>VXAA01003686.1:1800486-1819821 GCA_013399115.1 Anseranas semipalmata | reverse complement strand
AAAAAAAAAAAAAAAAAAGACCATTAACGAGAAACTTTAAAGGCTCGTTAACAATATCCTTTCATCAATCACAGGGGCTGCCAGCGCGCCGCGCTCACGTCAATTTTCACCTCGCGGCCCCACTACCAGGCCCAGGCTCCCCGGCCGGCCCCGTGCGGACGAGCGCGGCCACGGCGCGAGGCTGATGGAGCCCAGACCCCCCCCTGTCGCCCGCCGGTGCCGCTGGCCCCGGCCCCAGCCCCGGCCCCGCTCCGCTGCCACCCGCCCGTAACTTCACACGGGCCGGGGGCTGGTCTGCATCAGCCCGGGGAGGGCTGGTAAGGGGCGAGGGGATGGAGCCTCAACGGTGGGGCGACGGTGCCAGAGCCGAGGCCGCCCCTGCTCGCTGCCCCCCACCCCAAAGCAACAGCAACGTGGGGAGAAAAATGACCGCTTGGGAAAGAGAAATCAGCTTTCTTCTTCGGCAAGAAGAGGGCACCACAAAAATAGCAATATTGAAAGCAAATCACCTGGAAATCCCAGCGTGAAAATCAGGGAGAAATTACAGATTTTGCTAGGGCATGTCTTCTGGAAAAAAGGAAAATAGAGAAAACTGGGAAAAATCCTACCTTTTCAAGCCACAAATTAAGCGTATTTACTGGTTACTCATACCCTGCATGTTATTTGAAACAAAAATAGCACATGGTCCTTTGACAAGCTGTATTTGCACATCAATGTAACTGAAATATCCTGTCTGCTTTAATGGCAAGTGAGTGTACTGTCAGTAATATTTTCCATTGTTTTTAAAGCCAGCCGCGGTAGCACAGACTGGAGGCACACAGCAACCCAGCAAGGGCAGGGAGTTTTAAAGAGAAGCCTTCGACTGGTATTTCTGTTCAATTTCTGCAGGAATATAAAAGGAATTACAATTAAATCTGTAAATGCAATTCTTCGAGGATTTTTTACATTCCTATAAGATTCTTACTGAGCAATTACTCTTGAAATAGTACATAAATCTTACAGGGCTCCCATTGGATTACTGCGCTTTAAGTTTTTAAGCAATCTTTCTGTGGGTTTATTTTTTTATTGCATTTTCTTTAAAGGAAAGCAGGTCTTCAGCACCACCTATCACAGCAAATAAACATTTTAATACAACGTGTATCTTTGCTGGGGTGCAACACATACTACAAATATTATGATTTTTTGATTTGGTAAAACATGGAAAAAATGATTAAATGTAATAATCTGTGATATCTCTGGAAGAAATAATGATCTACGATGTTTACAGAAACCGTAGATTAGAATTACTGCCCCTTGTCTACAACTTAATGTATTTGGAAAGTGATAACGCTGTCCTACCAACCACATCACTGTTCATCATTCAACCGATATGCTGTACAGCAAACATCAAGTACCACTTAAAAAGAGCCTGGTGCTTGAGAACTGTTTAGAAAAATTAAATGGCAACTTTATGGGGCAAATCATTCTGGCCCTCATCAGATGACTAATTCCTCTAATTCCAAACAAGTTGGTTGCATAAGTAGAGAGAAGAAGATTTGGGCACATATCTAAAAATGGCCTTATATCTACAATGAATTGGTTTGCTGTTTAAGATGCTTACAGTATGAGCTCATTACGTTGCAAACTCTGCTTGCAAGAAAGTGATCTGTAACAATCCCCGAGCCTGGGGCCCTTCTCCATTTGGTATTGATACATGGGATGCAATCTGCATTTTTCATTCCAGCATAAAACAGTGCCACCAGTGTCGCTGCAATGCTGCTGTAAATCTGACCCCTGAAATACAACATATTTCTTTTAAATATTTCGATTGGCCTTAGACTGGCTGTAGAGCATGTTTTGTATGGAAAAAAAGAGGGGGGAGAATGACCCACCGCAAAATTCAGTTTCTTCCATGGTCAAGGGCATCTATTTCATTATAAATGTAGTTCCGCCAAAACAAATATTATTTTTGAATCTTTCATTATCTTAGTCTCTGGAAATGGGCTAAAACAGCATGTGTTGGTATTAGATGCTGCAGAGCCAGCTGTCGTGCCTGGCTGCACAGTGTCTCAATGTCAGCAGTTCAAAGCACTGCAAGGCTGAATGGGAGGAAACTTGATAGGTCAGAGGAACCCAATTCCAGGCAAAAAGAACATAGCTGTCTTGTTCCGAGCGTGTTTTTTTTTTTTTTTCCCTCTCTCTATGTGCACGCATACACAGAGACATGTATTCGGATGCCTGTGTTTTAATATCTTTTCCCCACTTCGGTGTTTTCATAAACTCTGCCGTGACCTCCACCCAGAGCAGGCTGCAGGCTACCGCTGTCGCTCTCGGGGCCAGCATCGGCACCACCACGAGGGGGCCGAGAAGCCCCCAGACCAGCCCCTCTGGGCTTTGTCTCCTTTCTCTGGCTGGGGGCCGCCCCCTGTCGATGCCGCCCGGACAAAGGCGACCCCGCTGGCAACAGTGCCACCACCACCGCCACTGCCACCGCCACCGCGTGCAAGCGTGCTCCGCGCGGGGCAGAGCCCAGCGTTCCGTCAGTCACGCCTGCAGGGACGGCCGCACGCATCGCTTATAACAACGCTCTCATCCCCAAACCGCGGGCCTATCCGTTTCTCTTTGGGATTTACGTTTTACGGCACGGAATGATGAATTTTAACAGCCGACGCCAGCACTCAAGCTAACACCGCGGCCCCGCAGCACCGCAGGCTGGGGGCTCGCAACCCCGCGCCCCAGCGGTGCCGCTCGGGTCCCCGGGAAGGCGGCCGCGCGCAGCACCCCGCGGCCTCGCGGCACGCAGCCAGCTCCGAGCGCGACTTTGCTCGAAGTTGGGGCCCGGCAGGCAAAGGATTTACCTCCCTGACATCCGCGCGGACAACATACAGATCCGCACACGCGAGTGCCAATGTCAATGCGGTACGAAAAATAGCAAGGGATGGAAATGTGAAAAAGGTTAAAGTTTGTCTGATACCGCGTTCTTTTGTTGGTATCCTGCGTTATAAAAAAAAGTAAAATACACCCAAACTGTACATATTATAAGGCTATATTTTTATCTCAGGGTTCTGGTGACACGTACAAACCACTTGAGCTTTGCTTTCGTGGTTTATATTGCCACCAGAAACCCTTGATAAAAATACAGCTTTATATTGTACAGTTGGGTATAGTTTATTTTCTCCATATATCATATACTCTGTTTTATTTATAAACATACACAAAGACACTTGTACATGCAAAGCAGTTTTTTTATTGAAGTAATTCTGAGATATCAATAATACTACATTAACTAAAGCATTGTAACACAATAATTTCTTGGTTAGCAATGGCATTTCTAAAGAGACAACTAAGAAAATATGATAAAACACAAAAAATCAGTATTTCCATGTTAGAATTTATGATTCCCATACTGAAAATTTCCGCTTCTGGTGGCTCGCACTTTCAGAGAACCCTTTTTAAACCACCTCAAAATTTAGCTGTAACATCTCTTGAATCCTTTCTGCAGAGAGGCTACAGGAAATAAAGCTTCATGCAACAGAGAACTGCCAAATCTAAAGAGAAAATCAAACGCTGAAGGAAAGGTATTGCTGATGACAATGTAACTATGATGAGCTTTTTAATATTTTGTCCAAGTTGCACTCATCTAACTGCTTATTTAAAATATACTTCTCATACAACTTGCCAGCATCTACAGCCCCACCTGCTTTTTGCAACATTCACAAAAGCAAAATTTTTATTCCTGCCTTGAGCATCTCTCACGATCCGAAAAGAAAAGCCGCGAACAAGCGATTCAATAGCCGCTTCCTTTTGACTGCATCTCAATGTGCTCCATTAAGCAGTGTTTACGTAAAACAGCATTTCAGCAGCGCAAACATCAAAGAGAGGAGGGGAGTCCTGGCACCAGGGCTGGCAGGGGGACAAGCGCGCCAGGCGGGGCAGGAGCAGGGAGGCGAGGGCTGGCCCCTCGGCGAGCCAGATGCTTCCTTAGAGGGACGCTCGCACCTCGCATTTGCCATGCCCCTCCCACTCTCCTACCCTTGCTTTAATGGACATTAAAAATAGAACAAAACAGGACTGGGGATGGGAACAAAATACACGCACAACAGGCCTGGACCGCTGTAGTCATTCTGCTGTAAAATGTAAAAACAAGAAAGGGCATATGAGCTGCATCCCCTAGGACGCATCCTGCTTTTTTAATATAGTGGTGCCACCACACATTTCACTTCGGATGTTGCATTATATTTATATGTCACTCAAATATTTACCATTTTTCTGAATTCTGCTGGGTGCTCTGAGAGCTTGTTATAAGCCAAGTATCCGCGGTTGTGTGCCTTGGCAGCCGAGCAGCTGTGGCTGAGCTGCATCAATATGCTAACTTCCCTTTCTGGAGCTTCTCGTGCGACAAAAGCCACTCTTTCATAAGGTTTCCTCCTCCGTAGTTGCCGGTCTGCCCGCTGCTGCGAATCACCCTGTGGCACGGTATTATAATCGGGATCTGCAAAACACACAAAAATAAGAAAGAAAGCAAAGGGTGAAGCAAAGCGGTGGCTGGAGAAGACCAGCGTGAAAAAGGCTGCATCCAATAAATCCGCTCCTAAAGCAGCGCTCACCTTCCCCTGCGCTAGCGGTGGCACGGATTTAAGTACCCACGTTAAAGACCACCCTGGCAGGCCGCCGGCCGCTTGCGAGGACGCGGGAACTGTTGCATCAAGGCCTCCTTTCTGCCCGCGCTGCCCCGCGGTGCCAGTGCACTCTGACCACTGACCCAGCTCAGGGGGAAGGAAAAGCATCGGGAGAAATCTGAGCCCTGGCCAAACCCCAGCCCGGGCACCCACAGAGCACCGGCCCACGCCTAGCTAATGACATGGAATTAATTAAATGAATTATTGTCACGTTGCCCACATTCTCAAGCACGCTGGCAGTTGTTTCCCACCCAACAGGGACAGCGCATCGCCCTGCACGCACTTCGAGCAGAATCGCCCCCGGTTCACGACTCCGGGGACACTGCAGAGCCAAAGCACCGAGCCCCCGTCCTGCAACTACAATGCCTGCCCTGGCGGGCCTCCGCTCCTGCGAGACGATGCCTCCGTGTAGGCGGCGCTTGGGTCAGGTGGGATGTTCCGTGGGAGAAAAGGAAGGAGAACCTTTCGGGACGCATGCACAACATGCGGGCATACAGGCTTTTGCAACAAGCTTGTGTTTACAAAATGAGACATCTACGACCAGTGCCGCCTCAAAACGCACGCAAGGATAGCACAGAGGTACAGAACGATTATTAACAATCATGCCAGGATTAGAAGAGGCCATATTTCTGGAAAAGAGACCACTGAAAATGTGAGAACAGCACTTCCATGAGTGAGCTTCCCAAGCCTCGGCTCCCTCAGCAAATTCCTCTTCTCTCTGTAGCACCTCGACGTGCACTGCTGAAAAATTCCACATAAGAACATGGCATTATTTATTATTTAACAGCAAGTCAATCCAAAATGGGTTGTGATTTTTTAAAACCTACAACAGGATAGATTTAATTCACACCTAACCAATTTAAGAACTTCTCATGCCTTCTACTTTGTATCATTTATAGCCAAATGTCAGGGATTCTGAAAAATCAATGCAAGAAGTTACATAATAGACTGATAATGTAGAGAAGTACATAAACACACTTTTTTTTATTGCAGGTGATTATCATAGTTGAAGTACACATCATAAAAAATGCAATACATCATCTTTAATCACGCAGCATGTGTTTTGGTAACTACGGTAATTCAACTGTAATGATAGAACTGTGAGAATAACTTACTAAAAAGCGTGTTTTTTCGCAGAACTGGATATTTTAAGTAAAAATATATACAATTATTTATATATACATGTGCACAGGCAGATTACACCCTTTACACCGACTTGTTTTTATCCCACTACATATTTATTCCAGCAAAGTTCCAGCTGCGCTCATACTTGAGTCGACGACCCAGACCCCAAAGCAGCTGGACACCTACAGGCCAGACCTTCATAAACTGTTTTTTCGGTGGCTCTTTTGTTTTGGTTAAGTAATTTCAATGGCTGGAAGTTAAAATCTCAATCTCCGCCTAAAGGCTATCACACTAAGAGGGAATACACACAGGTGCTTATTGTTAATCAAGGTTTAATAAAAAAAATGCTTATAAATAGCTGCTTTATTTGGAGTTGGCAATGCCACAAATGAATTATGCATCCATGACAACTCCAGCAAGTACCAATAAAATCTCTCCTCTAGACCGCCATCACATGCTTGGTTTGCGACTTCTTTAAAGTTGTTGTTTCTGCAAGTGATTTTTTGTTTGGGGATTTCTCTGGCTTTACAGGCCACTTGCACCAGTTACTACAGGCAGATTTTCTTGAGTGACAAAGCAATAACAAGCCATGACACAATGCAAAAAATCTCCAAGGTCAATTTGTAATTCTTTAAAAATACAAAAAATGAGTCATGGTACTTTGATGGTAAAGATGTAAGTCTTGCGATGGACAAGGGGCCAAAACCTCTTTCTCAGCCAGCTCCCTGCGACTGCTCGGACGGTGCAAAGGCACCTGAGCCAGGGGTGTGTTTGCTGGGGAATTCTGCCACGGAAATAAGCTGACACCTTTCTAGCTGCACTTTCTCCTGCTGAGTTGTGTGAGAAAATGGAAGGTGTCCCCAGGCTGAAAAAAAAAGTACTTTATTTTCAGGCGGAGAGAGGTCACCTGCAGCCAGAGAGCTGGCACGTGTCGCAGCTCTCAGGTTCCCCACAGTCGGTGCAGGCCAGTTCACAAACTCAGGGACGTGGAGCTGAGCTGCTCAGCATCATGCCAAATGTGGAGGAGGAAATTTGGCCCAGGTGGTTCAGATTTCCAGGAGAAACGGGGAATCTCAGGTCTCTGCCAGGATACTCTCCCATTGGAAAGGAGTACCAAGGTGACACTGCCACGGGACAGAACGCGCATCGGATCTCATGAGCCGCCTTTTTTTAGGGCAGGGTGTTGAGCTAGCAGAGCTGCAGTAACACTGCTTTAATGCTAGTTGAAAGGCTGTAGCTGGAAAACGCAACCACTGGGATGAAGGGTATGAAATAAATACAGCATCTTCCATGCCTGAAATAAAGGATTTCATACCACGTTTGTCCTAACGCGCACAAGCACATGCGTCATCCTCTGCAGCATCGGATAAAAAAGAAAGTGTGTTACAAAGGCTGGATCAGCTCTGTAATTTAAAAATATTGAACATTGCTTCAGTTTGGCTTAATTGTGGTGACAACTTTCAGACTACTAAAATAATTAAACCTGCTAAAATTTATTAGGGCCCTAAGGACATTTTAGAGGGAGTACTACCCTAGTCTGGAGCTTTAATGCCTCGGCTACATTTAATGTAATTTTTATCAATAACCAAGCAGCTCATAATATTATAGCTCCACTGAAATCTTCATGCTGTGAAATCTAATTCATCTAATACATGAATCCATCACTTACACAGACCCGATCTCAAATGCTATAAAACTTCCAAACCCATAGATTTGTCTCCAACAAAAATAACATGAAGGGGCCCTTCAATCAATAGTGGAATCCCTCTGATTCGGGCACCAGCTGAATATTTTCTCCAACTTTGCTTTTGTTCTTCTGGGTAGAGGCCCACAAGGGAAAGAGCTTGTTTTCACTCGCAGCCTCATCAATACCTAAATCCTGGTGAACAAGTGACACTGAGAAGCTGTAATCAATAGCTCCCTGTGCGTTTTTTCTTCTGGTCAAATGGTTCAGCACTACTGACAGCCCTGACACTCAGAACATGATGCTAAATCTTTATCAACAGCCATCTGGGTGACTGGCAGAACAAGACTCGGGCGGTCATTAACGCTCATGGCAATCTGTGAATAAACTAACTCCTCAATAATGCGTTTGTTTAGAAAAAGGTGGGGAAAAAAACTCCCTGCACAAGGTATCGATTGCCTTTGAACTGCATTTAGCAAATTCCGTCTGAGGATGAAGCAGAGCGGCGCTCCACCGCGGTGCTCCGCTTGTTAAGAGTTTTCAATTTGATGCAATGGAAAACCGACCGTCCTATTATACTGGCTGATGGACTGGAGACTTACAGAAAACTGCCAAACTGTCAAAAATAGATCAGCCAGGCCATAATGGAAACAGCTGAAATATCAAGTTATAACATACAACAAGAATCACACTTAGCAAAAAATAATCTTTCAGTTTGCTCATGTCCTATTGCTTTTTCTCCCCCTATTCCCTTACAGAAACAAATACTGTAATGTGAACCAGCATGGGTTCAACTTTATTGCTAGCCACCTAAGGAATTAATGCACAAGTAGTTTCATGTGTTCGCAACATTTCAAATCCATACTTCACAGTCTTCTCATAAATGCACAATTACTCCTTTCACTCTCAAATGTTTAAAACATTTTGGCTGAATAATATCCACAACTTTCGATAGATCGATCTTAGCATCTTGGCATACAGCTCGCTTTTAGCCTAAACAATAACACAATCGGATAGAATATAAAAAAAAACGTATGCAGCTATTACTGCTGTTAACAGACCGCTGAAGACGTCTTATTTAAGCCACAGAACAGTCATTTAGGATGGCCTTGGACTAATCAGCCCAACATTCGCCATTTCCCATGAGTCTCTGTGATTTCTTTTTGATCCTCCTATACTAGTCTAATGAGATTTTTAATTGAACTTTATGGGTTCCCTTTGAGGACCACAGACCTTGCAATCAATCTGAACCGCAGTAAACTATTTGAAGTTTTTCTTGCAAAAGGTGAGCCATCCCCGCCATGTCCTTGGCATAAATTGAGGCAAAGATGTCGCATCTTTCAGCTGCTGCTGGCACCTATTCCACCTTCTCATAAAGTTGAAGGTCATTGTATGAATTATGTGAAGCAACCCCACTACAAAGGGAAACCTGTAGAATGCACACTACCAAAATTAAACACCAACCCATGATTTGTAGAAGGGAGAAATGTTCTGGTATTTTCTGGAAAAATGTAAGATACACAGGTTTATCAACATATTTGAGTAACAGTGCAATGTCAGGTTCTACATACACCTCCGCTTTACTTCAAGCCCTCATTTTTACTGATAGTACTATCCTCATTAAATCACGTTTATAATTTAGTCATTGTGCTTATAATTTAGTCCTTTAATCAAGGAAGCATCTCAAGGTGCAAACAAGTTACGATTTTGCACAGCTTCTGCAGCAATCATTAATAAAAATACTCACTAAAGTTTCAGCTTCTCTCCTGTGAACAAAAATTACTGATCTTCTGCTTAACAGAACATCAAATTTCTGCAACAATTTTGAAGAAAATGCTGCTCAAAACCAGTATTTATATCTTCAAGCTCACATTACAGGTGTAGCAGTTTTTAACACCAAAATTCTTTGAATTCTTCTCTGATATTTTAATGATGCTGCAGTTCGCATGACGTGTTCAGTTTAATGATCTGTTTAGTTAGATTTAAAGCCCCATATCTCATCTGATAAACAGACTTCAAGTGTGTTTATAACATGTACAATGTTCATGGGTATTCTAAAATTCGGTACATGTAGCACACTGACATATAAACTAGCATAGTATCTAATGGTTTTAAGCTTCTAAGCTCAATAAAGAAGGATACAGTGATATTTTAAGTGTATATCAGATTTTCATATGAGACAGTTCATACAAGCAGCATAAAGCTTCGTTCCATCAATACACTGTATTGTACTTGACAATACAAACTATTTTAATATGATGGAATGCTTTCCAATATAATATGGTGTACATTAAGATAAGGCAATACAATGCAAACCTACAGGAAACAGTTCTCAAAGAATAACAATATAGTGTTGTGCAAAAGGATATGTAATTGCTATCGCCTAGAAATGTACCCTGCTTTGCCCTCAGGCTGCAGTGGAGCAGCAGCATCCAAAGCAGCGGTAACAGCAGGTTGTGGTGTGAAAATTCCTGCTTTTTCCCCTGTGAGGAAGGATGAAAATAGTTCTGAAAATATACAGCAAAGCTACTGTATTATTTTTTTTTTAAATGGAGTCCTATCTTATTTTTGTTATTTCCCACCCCATACTACGGCTGTAGTGGTTTCTGTCCACAGCGGAAATTTTTTAATAGTATAATAGATAGTAATGTATAGCTTTAGGGAAAAAAGAGCTCTATTAATATAATACTACTCCAATATTTCATAATAGAAAGATGATGATAAAAAAAAATCAGTACTGTAATGACAGCTCTGCCTATTCCAAAACACATTTTTATTACCAGACATCTCCGGTAGTTAATCTGTAATTTCATGCATATTCCACATGTAAACACATATACAGTCCTTTTGTACTGCAGTGGGAGCACCTTTTCACTATGTTTCTCAGATTTTCCATACGAATCTTTACATGGTCCTTCAGACCTATGAGTCATATTATGCAGGCTGACTATGCATAATATGCAGATCAATTTTATGAATGAAGCGAAATATAAAGATAATACCTGGCGGCACTGCAAAAAGCCCCAACCCTTATTATGGCTATATGGAGAGCCACCAGCTCTTGTGAAAACAGCTTTCTGAATCCACTTTGCAACTACATGTTGCAGTCTTACATGTACCTTATTAAAGAAAAAACTGGGAGGACTGAATGCAAAAACAACACAGAAGGTCAAAGATTATGGCAGGTACAACACTGGAGAAAAAGAGAGGTATTTGGGTATGGAAAGACACACGTTGCTAAGGGCAAGTGGTAATGAGCAAAAATATGTTGAAGAATGGGCAAAAAAGCACACAATGATATTAATAGAAGTTTTTTTTTTTTTTTTTTAAGGCAAGTAGCAAGGGAATGTATAAAACCAGACATAGGGGCATTCTCTTCACTCGCTTTTCCTCTCCTTTGCACAGCAAGAAGCCAGCCCCACGCAGCACCTTGCATCTGCACCACGTAAGGGTGTTCAGAGCCCACTGCTTCTCGGTAACGATGTGAGGCCCGCTTTACAGCTGGGGCCTTTATAGCCCAAACGCCATGGGCTTAGGGAACCAAACTCTCTCCTCCTTCCTCTTGCACAGTAGATGATATACTGATTTCAGTCCAGAAACCCTCTAATTCAGGAGGGAGCTTTCTCTAACAGGATCCAGTCTAACACAGCCCAACTAGTAGATACGACCCACATACAGCAGCACTCATTCTCACTAACTTCACTTACCGTAATCAGCGTGTGTCAGGTGCATGAATAACATCTGAAAATCTAGACCTTGACAACTAGAAGGGAACGATAGTTACTGGGAAGATGGACAAAGAGACCAAGTACTGTAACGCTGTTTTTCCAAAATCCCCAGGACTAACCTAGAGGGCTGCTCCCTCCAGTTGCTTTACATTCAGGCAACTCACCTTTATCTAAAGCAGAAATGCCGCTAACATCTATTTTCCAGTGCATGGGAAAAAAACATGTTAAAAATTAGGGATTCGATTCAAGTGTGTACCTACATGAACTAAAATCCCTCTTCCACACTTTCAGAAATACGTCCATAACAGCACTCCATCCTCTCTGGCAACACATCCAAAGCTACTCACACCTTGTCAAATGATGTCAGTGCTGAGTGATAAAAGATTTCCCTCGCCTAATTTGTAAGAAAGTTTGAAAACAACAAAATGTGTATAGGCTGATGAATGAAAAGTAGTGCAATGTTTCTTTTCCAAATCTAACACCATAAATGGTAGGGCATAAATCACATAAAACTGGGTTGTGCATTATTGCTGATTAAAAACACTTACTGACCTTATTACTCATGGTAGACCAGTTTTCATAGCAGATAAATTTAATCTAATGACATTTAGCCCAGAAAGCTCTCTAAATCCACCATCCTCCATCAACTTTATTTGAAAGTTGACGTGAACTTACAGGATTGCTCCTCATTGCTCCTCCCACTGCTCTTGCCGCTCTGCTGTTGCCCGCTAGGTCTGCTAATTGCTGGTAAGAAATGGCCTCTCCAAACTTCACATCTCTCAACAGGGTCCACAAAACCTGCTTGGTGAACGAATCTGCAAAAACAAGGAGTACTGTTCATATGCCTGGCTGAAAAAAACAAGGTGAAATACTCAAAACACCCAATGCAAAGCACAGTCTCAATAGCAACTTTCTAATTTAAATTTAAACAGCCCTATTACACCATCCTGTTTTGGTATCCTATATTACTATATTTAAATACATGATTATTAGAAAGAGCGCTTCAAGTAACCGATCACTATAAAAAAGGATTTAAGGCTTTGATTTTCCTATATTTTTAATTTGCTTCAAGTACAATTATCCTGTTAACTCATACAATGTGGTTTTTCCATTAAATTGGCAGAGTATAAATTAGCATAGAGTCAAATTAAAAAGGGAAGAAATAACTGGCTGTACCTATTTTACAAAGCCCTCGCATCTCCAGCTAATTTCCAACTTCAGCTGGGACACGCAGCAGAAGAAGCCCTAGAGCCAGCGGACTCGGTATTATCCTGGCTGACTGCATTTTATAGTTGAGACCCCCAAGCTACTCCTCAGCATTCCAGACATTACAAAATGTAAGGACTAGCTGTGACCTTGAATGTACAGCACATCCTTAATGACACGGGGCTCTGAAAAAAATAATGTATCTTCCATTATTTTAATTTTAATTCACCAGCAAATTGCTTCTAAGTGTTCCAATTGCTGAAATAATGAATAAGCAAATGCATTAGAACCAGCTTCCTTCTGTATTTCAGGGTGATACCTTCCCAGCCCAGGATTATCTGACAAAAGGAAAACCAACAGCCACTCTAAGATTTTAGCAGGGTTGAACACCTATTGCTCTTCCAAGACACTGTAAAAGCTTTGAAGATCTAACTAGCGAATAACTTACTGAGAGGAGCGAGCTGGCAAATAAAAAAAAAAGAGAAAGAGGCCCCTTTGCCCTGTTGAAAGCTTCAGTCTGCTGCTTTGGCAAAGAAACAAACTGATTAAAAACATTTTCTTTCTTTAGTTGTCAAAAAAGACATTGATTATGTTACATAGCGAAATGTGATTTTGTTCTTAAAGGAAACCCATACACCATTATGTGTGTGTTAAATAATAAAAATCACTTCTTAACTGAAGGGAATGATAATCACTTCATTGAAAAAATCTGTTTAGTCTTTATTATAACATTAAGCAAATTAAACATCAGCATAATCCAGGTGATACGAGAAAAGGGTCATCAAAGAAATTAACTTTGTTGTTCATTAATTTACATGGATTAGTAGAGGGCAAAGAGATAGCAAATCTGCTCTAGTTTTTTATGATATAATTTCAAACTGTACACCATTTGTGGCAGTAGGGTGACTTTGGGGTTAATCAGACTGATTTGTCCTTTTAATTGCTTTCTATTCAAAGAAAATTCATTAGATAATGTTCTCTTCAAAATTCATGAATCAATTTAACTGAAGAAACCACATTAACAGCTTTGGGTTCATTAGCACAAGCAGTTGTGTTACTAGCTGATTGCTAGGAGGGTTTCCTTAGGCAAACAGATTTTGTTTACTGTGATTTCTTCAGAAAGGTTTCTTTCAATCCAAGCCGTGACTTCGTGTTTTTTTAACCTCTCGTCAAGCCAGCAAGATCGGCGTTAACCTGCGCACTCGGGTTTCGGGGAGTCACCGCCCGATGCCCTCTCCTAGACGCACGATGCACAGAGCACACGCTGCTGCGGCCTGAGCCCCAGTCCCTTGGTCCCCTCGGTCCCCTCGGTCCCCTCGGTCCCCTCGCCCCCTGGCCGCAGGGCACCCCCAGCATCCCGAACCGTCGGGGAGGGAGCAGCAGCCGCGCGAGCCGGGCGGCAGGATGGGGCAGCGCCAGAGCCCCCTGAGCACAGAGCAACGTCACCACGCCGAGCCGCGGCCAAGTTATCGAGTACCTTTTAGCATGCTAAAATACGGCATAATAAAACAATTACGCATCGACAGGCAGGGACAGAGATTATCCTCCTTCCAGAGCCACTGTACATTTTTCATGAGAGAATATATACTGCATCCATACCGACATAAAACACTAGAAGTTATAGTTCAAAATAATGAAATATTTAGCGATCATGCACATCATTTTATAAATGTATCTGAAAGCTCAATTTTCATCCTGTAGGGAGCAAATGCATTAATTAGTTTAAGCAGCTCTAAGAGACACTGCCAAATACTGTTATTAAACTGCCTGCAAGTGTTAGTGCCTGTAAGCACAACCTGCCCAAATGAGATGGCAGAACTTTCACCAATTTTCAATGTGTGCCAACATTTTATGCTGCTAAGTGTCATTATAAAATGCTGTAAAACCCGCACATAAAAATTAACGCACGCGTTCTCTCTACACGGGAACACCCGACGCATCCGTGAGTTCAGGATGACCGAGTAACTCGAGCGGCAGACGCAGCCAGAGCAACGACTGAGCTGCATCCCGCAGAACATCAAAAGGTTTCTCCTCCTGCACCGCTACGGCACACACCGCACACGCCGCATCCCGCAGAAGTGTTCCCTTCAGGTCACCGGCTCTCGACCGCCCTTCTGCCAAAAGCTGCGTGTTATGGTCAACACTGAACAACTACCATTGCTGGACACTACTTCTCATTTGACTGATCAGCAACTCGTCAGACTTCACGTCAAGGCGTGCACTTCCCAAATTCCCACTGGAAGCTGGAGCTGCAAAGGTGCCCCTTCGCGAGGGGCGCAGGATCGGGCGGGACCGACCCGCGGACGAGCTGGGTTTCCGTCGCTTTCTCAGCAGTGGGGTTTTGTTTCAGATGCTCTGCGGTGGATGACTTCTGGGATTGTTCCTCCTATGGACGTCGCCATTACAAAAACCTCATAATTGCCCCTTAATATCAGTCCTGCCGAGTGTGTCGCAAATTGCCAAACAATGCATCATCAGGCCAAGCTGACCTGAAATTAGTATTTACAGGTCAGTCACAGGCTCTGAAAAGGCTGGACCTGCTGCTAATGCCTAATGCTTCACAGGTCACCCGCGACAGCCCGTTAGGCCTTAATCTCCAAATAACCACGTTACGTCCACGAGGACAACGAGTGAAAATCAAGTTTACTTAACACTGGCTGTATCGTAACGTCTTAGCAGCGTAACTGAAGGTGGCGATTAGCACGCAGCAGCGCAGTCGCGCACCAGCACCGAACAAGGCGCTTCCAGAGCAGCTCCCACGTCAGCGAGGGGACGGGTGACGGGAGCAGGCAGGCAGCACCGGGCCGGAGGAGCGGAGTGCGCGGGCAGGTGACCGCCATCCGTCACTTCTGCCTCCCTCTGCTTCTCCTTTCGTAATTTGTGGGGAAGAGAGGTTCGGAAGATGCACAGCCTGATTTTACCTTGTTTTTAATCCCTTTGACTAAGAGAGATTAAAGGCAGACCATTCTTTTCCTTTTCCTCAATACTGACTACTGGAAATACTAGTTTTTCTTTTTTCTTTTTTCTTTTTCATTATTATTATTTTTACTTTTATTATTTTATTTAAATTTTCCTGTATTTTTTTTTCGAAGTGTTTTTGCAAATGCAAAGAAACAAAAAATACTCACCCCTTCTCACCATTTTTTTTGCAGCCTGTCTTGGGTAGGACATGGACAACTTTTTTTTTTAATTTTTATGCTTATCCGTTTTCACCTTTATTACTATTGGTAAAAATATCAAGCATAACACTTCAAAAACATTCCAATTTGTTTTCCAGCCCAGAAAACTTAATTTGGCTCTTGGGGCATGGAGGAGTAGATTGACATTTAAACTGAGGAACTTTTGCAGGCAATAAGCAACTATATGAAGAGTTAATGCAAGCACAAGTGTTAATTTTTGGCAATTTTGAAACTCCTCACAATTAACTAGGCATTTCAACCCATATTAAGTATGTCACCTAAAAAGCAATCTGATATCTAACAATCACTGCTACCCTAACCTAGACTAAAATAGCAAGCAGTATGTGAAAAAGATAAATGCTTGTCTATGGCTCAGTTTAACTGTTTAATTATAGTTTGCTCTTGCTATGAGACAGATCATGAAATGCTTTTCTTCCCTTTTACAATGGCTGCAAGTCCCTGACCAGTGGTACTGTATAATAATAATAATAATAATAATAAAGTAATTATTAGTTGCTATTAAAGGATTACTGGAAATATAGTTTAGACAGCATGGTGATATCCTATAGAATAGTCCAAACATATCATTACAACAGAAAAAAAAACCCGACTGCTTGAAATCAGGGGTTCTGCAAGCATTTTGGCAAAATCTTTTGAGAAAAGACTATGAGCTTTTATTGCTGCCAGTGTCATGTGTGATATTGATATATTATAGAGACAGCACATGCCTAACTGAAAATAATAAAGTTTATGATTGCTTAAATAGCCGAACCAAAGCAAAGATGTTGGCCACTTTGCATGACTGATCTCTATGAATGAAGATGCCAAAACAATCTAATCACTTAGAGTACGCACTTCTGAATTTATACAATTCACCTTCCACTTTACAGTAAAATGTGTGTTTATAAAATAAAAGAGGCAAAGCTATAACAAAAGCATATTTAATTTAAATAGGTAGGTAATGAAGAGATTAAGGCAGTATTCACCTGAATTCTACCTCTAGTTAGTCCGAGGCCTGCGAGAGCACCTCTGTGCCTGCATTTCTGAATATCCACAGTTAGGCAGAAATTCCTCAGCTAAAAACATGGCAACTCCGTTTACAAAGCACAGATTTAAAGGAAATCCCCTGCACAAAGGTGTCAGCGTATTTTTTTTTTAATGATTTTTCTTAAAACATTACTTGCAGAATCAAATCAGCACCCCCACCAGGTCTTTACACATACATCTCCCGCCGCTCCAGCAGCCTTTCCCCGCCATTCCACAAACAGCCTCCGACACCCTCGGTGCAGATGATACGCCACAAACATTCACTGATTTTGTCTGAAATTTTGATCAGCTTCCACGTGTGCTTGAGCCAATTGCTGTTCACGTAGCGCGGCTCTAGAACAAGGTGCGCGCGCCCAGCGGATAAAGCTGCCCGATTTCAGCAACCCCCCCTGTCGTGGCCTGCTATTGTGCACAGACACACGACAGCCGGCACATCTACTTCTGATGTTCATCTCCTGAGCTCAGGCTAGCAGTTTGCTCGTTTCTTACTGTATATTTTTCCAGCCTTGACTCCAGCTAAGGTCTCTTCCTACCACTCCAAAACAAACAGATGTCTGCACGTGGTAACTATCACACCGATCCTTCCCCACGCCATCACCATACAATTGCATCATACAGATGTCTCATGCAACAGTTTTCTACGTCCTTTCCTATTTATGATTGCATTTAACTAGCTGAATTAACATTTATGTCTGAAATGTATCACATCCCTGTCGTTCAGATCCGCCACGGGACTGCTGGCGAAGACGAGACGGAGCTCTGCTGATTGCCCAGCTGCACCGGAGGTGCCTGCTCCGTGCCGTGCCCCCTGCCGCAGGGCACAGCGACAGCACGCTGGGACTGCAGCCACTAATATGTACTTACGTTATATCTCTTAGTTACTTATATTATTTCTTGCCAGCATATCCCTATGCCATGTATCACAAAACTTACCTGAGGTTGTGTTTCTAGTGCATATTTGAGTGGCACAAGTAAAGGAGTGGTATTTCTTGAAAACATGTTGCATTTTTTCCCCAATACAGAAAGCATTCTATACACATTCTACATTTATCTGTAGATAACTTAAGCTCAACTGCAATGCATCTTGACTACAGAACCAGCAACCATTCAAGTAAACGCTATCAAGTATTCACAACTACTGACCAGAAGTATGCAGCACTGACGATAACCCCGGTTAAAACTAACTGCCCCCTCCAAGCTGCATTTTTGGTGAACATAAGTCCTTGCAACAGACCCTGCAGTGCCCATTTGTGACCCAGTGTAACCATCGTACCATCCCTCCTACCATTGCTCTGCAGATACAATCGCATGAGTAAACACTTAACTAAAAACATTGATACATAAATATTAGGCAATCCACACTGAAACCATCAGAGTACACCAGAATTTGATGATATGCCGCAGGTGTTGTCTCTTGCTCTCCCACAGGTCACGATATTCTCCTTGCTGAGCAGGCATGGGAAGTGCAGAAATGGGGGCTAAGGGGAGTGCTTTTATAATGCTTTTATGTGTGTTTGCATTCATATGCAACATAAAATATAAACACAATGATAATTTATAAACATACCGTATTCCTGTATCACTTAGGTGAAAAATGTGTCAATATGCTTTCTTTAAATATATACAATGTTCAGATTGGTTCACACCAAGCGGCCAAGCTACGTCAAAACCCAGTTAATGGGAGCTGTTTCTGATCTGTAGTTTAACACAGTTTTAAATGCAGTTCCCTTCAGACTGCTGAAGGGTTGTAGGGCCAAATTCTATCCTTAGAAGCAAGTAACTCTCTCTGGACTTAATCCTGCAGTATTTCTTCAGGTTAAACTCCCTGGAAGTCAGTGGGTGTTTTACTCCAGTAATAACTGTTATTCTGACCCATTTTTTGAGCAGTAGCTTTAATAGCAGTTTTCCATGCACTTAAACATAATTTTAGAGCTAATGGAAATGAGCAGATGAGCCTGACGCTCAGCACCAACCCTTTACATCCCCTGTCCACATCACATCGCGAACTTCCCCAGCATCTCACGTCGAAATTCAAACCTAAACAAGGCTTTATGCAAAATAGTAACTCCTTAAACATTAGCAACCTCATCTAATCCAAGGATTCATACAGGACTTGGAATGCCACGACATCCCTGAACACGCTGCGACTTGGGTTTGGAGTCCATGGACCGGTAAGATGGAGGAAATTGCAAAGCAATTGACAACTCCCTCTTGGGCTGCAGCACAGACCATGTCATTGCACAGCATCCCCTGCCAGGTGATTTGTGCAGCTGTTTGTAGCAGCAGTACAGTTAAATGAAGAAGCCACCTGATTATCCTCTGAGCTGTAGGTAATACACCAAGCTGCAATTGCTACAGGAGAGGGGAACAAATGCTCTGGATGAAGAGACAGAGAAAATATCAGTCTCTTTGCAGTCAACAAAATGTGGCAGGATTGCAGAAGGGACGGAGGTAAGCATAAAAACAATTTATTTTTCTCTGACACCAGTCCTGTGCCGATTCCTTAGAATCCTGCACTAAGATTTCCCTACCAGACCTGCACTCAGCGAGCTGGAGAGCCTCCTCCTTTTCCTCGGCATTATTTCCCCGCATTTCCTTTTCTCCTTGCCACCACCCCGACGGCAGTGAGGTCCCAGACATTAAATCACACTGTAAGCAGAAGTGACTTTATTTACGGAACGTTACCGCCTGGTGGAAGCCAGCTCGAC
>VXAA01003686.1:1767986-1795486 GCA_013399115.1 Anseranas semipalmata | reverse complement strand
GAGCAGGGAATAACTGTGCAAAGTGTGTAAAAATAACTTGTAATGACTTCATGGATATTTTTAACACACATAGAAACTACTATAAGCATATATACAAGAGCTCTGCAGATCAGGTCAATTCAGAAATATCAACCACTGCCTCATTGACTTCAAAATCAGGTTATCTTTCCATATTTTATCACTATTTAAAGCCGTAAGACATTCTCTTCTGATCCAGACAAGACACAGAATAGTCCTTCCAGAGACACCACGCACCAACCCTACTGCAATTTTTAAGTGACTGAGCCAGAAAATTGACTTTGTGTTTTCTATTCAGGACAGAAATAAATGAGGGACTTCTCTCTGTTCTGCTTGTCAGAGAGACAAGAACTTACCAAGAACTTTACCTGGGCATCTTCTAAACTCGCCTCATCAGCCACAATTTGCAGACCGAGCTTAGGAACTGAACCCGGCTCTCTCTTGGTAATAAAAACCCTTATCGAAAGGGCCATGCATGACAAGAGAGAACAACTGGCCATAATCTGACTTAGAATTAAGAAACTACTGCCAGCACACTAAAATGGAACTTCTGGTTCCACCTCAACCCTCTTTTTTCCCAGTTCTTGGCATTCTTGTTATTGCCCATTAAAAGTGCCTTAGCTGATGCCGGGCCTGTGAAGGCTGCTTCTCTCTTTCTTGGAAAAACAAACAAACAAACAAAAACCAAAGTATATTGATTTACTTCAGTCTGCATTGCTGGAACACAACAAAAATGCAGCCTCCCATGTGCTGCTATAATCCAGCTCTTCTGACTCATCCTGGTAACATGACGTACAAACCTGTCCACAGCTCCTAAATAAATCACAGAAGATGCCGTTTCCTAATTACAGTGGGATTGAGGAAGGGTAGGTAGGACCATCTGGTTGTAGTTAAACTTCAACAGGCAGTGAGGTTCTGCAAAAACTTCTGAAGATTTATGGGTATGCTGGAATTGTCATTCTGATATTAATGAACTCAAAATAAAATGTGAATTCAACTACTCACACGTGTTGATGAAGTATGATTTCGAGTTTATACCTATAAATTAACCTTACTAACATCAACATTTCAAACTCATCCTGACCTTTGGTTCAAGGTCTTGAAATTTGAAAAAGCAAAGGACAGCAAATGAATTTTGAAGTTTTGATGATTTAAATTCAGGGCCTTGCCCATTCACAGGTGATTTGCTGCTGTTGGTGACCTGGGGCAACAACAGTGCAGCTCCAAGCTCTGAGTGTGCTGGGCAACCTCCAGGGCAACCAAATGACAAACCTAAATGAAGAGCTCTAATTGCCCGAGCCCTCCACAAGCACAGGACCTAGAACCACCACAAAGTAAATGTGAAACTGTGGCCTCTAAACTTCAGGCACATGTCCTACACGATTTTCCTTTTATCATCTCAGGGCTCCAACGTGCTCCTGTGATGTAAATGGGAACAAATCAGTGAATTTTGATATCATCTGGTGCAAAACCGATTCTACAAATTGAAATTTTTTATATTGGTTAGAAGCAGAGACATTTTCCCAATGACTCTACTGTACTGTGGACTGCAGCACTGCACTTCCCAGAAAGCCTCACTCAGGTGCCCCAAGAAGCATTTTCACATAACAACTCCATATTCACCCACAAAACAGGATGACACTAAGCCAGGTTATTTTGCAAACAGCAATCATGTATCTCTTTCTTCAAAACTGTTGACCAACAGCACTTCCACAATGAGGGATAGTCACTGGATTATGTCAAAACAGGTATTCTGGCGGTTCTCCTTCAGGCAGGCTGGTGGCAGAGGACTTGTGTGTGAAAAGGGGAGGCAGGCTAGGATGCACTCTCTATCCTGCAGTTTTTGCTGCTACAAGCGTAATTGCTTTTTCTGCATAATTCCACTTAGAATTACACTGATGAGGTGTTTTTACAGTTTCATTTTTCAACATGGCCCTAAATAACCACTCCCAAATGACTCTGGATCAAGAAATCTGCACCCTCAGTTGCTTTGTGAAGATCATGTTACCAAAGATAACCTGCCCTAGAAAATTAATATATTTTAATTTTGAAATATGTAATGCAAATGTGCTCCATTATGTGAACAAAGTAAATTATAAGATCTTCAGTTGTCTGTGTGAAATATGAATAGCAATTTCTTTAGATTTCTATAAGTTTCTTTGTAAATGGGCAAGTTAAAAATAATATTCATTAAATTACTTAACTGTAATAAAATGAAACTATTTGCTTACTACATACAAATTAAGTCAGTATCAGAGTACTGATTTTCTTTTTTAGTTTGTATTAATTTATTATTGAATTATAAATATCTAATGTATGAAGCTAAACACTTACATAGCACTTTGCAAACACTAATTCACAAATGATGCAACATCTTTTCAAGGCACATATGAAAGCAGCAGCAATTAATTCTTAGAATTTCCTGGCTTCAACCTCAAACTTACAGAGCTTTTTTCTTTTTTTCTTTTTTCTTTTTCTTAAGGAGCACACATTTAAGCAGTCAGCAAAACAACTGTGAAGACATAAACTGCGATTTCATGAAGTTACTTAGCCTCTTGACTGATAACACTGCCATCATACACAGTGCACTGCTAAATGAACTGCAATTTGAATTCCCGAGATTCAAATTATTTAAACAGACATCCTGGAAGCAAGCACAGAGAAGTCCTATCAGTGACCCCTGATGGTTTTTCAGAGACTAGAGTTTGCTAAATTAATAAGCAGCCCTGAAGTAACCACCTTGTTTGGCGCAAGTCCTTGCAGAAAGACGTAATGGGCCAAGAGAGGAAAAGCCTACAAGAGGCAGAGAGAAATTCCGGCTTATTTAGGGTGGGAGAAGCACGCGGGGCGGGGGAAACAGCACAGTTGCTTAAAAAGACCCTTGTCCAGCATTTCTTAAAGAATGATTTGCATTTCTGAAGCGCCTAAAGAATAATGCAGGGATTTTAATAAGTTAGTAAGTTTAACAAGTACATATTTTCCTGAACTAACAGACCAATTATTTTATATAAATCTGCAATATCAGAGAAATACTACATATGTCTCACAGCCTGCCATGAAAGAGGCTTTCTCCTTATTCCATGCCCTTCTGACAAACCCAATGAAATCAGCACACAGACAAACATGTTTATACAACATTAAGGGTTCATGTTAAGCTGAAAGCAAGCAGGAAATTTGACTTTCAGATTGACAAATGAAGAGCATATATTCTTCTGTCTGCAACAAAGAAAGTATGTTTGTGTACTTCACCATTGAGAAATTGTCTGTGAATTCTTAAGAAATCCTGCTAGGAGAGACACTGTGATCCTCCTCCCTTAAAGGATGGTCAGACTTAAGGTCAGAGCACTCTCAATCTGAATTTCAGATCTTGACTTTTGTTGGCTTTACTTTTTCTTTTTGCATTAAATATGAATGATATTCACTGATACATTTGGAACATTAATTACAGGGAAATACACATTATTTTATTGCTTGCCTGAAAATGTATAGATTCAGTCATTGTTCACCCATGTAAAGACAATCATGAGCTTCAAGCAAAGTGCTAAAATATAAAAGGCCACATTCATTCATGTATTGGTCCAAGCTGCAGCACTATAAAGTACATCAAAAGGTGTTAATGGTTTCAATATTTATCTGCTGCAGGGAAGCACTCTAAAAAGAAGACAGAAAAAAATTCTGCTAATGGCTGTGTCTCTCCATTAAAATGAAAAGCTTAATGCATCTTATAATCAGAGGACAATTTGCAAATCATTAAGAGAAATGTAAAATTCCATTAAAATACAAATCAAGAGTCCCTCACTGGACTAATAATCTTTTTGATATTATTTTGCATTTCACTATTTCTGTTCCCAATATCCAGGCACCACAAATGATCAGTTCTTGAACATGCTATTTACCACAGCCTACTTCTTTAACGAGAGACTGAGAGAAGTATAATCTGCTATTCAGAGCAGGTACTAATGAAGAATTCCATATATTCTGAAATTTAATTAAAACCCCAAAGATTTCAAATTAGATGCAATTTGAAATGCCTGGGGCAGAAATACATGCACTTGCGTGGCAAGGGTATCACGCTGAAAGTTGATACCGTAATTGGTCTTGATGTATTTTTGTGTTGCCAGGCTGAAGCACAGAACTCATAACCATATAAAAATTCTCTGTAGATTACCTGCTCATTGAAAATGCCATCACTCAGGTAGTTCTCTACTAAATTACCATGCTACTAAAATGCACAAAGTGATTCGAAGAGAAGAGTGGCACAGCTGGTCGACGCTGCCAATGAGTTATGCATGCGTCGACGCTGCCTTTTTTCTTAGTAAAATATGCTCAGTTGAATATTAAAATATAATTGGCATTCAACCTAAGTAGCTTAAACCATTTTGTTATCTTCTTTTAAACCGATTTGGCTCCTCCACAGTTATTTTCAAGGATGCGATTCACAAACTAATGACACCATCACATTCAGCTAGATTTGTACTATTTTACATTTGTCATAAATAGGAGCAATTTCTACAGCCTTCTAGGGATGTCCTTTAATACTGGCTCCTCTTGAACATCAAAGGCCCAATTCATGGGGAAAAAAAGAAAGAAAAAAAAGAGTATGCCATTTATGTTGGTTCTTGCATATTTTATTCTGAGAAGAGTGTGGGATGTACATTTCTAGTGAAAAGTATGTTTTTGCAGTTGTTTCTGCAAGTCCTTGTTTTTCCTAGAATATACTGGTCAGCTTTTACATTTACAAGCTCCATAAGAAGATACAGCAAAACATCTTGGAAATGGGTCAGAAAGAGGCACTCTTAGGTCAAGCAGTAGCAAATACCTATGGTAGAAAATGGCTTCCCCCCAAATTAATTCATCTACGTGCTCCTAACATAACAGGTGTCATAAACGCCACTATATTTTGTTTTTCTGAAAAAAAATAACAATGGCTTTTAGAAACAAGGTGGTTGCCACAGCAGCAGTCACATTAAACACATTACCTCTGAAATACCAAACAGGTTGAATGTATATCAGTCCTGATGTTATTTCCTACTGGTAAGTAAAACTTGGCTGAAAGTTCATTAAGCAAACAGGTGGGGGGGAACTATACTTATAAAATTCTTTTCTTTTCTTTTCTCTTGATGATATAGTTTATTAAATAGGGTGCAAAGGTTACGTGGGGCTGCAAGTGTGTCAAGCAAGCAAACAAATCAAAGGAAAAATGAATTAAATGAAACTTACTCCTCATCAGTCTGCACTGCAAGGAGGTCACTAAGATCTGCAGGTTCAGGTAAAGATGATAACCACATGGCTCCAGGTACAAGAAGTATTCTTCCACGTCATTATTTGTTTTTCTCCACCCTCAGTTCTTACCTTTTTATCTAAACCTCATATACAAGCAGTCATGTCCAAAGTTACCAGGTTTGGTCAAGATGTTTTTAAAATCAGGATCAACTTACTCCTTATATTTCATGGAGGGAGAAAGGACCTGACTTAGAACACTTTATAACGAAGCATCCCATGCATGAGGCTTTCACCAAGGGCAGGTTACAGTGAAGACCTACCAGTCTTGGCACAATTGGGATGCCGTGCTTACATGCAGAGATTCAGAGCAGGGCACTCCAGCAGCACCAAAGCTTTCCTGCCCAGGGAAGTCCTGGAAACTTCTTGACAACCGGAGTGGTCTGTCCACCAGAAGACAGGACTGCCTTACCTTGCTCAGAACAAGTAACTGAAGCAGCACAGGGAGTGCAGGTTCAGCATTTCCATCTCTTTGCACCCCACGGCAATCCTGATCACAGAGTCAGTGAATTCATACAAAATAGTGTAAGACACCAACCACAAATCTTTCCCTTCGAAAAAGAAGCCTGGTTCAGGGGTAATTGAAACATCCATGCATCTCTACAGCTATTTCAGAGTCACCATGACTTGCTCCAGTATCCCCAAATTCTGACCTCTGAGAGGGAGTAAAAATTTTGCCATCATATAGGTGACTTCATATAGGTGAATGTCAGCTGTGGAATTTTAAACCTCTCTTACTTAAATGATAACTCCCCTTCATTCTGACCTGGCTGGATGCGTAACTAATGTCAAGAATATTGACAAGAAAGGATTATCCTATTGAAAATACAATGCAAAAATTCTTTTTTTTTTTAACTGACATTTTCACCATCTTGTCCATGGTAACACAGACATACTGCTCTCCCTGCCTGTTAGCTTCTTTCAAACATCACACCTCAGTGCTTGCTCTGCCTGGCTCCACCAAAAACCCTGGGAACCATACAAAGCTACGTTTCCTCTGCCATCTTGGGAATCAACATATCCAGATGGTTTTGCCTAAATCCTGACTGTCAGGGACAACGGCAAAAAGGACATTTGAACCTAAGATATCCTGAATTGTCAGAAAGGGCTTATATTTGGCAGACAATTTATCCTATGAACAGTGAATAGGTCGGCACAAATACAGAGGACTTAACATATACTTAAAACCACAGAAGCTTCCACTGAAAATGGTGAGAATTTTGCTCTGAATTCAATAGAAACTTGGTCAGGAATTTTGTAAATACTTCTGTCTAGAAGGCATTTGTACTGTTTTTTTTTTTTTTTTTTTTAATACAAATAGTTGATACAATGCAATGGGCCAACTGGGCTGGAAAAAGAATTTGGGACACAAAAGTAACTGAGCTCGTTTTTGGTTTTGTTGTTTTTGAAGGTTGGGGAGGATCAATTTCTGTTTGAAGAAAATTTTAGGAAAGTATTGGATTGTAAAAATCCATTAAATATCTAGCAAAACAGCAACTTTCTGATTGTCAAAAACATTCTTACATGAAATGGTAATAAAAGAAGGTGCCAGTCTATGGAATTTGAACTTTGTGTAGGCAGACAGAAATATGAGAACTTGTCATTTTTTTGCATGTGAATCCACCATGTCCAGATATGTGAAGTACTAACATTTTCAAGCAGATTATTTCATATTATTTTAAAATAATGTTTTCTAAAAGCCTAAATATAAATGTATTTGCATGTCTGATGAAGCTGTGGGAATGAAAATAAGGCAAAGTTGGTAACATTTTTTTTCTTTAGTGAATTGAATATGAAAAAAAATAAAGAGAATTTCACAAACTGCAAAAATAAATGGTGAGAATGATGTTTTGCACTTATCAAGGAAAGGGCAAGCCTTGCCTTCTCCTCAGCAGGTTACCTACCAGTGCAATTCAGTTCTGTGTACAACCTGATAATGCTGGTTGACTTATACTTTCCCAACTGAACTTTACTGTATTTTCCATTTTTCACTGGAAATAAGGTAACCATGAGGAGATGACAGTGGGCCAAGGCTAGCTCCTTTATTTTCTTCTGTAGGCTGAATTTTCCATTTTTCCTGTTGAGGATGGTTATGCTCTGAATACGGCTCTCTATGAAGCGGCATCGCCAGCAGCTCTCACTGCACTGGGGTTTGGTCATTTCTTCATTCGCACTGCACTGGTGTGAGTTAGTGCTGCCAATACACCATAGCTTCCACTCAAAAACATTTTTAAATATATACCTATATATGTCCAGCTGGTTAATGTATCCAGCTTCACGCCCTGGCTCCTGCTGTCACCTCCTAATGCCTTCCTAAGGTCTGCCACAGTTCTGTACATCTGCTATCACCACTTGCAAGTCTGGGCAGTCCACATGCACATGGAAAATGCCACAAAGATTTTGATTGCAAAGAGGCTCCTCTTCAGTTTGAAATGAGAGGCAGTATTTTGGCCATTAGGTTGGCTTGCCCACAGCAAAAAAACCCTAATCTAGGAATTTAAAATCAAAGTGAAAAAAACCCATGAAGATACAATGTCTCTCATACTCTCTCCTCTTATCACATAGCGAAACAATGTACATCTGATATCTGGGACGAAGAGTGAATAGTGAACTTGATAACTCAATTGTTTGATGAGAGGCAGAAGTAATTATTTGCCCCATATTCTTCAACTGTCGATCATCCTAGCAAGCTCCAGCCAGCTAGCGTATTTTCAGATATTCTGTATGCATTTATGTTTATTAGGTCATGTTAGAAAAGTAATTTAAGAGTAGGTGCAATTTAGTTTAAAAGGGCAAATAAGGTTACAAGACATACACAGGACTGAAGAAAATTAAAACTACGTAAAACTCAGACATACATTTGTCTCTGTAGATACATCTCATATCCACAGGCCATCACTTCAAGAATTACAAGTTAATAAAGGTAGTAAAATTGTGAAAATTTCATTCACTTTAGTATTTACTGCATTGTTAACACCGGGCAAACATCATTCTAGGAGTCAGAAGAAAACTCTGAAGTTTAAGACGTACTAAAAAGGCTTATGGTTACTTTTTCTACTAATGATCTAAGTTACCTTCAGCTTAATAAAATCATTCACAGGTCAAATTCATCCTTTCCATTTCTCACCTGTTCTCACCCTTAATTCCCATTGTCTCCTTCTCCTCAAGGCTGCAAATCACCAAAACATAACATTACATATATTTTTGTTACATAAAATGCTCATGGCTGCTGTGCAGTGACCTCAGGACTGATGGAGGAGATCTGTCAGTCTGCTCTGGCATCTGATGTCCATGAGTGTACTCCTCTTACTCTTCTGATCAGTTTTTATTCACAGCTTCTCCACTTTGAGACTTGGAAGCCTCAGACCTACACCCTCTGTTTCTGGAGCTCCTGAAAAGTAGTTTACCCATTCTTATGTGATTTTTTTCCCAGCCATTTCTTTCCTGCTGAATTTGAGTTCAGAGTTGCTATCCTATTATCCATAAACTGTCGCCCTAAGTTTGAAACCTTCTACCTTTACTAGGTAGTATCTCAATGAGGTAAAGGATTTTTACAATTTTTTTACTAGCTTCAACCTAAAGCAAGGGAAGAGAGATCTGTATTGATCTTAATACTGTAAATGCTTTTCTTATTTTAGTAAACTTTATGTATTGAAAAAGTATTTGGTTAAATTTCTTAAAAAAAAAATTTGCTCTTAGGATATGCTGCACTCAGCAATTAGGGTAAGCAGCACAGTCTTTAAAAATACTTCTTTTAAATATAAGCACTCAGGGCATGTTGAATTTGATGTCTCAGAAGTAAATCAAATCAACAGCCCCACTGTCTTCAGAAAACTTGTTTGTGATTTGAGCATTTCAACCACAAAAAGGAAAAAAATACTTTGGTCTTCACAGAATTACAGATAGAATGAAGAATATCTACTTTTTTATCTTAATGTTTTATCTTGTATCTTAATGTGCTGCAATTTTTTTTCAGTAGTTTAGGATATGCAAAAACAACAGTAAACCAAAAGTGCTCCCACTAGCAGTAAGGTGAAAGAGCAGTTGAGATGTTATTAATGGAAGGATTTCCTTTATAGGTGCTTTGTGGAGGGAGAGATCCCACGAACACGTGCAGAACCCAGGAGGGCCCGGCGAGCGTGCAGCACGGGAGCAAGAGTCTCCCCCGCTAGCTGGAGGACAAAGTCCCATTCCACAGAGGTGACACAAAAGCTATGAAAGAAAATAGCTTCTTCAGCCGGTAACCAGTATTTTACAGCGTGCTTCGCCATCCTTTGGTGGTGACTACGCCAGGTTCACTAGTCTGCTGTGCTTTGGTTCGAGTTTCTGAACGAGAAGGCTCCCAGGAAATCACAGGGTAATTATTGATTACAGGCCTGGGCACGGAGCGGAGTCATCTTGAAGGGAGAATGGAGGTACTACCGATGTCTTTGAAGACTCTGCTGCCATTATGTATGAGGTGTTTCATCAATATCCCTTCTTGGATGAATAACATGCATTATACACGGGAAATTCAGCTACTAAGCTGGCTTGCAAAGCTCACCTCCCTGGTCTCCATCCTCAAATTGTTCCTCCCCTGGCTTTTCGCGCAGCTTTTCGCTGCCCTCGCGCACAGGCAGCGCCGCTCACAGACCTGCAGCGGCCTCCTCCCTCGCACGGACACGGAGACTCGCAGCCTGCGTGAAGCAGCAGCGGGGTGGCCCAGCTGGACCGCCGCAAACACCTTCACTTCGGGTCCACACCTCCGGTACAGGGCCGTGACCGAGGAACCCTGGACTCCAGAAAATAAAAGTGCCGTTTTGCAAAGCTAAAGGAGCTCATCCAGCGATGACGGCGGCCGGGCATGGCATGGCACGCAAAGAGCAGAGCCCCAGGGCTGCTGCTTGTCACAGGGCAAAGGAAAACTCTTGTGTGTGTCCAATTTCCTCTGCTCTTGTTGCTCTAATAAGCCATCTGGTCTGAAAACACACAACTGCTCCCTGCTGCAGTGCCCAGCGCTGCAATGCCTTCTGCAGGCTCAACCCGTAAGTTTGTAAGACGCAAATAAAGAAAAGTCAGGAAATTCATGACTGGCCAATTTAGCATTTCCTTTACCATTTCATGAACTCACAAATCAAGCAACTCATGCATAGGCTTCAAAACAATAACAAGGTCAATTTTTCTTCTTCATATATAAAGGGGGCTAATGACCATGGTACACTAAGACCAATTAATCATTCTCCACAATAAATGTTCAGTGATTTTCCTGAGCTGTAACACCTTGAAGTCATGCTGCAGAGAAGTGGGAAAAACCTGCTTTTTCCTAGTTCAATGAAATTCTACATTGAGCACTGGCCATGATGCAAATCAATGAAAATTCCAGTTTTCAATTACATTTCCCAAAAAAAAAAAAAATTGGCTGCATATGCTGGAAGCAGACAGCTGGTTAGCTGACAACTTCTGGAGGTGTGGAGAAACCAGCTTTGAACTTTTCATGCCTGCCTCAAGCTGTGCTACAGCACCAGCACTTCAGATTCAGACTTTACCACCGGTGAGTTACAAGGAGGAATGGTTAATTCCATATTTGGAGTGCTTTTAGATACTTTTCCCCCTTTTAATAGTAATTTAGAAAATTAAAGGCACTTTAGAAAATCTAGGACGCAAGATGTGCGGCTGGAACAGTAAGTGTCAGAACTCAGCTTGCCAGTGCGATGGCAATGCACACACACTTGACAGCCAAATTACGGCAGCATAATGACACGGTTATTTTATTTTCACAGTCAGCGCCGGGATTGTTGGAAGGGGCTCGGTGTCCGATGGATGACTGGAGCCTCGCTTCCCCAGGAGCCCAGAAAAAGAATGCATACAGCTGAATTTTTTTCTGGTGGCCAACGACCGTGTCCCTTAGCCTGTTCGTGATGTGCTGAAGGCCTGAAGTGGCTGGGCTATGTATTTACCACCAGGCCAACAGGACGAGCAGCTACACGAGCTCGCTGCCTCAGGTGGTGGGGCATTAAGAGCGCCGGGTGCCACCACGGTGCAAGGATGGCTTTCTTCCATCTGCAGGAGTGCACCTTTACTTCCTGAATTTGCAAATCTCTCTGCTTTTGCTATCGTGAAGTCAAATGTTAGTATTTCTCTCTCCTTAAGGAACTGTGTCTTAATATTTGGCACAAAAGTAACTGCAGAAAACCGATCATTTATTGAGAATTGCTTCATCCTGAAAGCACTTTTTACACATTTTTAAGAGTCATTTTGTAAATCTGCTAAGCCATAAGCAAAACCCTTACTGCCCTCAGATGATGATACCACAGAAAAAAATTAAAGGAAGTTTGATCTAAGCACTGCTTAAGAAGAAATAAAATATCCAATAATCAGCCCTTATCACAAAAGCACTTGATGATGGAACTCACACCACCCAGGACCAAAGAAGGGTCCTGTAAGTGGTCATACTCGCTGGGCAGTAAGAAAAGATGGGCCAAAGATTCTCAAGACTCATTAGAGAGCTGCTGATGAAAAGAGATGTGTAAGGAAATCAGGGTGAAGAGAAAAGCCTTCACAGCTTTGGATCCTCATGCTCGCACTTATGTTTATTCTGCATTTTTAAGTGCCTGAAGAAATGCATACGACTTTCAAGTGTAAATGTGAAAAAGTAAATAAATACCAAATTCTTAATTTAGCAGTACTGCAACTCTCACTTACAGATAAATTGAAATGTATAATTTAAGCCATTAAATAACTTTTAAAAATAGTTTCTTCAATTTTTTGACAATTATTCCACATTCTTTCCAATATAATTTTTTTTCTATTATATGAAGGCAGTACTAAGAAGAAATACAAACTGCATCGCATCAATGTGTAATGCCAATTAATCCTATGTTAGCATTTCCATTATGGATGTGTCTCCCCCCGTAAAGCACGCACACCTGGTCTCAGACCAAGAACAAATAATTGAACTAAATTAAAACAGCCTGGACCTGTGCACACTGAAACGAGAAAAACACTTCAGTCCTCCCCAGCACGGACCCCACCACACAGGGGTCGGACCCCCCCACCAGCACTGCTGCCCTGCACGAGGGCAGGAGAGCCGGGTCCTCCACAACGCCACTGGTGCCATCATGCTGGAGAGACCCCACGGGGCGCTCGTGGCCACCGGCCACCTCCCGTGCGTGCCAGGAAGGCGCCCGGCCACCTCTGCCAGAAGGGACGGTGCCGGCTGGGTGCCCGTGTCCAGAGAAGGGTCGGAGCCCCCAGCAGCTCCGGCCTGCTCGCGGCTGGACCCCCAGAACAGTAGCGACAGCAGCACCAGCAGCACAAGATTTCATTAGCCGAGCTGAGAAGAATTCAGTAAGTTAGAAAAATTAATAAAAGTAGAAGCATTACTTTAAATGCTTTACACTCTTCTGGTGAATCATCTGGGAAACGGAATTCCTCTGTTTTTATCAAAGATGGAATGAGCAGCAGCAATAACTCTTCCCTACCCAACTTTGCCCATTCATGTTCATCCTAACCCCAAAGTTTTCACAATACAGCTCTTTAATTTCATCCTAGCTAAAAAAAAATAGTCAAATGATAACGTAGTCACCTAGAAGGTGGTACTTTGTGAACATTTTAGCAATTTTGACAAATATATCATAGTATCAGCAGTGCTTATTCTCCCGTATGTTAATCAGATGGTTTCACTAAAACTTCTATATAATTATTTTAGTTGATAAAAATAAGAATGTTTGTATCAATATTAGAGGGACGCAGTGCAATACACAATTAAAAATTTTAAAAACACTCAGCTCCGACCCTGCAATTTCTGTATGAAAGATGCTGCATTGAGAATTTTCATAACATGGAAAAATTAGTATGGAAGTTCACCATTAAAATAAAGGTACTGTACAAAGTTCATAAAATTTACGACTCCCACCCTTTAAAAATAAAAGTCTGATTATCTGTAGAACACTCTGCAGAAAAACTGCATTTTGGTTTTGTTCTGCTCCTTGCAGCTGCCATCAGATATTTAAGAATAAGAAAGTGTAACAGCAAGAAGAAACCTATTATTTATAAGAATTTGAATAAAAACAGCAATTAGCAGTAGACACAGCTGAGTTTTGTGAATGCGTGCCTACAAAAACAGCTGTTCCTTTCCACACGTAAAACTGGCAATTGTTTTCCATGAGGACTGACCTATTGCCCCTATACTTTAAAATACAAACCTATGCACAAACATTTAAAAAGTGTCTTTCACCTAGAACCACACACACAATAAAGAAAAAGTACATATATTTTAGAGTTTATATAAAGAACAGTGCTATCTCAGTTTTTGTAGCAGAGGATACTAGGCCCTTTTTGGCGCTATATTATTATGGATATATACATTATCTAATTCAATTAAAAATATATCTCAGGGAATTAAAATTTTATTCTCTGGGAAATGATTACATTCATGGAGAGACAAGAAGCCACTGCAAAAAGTGGGCTCCTCATGTGTTTTTTTTTTTTTTTAAATCCTGGGGTCTATTTCATTTCATGTGATTGACTTCTGTTAGAAGGTCTTCAGGAAAGCATCCGGTAAATGGAAAATGCTAAGGCGGAACTTTTCTCAAGTCACGTTTTCATCTAAATACACGAGCACTGTAACTACTTTGTAACAGCACTTGTTCGTTGTCTACAAATATCAAACTATGGTAACTCTGGGGAATCAAATGTAAAACTAATCAGAAAGATAAAAGCACAGCTCGCTGTGGAACCCAACTACACGGCTGCTTCTGTAGTGCTGGATAACTGTCCACTCACAGGCCTCACCCCCATGATGCTGGCAAGAAGATGGCTTAAGTGAGCAGCAACCCTACTGAAAAATGTACTGCCGTTCAGACGCGCTCACGTTCCGGCCCTCCAGCAGCACATGGCAGGAGCCGAACTGCTCATTTTCACTGCCGTGGCCAAGCACGAGGGCAAGGGGAGCCGAAGGCACGGCGGCGGGGTGGCACTGACCTCGCTGGAGCAGGGGGTGGTGGAAGGGGGGCAGCGGCAGCCGCTCCGTCCTCGCCGGCTCGCAGAAGTATGCGCGCAGCCAGGCCGCACACTGCTTCAGCGGCTCCGTCATCTCCTCCGCGCCTTCGCACACCTCGCAGCCCGCCGACGCCTCTGCCCTGCGGACAGAGAGAGAATTGGAAAATTGGTAATTATAGGAGTTATAAAAATGAATATTCATACTCCCTGCATTAGCAGAAGACTGAATCATCTCACAAGCATTCAATCCTGAGTCACAGACTGAAATCTTTTTTCTACTCTGACAAAAGCGAAGAGTCACAACAGCAGTAACAAAAATTCATCCTCATCGCCTCTTGAAATGCAACGGCGACGCAAGGTTGCTTACACGTGTTTAAAGAAAATAAAGGATTGGTGAGAAGGCAACACCAGGCATAAGTGGGAGACATCAGGGAGCAAGGAGAGGAAACCACCCAAGTCCAAGAGGCCGGTAGAGGCCATGTCCTCGTGCCTGATAGGGGACGGACGTGAGGTTCCTCTACCACATCCCCTACGGGCACAGTCCTGAATCCCCAGGGACCTTCCCCAGGGAAAGAAGAAAAGGAAACAGCTTTCTGCAGAGACAGCGCTTTCCTCTTCCGCGTTTCCTTCCAGCGACGTTGGCAGGTTTCTGCTTTCCTCCACTTATTGAATTGGAAGGAAGCAATTGAGAACTCATTTGATTTTCAATGGCAGCTCATGCTTTCAGGATACTGAAGAGCAAAGCAAACGAACAGAAAGCACCTGCAAACAAAAATGTCCTTTTTCTCTTGCTATTTTTTTCTTCTTTTTCTCTGGAAGAGCAATGCCTGTGTGAGAGCACTGAAATGTGAACACCGTGAACACCAGCTTTGCAGCCACGTTTCCCAAGCCATATGCTCTCGGTTAGGCAAAGCAGTGTCGGTGAAGAGATTGTGGTGCTCTCCTGGTGCTTTACAGGGCTGCAGTGCGGTGGGTGCCACTCGGAATCGCAGAGTTCGGTTTCAGTGTGCCCATAACCAAACACAGCCCACTGGCAGTGCGCCTGGGAGAAACCACGGGGAGAGCGGGAAGGAGGCAACGTCAAGAACGACTGCCAAAACAGCAAGCCCTGCCAGCGATCTTCTCGTAGCCAGAATCTAAAATACCACTGACACACCATCCTGAAGCTTTCTGATTTTCTGCTTATTGCAGTTTTTTTCTTTTTCTTTTTTTCTTTTTTTTTTTTTTTTGTCCCAGCTGGAAATATAGCCAGACCCTAGAACAAGTTTCTCAACAGTGTGCTGGTAAAACTCAACAGAATAGTTTTCTGGCATTGGATGTGTCACAAAGGAGTAGAAAGTAGAGAAAATTGTAGAAATATCAAAATACATGAGATCCTGAAACAGAAGAAAACCAGAGCAATTCTGCCATACAGTTAGGGGGAAAAAGCAAAACAAAACAAATTCCCCAGCTTGCCTGAGTGTGCTGCAAGTGAGAGAAAATATTTCGTTAGTTACCTCCTAGCTGAAAGCCTAAGAAAATGAAACATGTCATGTACCAGTAATGGCATGAAAGACACCAGGTCTGCTTTTGCCACAAGGCACCTTTGCAAAAAGACCTAACGCCTTCAAATGCTTGATCCACAAAAGCTCATGAAGCTGAACCCAACAGGACACCCGTGTAATCAGACACCAACCCGCCCTGCCTCTGGATAGGATAAATGATGTGCAGTCGGAGCCTGTTTCAGGGTTTCTCTCAGAAGCAAAATTCTCACTCATCTGGTGCATGATCAAACGCCCCTGCAATTTCTCCCAGCCCCAATTCATTTTTCTGATTAATTGTTAACCACTGAAGGCCACATAATTACTGATCAGAAAGTGGCATAGGAGAAGAGGGACACAGAGGTGGACAATTAAAATTCTCTGGCAGCCCAAGAATATGACGAGTTGATGGCTTGGAGTGGAAGAAAAACAAAACTGAAGAATCAGCTTTGGATCCAGCTTGCTACAAATTAAGTGCAATCCTATTTCTCTTTCAATTTATTTACCAAACTACTCACAGCTTTTGATTTTTTTTTTTTTTTTGAGGAGAGGAGGGGAGAAATAGTATCAATTTGCTTTATGAAACCGATTTCTACTTTATGTTATTTTGCTATTTAATAATTTCTTTGCTAAAAAAAAAGTCTGAGAATGTGTGCATAAACATTTTCACATGAATATCTGCATGAGATAGACCTCAAACCAAGCAACCAAGCTCTCGACACCAAGGATAATCAGTTATTCTGCACATGTACAACACTCAGCAGAATAGGGCTCAGTTTTACTGTGGATTGTTAGAGCTATGACAATATCATAACGACAGAATACAATAATGCCTTTGAAATCTCCAAGACAAGTTGGGAGACTTTTCTGCTCCATTTATCCAGAAGAGCATAGAAAGCACTCAAAATTACAGTAACCTTATGGTTTTCACATCATCTTGCTTCACATACTCGGGAGTCTGGAAGTGATTTGGACTATAATATCACAATAAAACCGAAAGAATACGTCTCCGCGCTGCTCTGCCAGCAGGCAGCCCCCGAGCAGCCGGACGCCCGGCTCTGCCTCCAACCACTGCAGCCCGAGGCCGGCGCAGAGGCCCTGCCATTTCCTCCTGCCCCAGGAAAGCACCAGGTGCCATCGCTGTCCCCAGGGCAGGCGGGGAGCAGCGCCCGAGGTCGGCGAGGCGCGGTGCTTCCGAGGCGGATGCTCCGGGCTTCTCAGGGCTTTGCCTAAAGCTGCAACGTAACCTTCAGGCCTTTAGCTCCTTGTTTAACAGGAGCAGAGTAAAGGTCCACCACAGGCCCCTCTCTTTAAAAAGCCAGGAATCACAGCAGCTCTTTGCCTATTTGTGTTGCTGGGAGTGCTACAAGAGCCCGTCGGGTACCACAGCATAGCTATCCCAGCGCACGGATACGCTTCCACCGCCACCACATATGCTTCTCCCTTCCACCACATCTTCCCTGGCAAGAAGGTTTGGATGTAAGGCTTAATTGTAAGGACAGTCCCTTGCCACTGCTGAACATCTCTGGATATTTTTCTGGGATGTTCTCCCACCACTTCACATGTTTTCACATCTCCAATCTCTGCTTACTAACACGGTCAAGAGAAGAAAAGCTCTGCAAGAAGAGGTGGTGCTTTCTAAGAATGCATTGATTTTCTTTGCTGTAGAATACAAAGTCGATTCACCAACATATATGCTGGAAGGTTCACAGTGGCATAAGGATAAGAAATCTTCACCTTAATTTTGCTTGGCTAGAAATGCTAACAGCTATTCCCAGGAATTTGACGACATTAATAAAGAAAAAGAAAGAACATAACTAATGCATGGGCATCTTCTACTGGCCCTCTTCCCCTCTTTTTTCTCCTCCCCATTCTCTTTCCAAAGTTGCATAGCAGTATTCCTTCTACAAACTACCTCGTCATTAAAAATTCAACTTAAAACACCAGCTGCCTTTAACAGGCTTTTCTGAGGCTTCAAAGCCACACTTTGGTCTGACTAAACCATACGCACATTTCAAAATGCACAGCAGAAGTGGTCTCAAAACATTCATAAGAAGAAAAGGAGAGAAGATGAATTATGTTACAGGAAATTTTTTCCCCTCGCGTGAAATTCCTCTGTTCAATGTTAGGCTTCCTTGGAAGGTTGAATACCCTATTCCATACGTTAATCTTTCATCATGTCTAATGTGAGGATGGACAGGAAGAAGTTTGTGTAATACTAGAGGCAAATACCCAGCTAACGTTTACATTAACTACTCGTGCCTCATCTTTAGCAACGAACAGCACGAAAAGGGCTCCCTCTTTTTTTCCTGCCCCTTCCCTTGGAGAAGCGCAGAGGAAGGGACTTGCTCCCGGCTGCACAGCTGCCAGCGGCGCCCAAAGTGATGGCCAAGTGGCCATGTGCTCTCTGATTTACCTACACAAAGCTTAAGTCTTATATCTGTGACTCAACAAGACATTTGTTGTTTTTATACAGGAAAATAAAACAAGTGTGTTCATCTAAAAATGCAAAAAAATAAACAGAAGCTATAAGAAATCCAGCTGCTTTACTTTTGCCTTGGAGAATTTCATTATCTTTCCTTAAAAAGCACCAGCACTTTTTTTTGCAATGTGGCTAGAATAATGAGAAGCATTTATTTAAAATGCAGCAGTGTTATTTAAATCACTCACACTTTCACTGGAGACTTTCATTGCACTTGCTTTCATTACTGAATGGTATTAGGTGCTGTCCGGCCTCTCAAAAAATTCAAAGTGGCGTTTCCTTTTGTATTTTTACCTGGTCACTGAGTAATCACTGTAGGTTTTTTATTTTTTAAACTGAAACTTTACTTGTTTGCACTAGTGAGGATGATGTGTGTGCAATAAATTAGATTTTTTTTTTTTTAACTTTCTGTTGCTGTTAAATGGCTATTCAGCTGCAAATGACTGACTCCTCTACACGGCTTTACTATGTGATGCTTAACTAAAACAACATAGTCCTCAAATAGAAAAAACATGCTTGTTTCAAGCTACAAAAAGCAGGCATTTAAAAATAAAAATTATTATTTTTTTCCCTAAAGTTTTGGATCTCTCTCAAGAGAAGACTCTTTCGAGGCCAGGAGCAACTGCTGCTGCTGCAGAACTCCAGCCCATGAGTTCAGCTCGTGGTGGTGGCAAAGTCCAAGAGCAACCTAAGTTCGGCCCCAGCACAGGAATCCACCACAGCCTGGGTGCAGACTTACAGTCTGGGTCCAGTTTACATGCACAACAGCTATTCCACATATTTATTCCACGATAGCAATCCTACATATTTATTTCAATCGCAGGTCTTTTTTTAAGCCTGACGCCCCCTAGGGAAGCCACCAGGCTCTTGCTTCCACGCAGCTGAGAGGTGTCCTCCTGAGGTTCCAGTCCCAGCCACGTCTCTTCCATGACTTCTGATTTGCATGTGATGAAATAAAGGAAAACATGGTTTGAGCAAAGGGGGAGAAAGTCAGAAACGCCACCTGTTTCAGTTTAACAGGCTCCTTCCAAACCATTTGCCAAGAACTGGAAGTTTCTAACGTGCTTCCAAAATATACATGTAAGCAGCAAATTGGCTTTAGTATCATTCTAAATAGCTGAGAAAAAAACAGAGAAATGCCGTGTTTCACCATGAAAAGCCGCAGTGGGTATCCATCTTCTAAACCAGTAGGATTTTAATTATTTATTTAATTTCTGAGCTCCTTTTTGCCTCTGTCAGTCCTGAATAAAACTTAACTGAACATTACAAGATGGACCTTGAGTTGTGTGATTTAAAATAAAAAGACTATATATAATGGCTCTGCTGGCAGTCTCTTTAGGGCAAAGGTAGGAAAACATTATGACAATGTTGTATCAGCACCCACAACATATTTATATATTTATTTGTATATTTAAAGTTATGTGTATATTAAATATAATTGATTCGTTGAACATATACAATGCTAGCTTCCACTGTCTGTAGCCACATACACCTGAATGTTTTATCCATTGATACCTACCCCACCCTCTAGTGGTTTGCCTAAGAAGAAGTTTATGAACTGCTAAAAATGCTGAAGTAATGAATATTCCCCTTTATTTCAATGAATTTAAAACACAAAACAAAAAAGCCCACCAACTAACACAAAAACTGCAACTCCCTATGCAACTAAATTGCAGTCAGCAAAGGGTCACTGGCACATATAGGTAGACTCAGAGAACAGCATTATATATTACTGTAACTACAACACTTCCACTCAGATAACAGCAGGGATAACGACCTAAAAGAAAAAAGAAAAATAGAAAAAAAAAGAAAAAAGATACGGAATGTCTGTTTTTACATCCAACTACCCAATGTCCTATTACAGATATTTGTTTTTTTGCCAGGCTGTTACAAACTGAATTGTGCTTTGACACTGTGGTACACATGGCACTGAAGATCACAGGACTTGCAATATCCTATTATATTCAGGTATGTCAAAAACAATGATATTTGGACACTCAGACACATACTGTTTTATGTTTTTTTTAAGGGTATCCATAATTTCTTTCACTATTCCCTGAACAAAGTCCATAAGCGATTCTGTTCATTAACAAAAAATTGTATAATAGAATATAAATGTATTGGTCCTAATTAAGAGGGTTTTGGATCTTGAAATGACCTGAATGCTGTGAAAGCAATCATCAGCTGTACTCTTCATGACATAGATGGCACAACATCTCACCAAACCCTGCTCCTGGCCTGCTGTCGCTGTGATACAGCATGTCTGTGCTGCCCGGTGTGCCACTGGCTTCCTGCTAGAAAAGGAATACCTTCCCTCTTTCCCTAAGGAGGGTCAAACCCTCAAGTCCAAGGAAAATGCTCAGGCAATGTCTCTCTATGTTATTCAAAAAAATCAACACAGAGGAAGTTTGTATCATGGAGTCTAATGAGGACAGACGAAGGAAGAAGGGAAGAGTGCAGAGGAGGAAGACCAGGAGGCAAACCCTACTCCTGCAGAAGGTGAGGTGGGCAGAGGTGGGCAGGCAAGAAGGGGCAGAAGGAAACGATCCGTCTCCACCACAGAGCCCCGACTTCCCTGTGCTCTCCAGCGCCAGACTCCCACCTCTTACACTTTCACAATGAGTAGATTTACAACCAGGAAAAAGAGACAGAGCTACCTGGCAGACACAAACACTACATTTTAATTAAACCAGTAACAGAAAAAAAAAAACCCATTAGTTTGTCCCTGGAAATCTGCAAGCACATTTATAGGGTAGCACAGCACTCAGCGTGCCCAGTTTGAAAAGCACCTCCTGGCTGGAGTAAATAGGAAGAATTACTGTCAGTGGGACAGACCAGTGCTTTTTCTCCCGTGTATTTTTACGCTGCTTTGGCCATATGATTTCTTAGATGTTTGTGCCTTGCACGGGTCCAAAAATTATTGAAATTACCCTATGTTTAATAAGATGAAAAAGGCTCCAATAGGAATGCACTGATAAAGGGGAGAGGACAGAGGGAAGAAATATAACCGCAGGAAAAAAAAATCAGTATCTTGTATGGCAATGTTAAAAAGTCCATTTTTCTTGCCTCAAGATTCCCCCAAAACAACAACAAAAGGGAAAAGATTACAGAAACCTTCCCAAAACAGAGACTCTCCCAGGCGAGAGACCAGGGCTGCTGGACCCAAAGTTGTTCAGCGTCAGGGAGACCAAACCTCGGCTGCTGTTCCAATGGTAATTGAAGCCCAGCCGAAACAAGTGTTTTGTGACTGCACGTAAGGAGCTCCATGTGGCTGTCATGCTAATCTTCTTGCTAAGAGAGAAAGACCAGAGGCCCGTTGCTGTAGCAGACTGGAACTATAACGAATGGGCTCTGACATGACCCGGCAGCCCTGCTCGGCAGCGAGAGCGCGTGATGCGATCTGACAGCAATTTAGACATGGCTCTCGTGGAGACTGCAGGCCTACTTAGCGTCAAACACCAGCAGGAATGTGGGTGGACTTCTGAATGGCTTTTACCCTCGTGCTCGGGGGAAAAAAAGAAGGCTTTTTGACATCAGGCTTATGGAGATGATCGTACAGAAGGAATCTGCCCATGGGTGGAGAGGAAAACATTTTTGGGAATATTGCCCAATTACAGTAGAATCCTGTCATCACCTCAGGGAAGAATTTCAGATGGAGCCATAATCCCTCTATGAGTCATGTGAGAAACAAAACAGTCTTAGGAGCATCTGACGGGACCAGAGAGTCTCTAAGTGATTTCAGACCAGTGATAAAAAGGGCTCCTTGGGTCATTTTCCCCAGGAGGTGCCACGCTGCAGCCCAAAGACTGCACAAGCCCGTGCACATGATCTCGGCCCTTCTCCCTCGTGCCTCTTGCTCTGGATGTTGCCACTCAGGCTCTGGATGTTGCCCCTCGGACAGGCCCAAGCACCAACCAAAGCTACCATCAGCTCAGGAGGCCTCCTGGCAGTGAGCTGCCGTGGTTAAATTCTGTCCTAGGCACTAATCAGCTGGGGCACCTCAGGGGGATCAAGCATCTCCACAACTTAGGGTCGTTAGTATAGTTAATTTTGACGAGTTCCTAAATCACACTGCTGATTCTCTAGGATCTGAACAGTAGCTCTCCTGCCAGTAAATACATACAAGAGGCAAGTGTAATTTAAAAGTTTGTCGTTTATAGTTTTTTCAATGGCTTTTCTTATTTTAGTTCAAAAATGACTAAAGACAACTCTACACGCTAGTCTAATGCATATGAAGTCAACGGAAACCAAGCCTGTATAAAAAATTGCAATGCCTGAAAGGCAAAGGCTGTCCTGCTATCTTCCTTATACCTATACATCTCTGCAGTAGCATTCAGATGGTTGTCTTACCAAGTCATTTTTTTTCTTAGAGAAATAGCTGGTGTGTTACTTTTCAAATGGAAGAATCAGTAATAATTAGAACACAAAAATTAACATGAAAATGAGACTCAGTCATGCAGCATTATTCTTTACACAATATACATACATTTAACTGGCATTTTCAATGAAGCCTTCATTGTGGAAACAAATAAAAATGTATTTTATCAACACCTAAATGTCATTTAAATAGTCTTTCTTTGATAGATGAAGGCTAAAGCCACCCCAAAACTGCGGATGAATTATCTGGTCTCTAATGATTCCAAAACAATTACAGGATGCAGAGCAATCTCGTTAAATTTTATTCAAAAGCTTACTACACTCGTGTTTTCTCTTATTTTTCTATCAATGAAACCCATGAGGTTTAAGAACAATTCATTATGTATGAGACCCAACTTACAGTGCTTGACTGTTGATTAATAGGAAAGTTTGCTGTATGTACATTTGCAACATTAGATGCATACAATATGCTAACTTATTCTTTCACTGAAGCTAATTATTTACAAAAATGACTACTTGAGACTACAATTTATTAAATGCATGCATCCAGTCTCAATTTGGCCCCCAAAGACAGTCTGGAATGAAGATCTTTTACTTGATGTGACAACTTCTAGAAACAGTGTTATTAATATTGTAAATGTGGCAAATAAAGAGTTCAAATAGCCTTATGTCTGTGTTGCATTTTTCCCCACAACTGAATCAATGAACAAAGCAGATTTTAAGCTTGAAATTCATGGGGAAGAACATTCTTACATAGTTTAATTTAGCTTCTTGTAAATGAAGTGTCTGTATGACAGCAGTAACAGATTAAAAAAAGGATGAGAGCTGCAATGAACAGAAAAAACACCCCAATTCTTGTTGAGCTGCCCCTACCACAGTTCCTTTTAAGACCTGTTAAGAAGAAATTGGTGCATTTATGGAAGAGTAAAAGAACTCAAAACTTAATACGACATTCTTTTTCATACAACCTTTGCAATATTTTCTCCATTCTATTTTTATATATTATTAAGGATTTAAATTCTTATGGACACCTTTTATCCTGAAAAAGAAGCACCCGCACACAAAGCTACATATCATATACAAATTTCAAATATACAGATGTATCTCTTGAGTAAAATACATAGATATCCAAATGGCCTAGTCTTTTTTCTGACCTGCAATTAATGAAGTTCAGGTACCATATGGAGGTTGTCTAAGAAAGTAGTGCACGCAGCCCATTGTCGTGGCCAGCTGTGATGCCTGGAAAGATGCTGCCTGCTTATTCTGTGCTAGTAGTGCATACCAGCAAACACTTTAAAGAAGGGAGTGAGACTCCTGTCTTCACATGCCAAGATAAGGAAAATCAATGTCAATGCCCAAAAGACTCAAGTGATAGCACTGAAGGTCATTAAATGCTACTCACTGCCCTGTACCATTAAAGTTTTGATTGGAATCCTATATAGAGAGACACAGATTTCAAACAAGATCTTGCCCTGGGATACAGCATTGTGAGACCATGGAGGAAACAAAACAATTATTGAGAGGCGGACTTCTCTAGGAACACAAGAAACAGGTTCAAGGAAAACAATACTGTGTGTGGTCTTGGCTTATTTTTCCTGAACGTATTTATTGTGTTTCCAGAGAAGTATATCTCATTATGTACAAAGATCTCTGTTAAAACAATGGTGAGGTGCAAAGACAACCGCTAAAAAGTTATGGTTCTTCACCCATCTCAATTATCTGTCCTGTGTTCCAATGCCCAAAGCCCTGTTTCATTGCCTACTCAATGCCAACATCCTACCCTCTCCTTACATTGCCCAGTTTCAATTCCCTGCCCTTTTTCTATGCTGGCCACCACCCATCCTCCTGCCTATCACCCTCAACTCACCTTGTTCGTGCTGTCTTGGTGCTACTTGTTCTCTGACCTTACTTCTCTACAGAGGATTTTGTGGTCCACCTCCATGCTGGTCACCAATTCAAGTACTGCTTTCTTTCTTTCTTTCTCCCAGCCAAATATTTTTCCAGACTAATTCTTGTTCTCTCCAGATTTCATTCTGCATGTTCCTACTTCATGCTAGCAGAAGTCCAGGAGACAGGTTCAAGGAAAACCATAGTTCTGGTGTTCACCAGCGCTGAAAGGTTATATTGCCTTTGTGCTCAGCCCCAGAAGCAGCCCAGAGACCTCCTTCCCAATGAGACCCATTCCCCTCTGAGGGGCTGGTTTTATTCCTGACAGAAGTTTGGCTCCAAGATGTAATGCATAATGGACAGATGGGAAACCAGGACTTTGGGAATAAAACAGAGCGCAAATCAAACTGGCGGCATAACACACCCACGGTTGGCCCAGGGCTGCCAGAAAAATAGCAACTGCAGGAGGAAACACTGCTCTGGTCGTCCTTTCTAAAAATACAGCACCAGCAAAAGACTAAGCTATTAACAAACGAACACTTTCCAAAGGCCCAACAGCTTGGCCATACTTGGAGAACAAAAATATTCCTAATATCAGAGTAGCCTCTTCATAAATATTTCTGTTTCAAAGCAGTGTGTTTGGCAGCAGAACAACTAGAAAATATGTCTAAAAAAAATAGAAAAAAACACAACAATTTCTGTGTATCTTCTTATTGGAAAGGACCAACCTGCTCTGGATTGAGAACGGGGGAAATCAATTGCATGCCCAAAAGACCCTCCACTAGTAACAATTAAGTACACACTTCAGATGAAATGCTTTAAAGCAAAAAGCAAATATTCAGCAAAGTTATAAGCAGCAGCACACTCTCACCCAAGATGTTAGGCAACATTAAGCATAGGTGATACCATCAGTTCTATCTATAATTAGGTTGAAAGAAAGTCAGTTAATTTTAGCACTTACAAGAAATTGTTACAAAACATTTTTTCCTACATAAAAGATTTCTCCCATCAGGCTTCTGAGGTCAGTTTTATCACAGGCAATTAATTGTGTTAGGGCTGGCTGCAGGGGACCCTTACACCTCACACCAGACTTCCTTCGGTTCCCCACTTGGCTCCTCCAGACCAGGACATTCACCACAGCTTTCCCCACATTTGCCAGCTCTGCACAACGGCCACACAGCACCACCTTGTACACAAAACCCAACACCTCTGTTTAGAAGTGTGCCTTGTTGTGATAACCCAGCTGCAAAATGGTATCTGATGTAAATTTTACATTTTTCTACTTATCTGTGATAGATACAATACCTGTTATGCACGGATCAAAAAAAACCAACAACACACAACCCCTCCACAAAACTAAGGCAGTTAAAATACACATTACGGTCCTCATAACGCTGCTGCAAGACCCAGGTCTCTGATCTCCAGTGGCACACAGGGAAACTGAAGGAAGGAAACTCGAGGCTGACTTTGGATGTCCACCTTGACATGCGTTAATGCACGAATTCAAGATGAAAGTGAGCACCAAGAATTATAATCAACAGCACCTGCAGATACTCCAGCCTATTAAAATGAATTAAGATTCAGATAAATCAGGAACCTCTTAAGAATTCAACTCATAAGGCCATTTTTCAAACCAACTTCCCAGACTGAGTCACAGTCTCTGCCCTCTGAGCATCTCCTGCTAGGACTAAACAGTCAGGCTCGTATTATGCCCAACCTGTGGGATCTCCCACCAGACTCCGGGATGTGCGGGCACAGATCAGCCCATGACCTGATGAGCACGCTCCCACCGCTACTGGAGACGCGCTGCCCACCCGCTGCAAAAAAAAATTATGAGAATAGTTTTGTCATGTCACTGGGGCCCTTTGGATGCTCTCCACACAGAAGCAGTTGTACGCGTGGAAGCATGGCAGGAAAGGGATCAAAGTCTCCGAGGCTAGCCTGGCCCTCCCATGTTACTGTGAGGCTTCCAATGCTAGTGCAAAGAAATGGTATTTATTTATGTATTAAAGCCAGGTATGAACATTCAGAAACCACAGAAACACTGCCACTTACAGAAATTTCGCATCACATGAAACAATCATGAAACTTACAGAAATCTGGGTTCCTAACAGGCACTCATCACCCAAGTTTGATGTCAACATAGAACAGGACACTTAGAGAATACTGCTAATACGTCAGATAAAACCACATAATAAATACGCTGTCTTTCTCCAAAGGTTTTCTACAGGGCCCTGAAATTTTCTCTCACTTGGATTGGCAGGACCGTTCCTAAAAGGGCATTTACCCAATGAAGAATTTGTTTTGCTTCTTGTCAATTATGCCTCAAAAATAAAACTTGCACAGAAATACAACCCCACAGCAGCAGGAAAACAAACAAACAAATAATAAAAGGAGCATTTTCCTTCATTTTAATCACCATTTTCCAGCCCTTCTCATTCAACGTTTGCAACACACCGCAACGCCACGGATCCCTGTTCAGAGGCTTGGCGTCCCTGCGCCCTCTCGCACGCGCGAGATGGCGGCTGTCGCCCACGAGCGCTCCGCGGCGCGGGGAGGCGAGAGGTGGCTCTGCAGGCAGGGGGCCCTCGGGGACCGGGCAGCCCTGGGGAGCGGCGCGGGGCCTCTCACAGCCTCAGCGCCCGCCCGCGGGCATGGCGAGACCCGTCCGGCGCCCACCTCTGCCCTACGTGTTATTACATCGTCCAAAATGGGAAGGAAAGCTTCCCGCCTGGCCTGGCCTCACGAGCTGTCTAAAATCTCACCGCAGAGCACAAAGCAGGACCTAGCACGAGCTGGAAATTGCAGCCCTGGCACTTGGGAGGTTCTTGCTGGGAAATTCCACCGATGTCCTATGGCAGGAGAGATGGAGACGATCGCAGAAGATCCTTCTGGCCAAGATGAGACAAACAAAAGTGTAATTTACATAACTGTGTTCTGAGTTGTGCAGAAATATT
>VXAA01003686.1:1752986-1762986 GCA_013399115.1 Anseranas semipalmata | reverse complement strand
TCATAAAGACGTACCAATAAAACAGTTAACTATAAACTGTTAAGCACTTAACCTTCTGTAGTTTTTTTTTTCCAACAGTTTAACCTTGTCTTTCATCCTTTCTTTTATAAAGAGGGAGGAAAAGAAGAATATTATTAGAAGGCTGCTACTTCTATCATTCCTTCTTAAACTATATTCCCACTCTTTCTAAGAGGTATCTTCTTGACAATAATGAATGAGGACGATAAGAGTAAGCCATGGTAGTTAGAGTACTTTCAGTATTCATGACCTGTCAAAGTAACTTTATGACCTAGCAGCCAGCTGCTATAATTCCAATAATGACCTACAGATGCCAAAATAATCTAAATTTATCACTCCTTTTCTTATGGTCAGCTCAGGCCTCACCGATGAGAAGAGCTCCTCTTGCCTGTGGTGATCAAGATCTGGAAATTCACTGCACGAGAACGGCTATTAGACTGACAGCGATGCTGACAGTATCCCAATTGCCCTCCTATACTCCCCCCATATCCTCAGCAAAATATTGAGTCACCAGCACTATGTACTCAGGAACAGCTGTAGCTGTAGGAAAATGTTTTTGCTCATTTTCTAGGCCTGCAATGTGACACTTAACAGGGCAACAGTGAGAAAATAGTCACTCTAATAGCCTAACTCAAGCAGGAACTTATTAGAATTCCAAGCTTTGGTGGGGTAGAAGACCTAGCAAGCACATGCAGTGCAGGGGCTGCATAGGTTTTTGCTCTTCCCAAGTAAGGACCTCAGCTGAAACCTAGCAGTCTGCCTGGACCACAGGTGGATCCAGCCACGGTGTGTGTAAAGGCTGTGTTACTCCTGAATCGCAATTTCACTGTAAAGCACATTATGACTCGTGAGAAAAAATTAAGGTCAGGGTAACAGAGACAGGTATGAAGAAGTACTACGAATGCAGAGGTGCATGTAGGCAGGCTTTGCTGATGCACCTGGACATGAGGATCACGGGAGGCCTCCGGTGCAACCTCCTGCCGAGAGCAGGGCCAGCTCTGGGGCACCGCAGGTTGCTCAGGGCTTTGTCCAGTTGGGTCTTCAAAACCCCCAAGGATGGAGCCGGCACAGGTCTGGGCAACTCCTTCCAGTGCTTGACTGTATATTAAATAATACTGTGAGCTGAAATAATCATCGTCCTCCTCCAACTGTCAAAAGAGGCACAGAAAAGGAGATGAGCTTAGCACGAGGCGTGGACTTCATCTCCTGCTCCTGCTCCAATGGCCTCCTCAGGTTCAGCCCTGTTTGGCTGCTTTGGAAACCAGCAGGATAAAATTCTTCCACTTTTTTTTTGCCAAACATGACTGAGAAGAAAATTAAGAACAGCTCACAGATGGGAGGAAAACTCATGGTAGGGCTGGCAGCACCCCAGCCCTCCTGCTGCAGAAGTCATCCGTGTGGTGATGCTCCAGCAGCACCGGGATGGGCGCAGAGAAGAGAAACCTCCCTCCAGGGAAGGGATGGTGGCAGGCACCTGGGCAGGGCAGACCGCACACATTTACCTGTCATTTTCCTTATTTTTCACAGGAATGTCCCATGCTTGCACCCAAGACTTTCTCTTCCAGAAGTTAAGGATTTTTCCCCCCTTAGCTGCCGGCCTGGGAAAGAATGAGTGTAGTGCACTCAAAATCCAAAATCAGATTTCAGGTGTCTCAGCTCAAATTTTCAGCCTGTAGTTCAAGTCTAGTCCCAGCACACAAAAATCAACCGCCTGCTTTTGCTGTAGGATATCTGAATTTTCCAACATCAAGATTAATGAATTTGAGGAGAGAGTTGTTCTTATCTGGCCTTCATCCTATCTCTGGTGACACTACATTTTTCTTTTCAGTTCTTAGAGAACGGAAAAAAAAGAGTTGATTCCCCATAAGAAAGCAAGAAAAAAATGGTTTATGCCTCAGTATAAATCAAAGTAGTTTTAGGGCCTAGTAGAGAGGTCAAGATAGGGAGAAAAACAGAATTACCGCTCACTGTCTATTCATAACAAACACACGTCAGAAACTTCAGAAGCTCCTTAAAAGTAAGAATGAATCCCTCCTCATAATGCATTTAACCATTCAAAGCCTTAACTTCCTAAAATATTTTTCTGCTTGAAGGAAATGTTTGTTTAGTGGATCAGTGGTACCCCAAGTAAGGAAATTTATTATATTGTTTATGCTCAGTATATTTGGACAGTTTATTTCAATAGTTGTAATGTTTATTAAAGTCATAATCCACTATTAAATGTATTTTCATATGGGAGGAAAATAATTGTATTGTAAATTAATCTCTAAGAATTTTCATCACACAAATGAAGCACGCAGGCTGACTGTGAAATGCAGTGAACACCCTGGGACAAAAGAGATTTCCATTTGGCCATGAAAGTCATGCCCAGAGCTTACAGAATAAAAAAAAATACAAGTCAATGCTTATTTCCACAAACTGAAGATCACCATTTGCTTCAAAATACCAGTAACGACAAAGTCCCTAAGAAGTCTTTGTTAATGTCAAATGATGATGGTATATAAAGAAACCGTCCATGTGTCCTCCAAATGATGGTAGCTTTTGCTAAGGTGATAGCCATGAGCCTCCAGAAGACTCCAGAAGTTACAAGTCTATTTATGATTGTTAAAAGGTTACTGTGAGCATATTTCTTAGATACGTCATGCTTATGCAGTCTTTTGAATGGAAAGTTTAAAAAACAGCATAACCTTTTATACAAGTGCCATGATCCCATTAAAAATGCACTGCAACAATGTAAAAAGCTTAGGTTTGGAGGGCACACACAATTAGAGACAACCGTAAAATGACTTCTTTTCTCATATTTCTTCGAAACAAACCACCAAGCCCTTACAATTTGGCTCACGATGAGCTGGGTTTTCGTGGGACATGGCTAGGGAAGCAGAGAGCTGCATCCCATCCCAGCTGCCAGGTAAAGGGTTGGTGGTGGCTCGCACCATGCCTTGCCCGAGAACAGCCACGACAGAGCCCAAGGCTCGTATTTCCCCAGGTTTAGCTATTCCAGAGGTCAGGCCAGAGTTTTAACTACATTTAATACTCTGAATTATGCATTTAAGCATTCTGAACCAAGCATCTCCTTTTCCTGTGTTCTGTACACGCCCGATTAGAAGAGCTTTGTGGTTGAAAGCAGCTTTCTGACCGGCATCGGATCCGTGATGTCACCAGTCCTGTAACGACAACAGAACTTCTCTTTTTTTTAAGTGGGATTAGAGTTGTGGGAATTGGAAAACATCGTGTGGAAGTGGCTAAAATATATATGTCAGAATGGAATGAGGTTTTACTTCTGTAGAGTTTGGAAAATACTTTTTTCCTTCCTCAATTTTAGGAAGTGAATATAAATATTCCTAAATATCTTGACCATGTGAGCGGGGAAAAAAAAATCGGGCCTAATCCTGTTAGGAAGCAGGCACTATATGTCCTACAGAAATACTTCAATTCAAAAATGGGTTGTTGAATGGGAACTGTGGGGAGCAAACACCAAAACAGATCAAGCAAATTCAAGTCTCCAGTCCAGTAACATAAATAAAACCAATTCACAGAGAATAGTAAACTCATCTATGTTTTACTCTGTCTGCTACAAGACACCAAGTAGGTCCTTTTAAATAATTTTAACAGGAAGTACCCTGAAAATATTTCTATCTAATTAAATGAATAATGCAATAAAAATGTCTGGTACAAAATGAAAAACAAATTTAAAGTTGAAATCCCCTCCTAAATAATAATAAAAAAAAGACATGACAAGCCAGGCGGTTGTAGCTGGCCACAAATGTTTCTCAAAGATTTAACATAAAATTTTAGAACCAACTTGAAATTTCCTCGCTTCCGTTTACATAGGCCAGACCATTAACATTACTGAAAGTAACTTTTTAGGTTTAACAGTCGGCCAAATGAGAGCGGGTGGCAGCGCTCTGCCGTACACGCTAGAGAGCAGCGCGGTACTCAGCCCCTGCTAAATAATGCCAGCGGTCTGGGAGCTAACCTGCTGCACGCCGTACTTTTAGTTCTTTCCCGTGAGCAAGTGCAGTCGTTTGTGATCTCCAGGGAGTTCAGGCAGGGATCTAACCCCGTCACGCTGCCAATACGTGGCAAGGCCTCTTCCATCTCCTGGCAAATGGATCTGGAAAACACACCAGGCACTTGGGGCAGCTCTGCTTGAGCATCTTCTGAAGTAGGACCCGGAACCAAAGCTAAGGATTCCACTTGGCCAAACCATGAGATCTAAAGCATGCGCTTTAAAATTAAAACATTTAAAAATTAAAAATTAAATTAAAAAATTTAAAATTAAACAGAGATTGCTGGCTACGCAACAGGATGTCTACAGAAAACCTGGGAAGTAAAGAAGAGTCATCCTCAACAAGCAGGTTTATCCCTAAAGATAGGGCAAGATAAAAAAAATAATTTTTTGAAAATTCACTTAAATACATGCTTTATAATGTCTGCAAAACCTTAAGAGCATAACTCAGCTCATTAAGTACGACACTAAGAGATTCTCTGAATCCAAATTTCATACAGTGTCCCTCTCTAAAACCTTTACTTCCAGAGCACACAAGTTATATATAAATAACAATATAGAACTCCAAATAACGAATGACATACTGCTCACAAGGAGATTCCCAAAACCAGAGGAAAGCAAATATCGCTTGTGACTTTGAGAAGGAGGATCTGGAGAAGTACAGGTCGGTCAGCCTCACCTCGAACTGCTCCTCTGACACTTCAGTCCCATTTCCTCATCTAAACCATCAGCAAACCCCAAATGCGCTGGATGCTCCTGTGTTAAGACTGCTGGATGGGCAAGGTTTTCTCCCGGCGCCACCGGAGAAGCGGCCTTGGCACAAGGGTTGTGATGACATCTACTTGTCCCGATCACCACTCGGAGTGCTCATCACCTGCCTGGCTATCGCTTTGCCCACGGCACCACTGATGGAAAACACTCCCAACGTTATCCAGCGCTAGCAAGTAATCCAGCCTACATGCTACAATACAACCTCCAAATACTATTCCACCCTTCAGGAAACGGCCAAAAGGTACTTCTCATGGCCTAAGATGTTCTACAAACATTATGTAGAAAGAAAGATGAAAATACATAGTATTTTTTTTCTGCTAGAAATACACATACAAGCCTATAGTTGCAGTGTAGAAATGAAGGGTTCACATTTTCAGTTTTATTCTGCAGCAAATAAGCATCATTAGTTCTGCAGCAGATACAAACTCAGATTGCAGGCTATTTAAGACAATCGTTTTAGCTTGAAATGTATTTTTTGTATTTACCTTAATATGAATGATGCACTGTATAATAGGTTAGCCATATCTTGCTCATATTTGCATGACAAACAAAATTTTCTGCTTCAAGTCAAGCATTTTCCATTTCAAGAATAAGTCCATTTCTAAAAACTGTTTTAGCTTAAAAAAACAATTTGTTTCATGTTTCTAATTAGCGGCATGTAAATTGAATAATTGATTTTTCCAGCCATAAAAAAAATTGTACTCAGACTCACCAGACTTAAAGTAGTTACTATTCCTTTCTGAAATGAAATCTTGTTTTTTTTTTTTTTCTGTTATTGTTGTTGTTGTTGTCCTTTTTTTTTTTTTTTAATTAGTTTGAAAACCATGTTTCATCTTTGACCCAGGTTTGCAAGACAGACAAAAGATTTGACACTACATTCACATCCTCAGGACGTTTTGTTCTCCATACTATAGAATATTTAAGAAGCCGCTAAGACAGGCAACAGAGCAACCACTATTGTAACTCAAAGACTGTATCGATAGTTCTGGAGTCGCCGTCCCTGAGGACGGGACTAGAGCTCCAGTTGTACACCCTCCAGTTAGGTTCGCCAAGTTATGTTACCTGGATATTTTACTAAGGAGGAAGGACATGGTTTCAGCCAACCAAGCCCATGAAGACAAAGAATACTAGAAAAGGTCTCAAAAGCATGCACTGCCTCTTGATAACAAATTCTAAAACTTGGTGGATATTTTGCATATTGGCATCTCAACTAGGTCCCAAATCTGGACGAAAATAAATAGCTCAGCTCCACTCCACATCCCTTCCCTCTGTACCAAACTGTGATGTTGAAGAACTTTCCTATGCTTTCTCTAAACCAAAAACGTTCATTTAACAGCCACGGCCTCTCATTAACCATTTGCCAGGTGTCAGTCAATATAAGCTTTTCTTGTTGAAGGCATTTAAAACCAGAGACATCAAGATCTGTGTAATGAGGAAGAGTGTAGTAAGAAGAGTGGAATGACGTGCATGTTCTGTGCCCTGTGCATAAACTCAAAACCATAAATAGACCAGTGTGGTTTGCTCTGAAATGGTCTCTGCTTTTGTCCCTTTGAGCACGCAATACCTTGTGTCACTTATGTGGTCAGATATTTTTGCTATTCTTGATTAAGCATAAACCCATATTTGGTAACTGCTACTTTGAACATGCTAATAATGAAACCTAACTCTTCTTTATGTTCTAACATTTTTCTGTATTAAGTGTGAATTTTTATAGCATTTTTCCCCAACAAGACATCTTGCTTGTAAATAACACAACATTAAGTGTCATGATATAATTGATTTTCTAATGAGGTTTTCAAAAAGGATTATATTTTTGCTTGTCAGAAAATCTTTACAACAGAAATAAGTCCTTCCATATTTATTCCATAGAAACTGAACTTTTTATTCCTACAGTGAAGTTGAGATGGATTAAATCACGTGGACTGCCACAAAACAACGTATTGTATCAGATATTTTTATGGTTCTCCACATTTGTAAGTTGGACTGTGAAACCAGATGGAAAGTGATCCCAACATGTTCAGGGGACAAAATCAGCCTGTGTTGAGAGAACGTAATTATGAAAGTATTGTGAATTTAGGTACGAACAAAATTAAGGTGAATTTGATGTAGCGTACCAGGTGTTGAGGTAGATACAGACCCAAAAAGGATCATATCCATTCCTCTACAAAATAAAATTTGCAAGTTCTGTTAATATGGAAAATGTTGGGGATGATACCTGACAAGAAGACAAATCATTAGTAAGTACTGTTTTATGTTGTTTATATATTTTTGACTTAACTGCTAGATCACTTTGGTTTGCCAGAACCAACAACTCGTGTATGCATCCCTGCAAAACGCAAATAGTTAACTTCAGTGGAAGAGAAAATGGTGTTTATGCTCCTTATGGAAAATTTAACTTCTAATTCTAATCAGTGTATAAAGTAACAGTTCAAGAAGTGTTACTGACAAATTGCATTGGAAAAGGGAAATACCCAATTCTGTAGTCAAATTCTCTCTGCACCCACTAAAATTCTCCACTGTTTCTCACTGCAGAGCACTTTCTGCAAGAACAACCTGAACAGTTGCTGAAAATTTCCATCGATTCCATCCTAGCTGTTGACTCTCTGGCAGAGCTGACCCTGCTCGAGCGGGAGCCTGGACAGGAGTCTTCCTGAGGTCCCGAACCATCCCATGATCCTATAATGGTTTTAGATACTGCTAATATAATAACAATATCTGTCCAAACACAAGAACTAGATCATTTCTTCTGAGGATTTTTATACAAGCCATCCCCTATTTGAAGCGATCCGTAACTGTTTGTGTTATGAAAAGAAAGCTCATACTTTTCACAAGTCCAAGATCCACCATCTACTGATGGCTGAAAAGGAGGCAGAGAGATATATACATACAAATGGAATGGGGGTAAAATAAAAAAGCGCTTCTAAAATATCGTAATAAAGTGGCACATTTCAAAACATCTTGCTTCTGAATCCTTCAGATAGCCTTAGCATAGACAACAAACAGAAAATATCTTTTATAGCTCTGAATTACTGTAGGGCAGTTTCACTCGCAGCTCCCCTTTCACGTTTCTGAGCAATGCGTTATTTATGAAGACAGACACACACACACACTTAAGCTTGGATTTGCAATTTAGCATGGGATTTATAAAAGCACCGAAAGAGAGAGAGGATGGTTAAATGAACTGAAGGGCACCACAATATTTGGCCAGATCATTAACCCGCCACAAAGAGCTTCCAGCAGAGAGGAGCTGGATGAGCCAGAAGGCTGCCGGAGAGGCAGCACTCCCGCAAAGGGGACGACAAAATTCCTTCATGACGATTAGGAACTAGTTCCACAAGTACCACAGCTAATAGACATGCCTCTGTTCGTTAAATCCGATGGCTACCGTTCATCTGCCGCTGTGCTCTCCTCCGGGCCGGGTGCGCGTACGGCCCCACTGCAGCGGCAGGGGCTGCGGGCTGTGCCCCCGCCCGGGTGCTGCCGGCCTCCCCTCTGCAGGAGCATCCGCACGCCCAGCCCTCAGTCAACCCAGGCTGACAGCATCCATCAAACCGAAAAGTTACTGGAGAAAAGGAAACGAGGAAGGACGTAACAGCACGATCGCATCAGCCTTATTTCTACAGGAAGAGAGACAAAAAAAAAAACAGAAAAAAAAAAAAAAGAAAAAAAGTCTCCAGCACACTCAGAGAAGCCTTGCCTCTACAGAAGCATGTTTACCAAGCCTTGCACCGCTTGGTCTTTTCCCCGCCTCACCCAGGCTCTCTGCCAGGACACCCTGGCCCGTTTCCATGCCACATGCCGCTGGCCGGTGCGCTCGCTGCAGCACCCTGCCTGGGGCAGCGGCCCCTCGGCTGCGCACCCCTCGCCCTCCTCCGAACCCCTGCCCCTTCAGTCGGCCCTTCCACTGCCAAAGCCTGCCTCTGTGCCAAACACACCCAGTCCCACGGATGCTGTCACCTTGGAATGCAGGAGAGCTGTGAGATGACTGTTACAAACCTAGAACAGGCTTTGCCAAGTGGTGCCTGCTTTCGCCTCAGTTAGATGAAGTCTGCCGCATTCGAAGGGCACAAACGTGACGATGAACGGGTGCAAGCGTACCGCTCTGAGCATGAAGGCAGGAGGAAACGACACGCAACCCCCGGCTGCCTGCAGCTCAACCTAAACGCAGGCTTCCTCAGACTGAGTGCAGGCTCAGCCAGAGTTGAATTTCTGTGCAACTCTTCTTCTGACAGACAAAAGAAATGGATGCCAATAAAAAAAATCCAGAAATTTCCTCCATTTGGCCACTAACATCAGCCTGAGCCCCTTTTCCACGACGGCTCCTGCACCTGAGCTTACTGTCACGGCGACCTGGAAAGGCGAGGCGATGCTCACCGCGCACGCCGCAGCAAGACTTCCCCGCTCCCAGCAGCTCTGAAAAGCAAACGCTGCTCGCCACCCCCCTCACGCCTCTGCTTCTAACTTGTGCGCTCCGAAACTTTATTTTTCAGCACACCTGGGACTGGCGGATCGACCCATCAGGCCCCATTTCCTCTCTCCGGAGGGCGGCTTTGCTCCCTTTCTTCCTCTTCCGAGGAGCCCCGGGGGATGGCCGGGCGGCCGGCGGCTCACCTGGCTGTCAAAGGCGCTTTTCTACCCACTGTACTGGAACCCGGTCCTCCCTCCTGCACCGCTGGGGCCCGCGCGGAGCCGTCGACATCCAGCCCTCCTCTGTCCCCTCTGCCATGGCTTTCACCGAGCGCTGCATATGAAAGCCACAGTCCATGGCTACAAGGGAAAAGAAAATGAAAAAAAGAGACAGTAGCTAAGATCTAGCTTTTTTTTTTTTCCTCCCCCAGTAATCTTCACAAAACTTTCCTTTTTCTTCTCTCTCACTTGAAAAAGCCTTTTTATTGTGAAAGTATCAGTTTGGTGGTATGACAGGTTTTTCATTCCGTATCCCTCATTCTGACCTTTCTTTCTCTCCTAGACGGATGAGAGTGTCTGCAAGCTGAAATGTGCTTTTTTTCATTTTTGTTTTAATCTGGTCAAACATTTTTTTACCCTACTTGATTGACATCTGGTTATCCAATTTTTAATTACAATCAAAATAGCACTCGTTTTCTGTTTTTGTCAGCTTTTTCCTAGGTCTCAGCCGAAAACGCAGGAGGAATCCCGCACTCAGCGCACAGCAGAGGTGCGCGCCCCCAGAGCGCTGCCGCG
>VXAA01003686.1:1720486-1747986 GCA_013399115.1 Anseranas semipalmata | reverse complement strand
GTCTATTTTTGTTATTACTCGTCTTGTTGATTAAAAGAAAAAAAAAAAAGCTTTCATTGCCTATTCCGTTATTTGGGTAAAAAAGGGATATGTGCTATCTGATGGAGATGAACTTGAAACCTTAAACTGCATACAGGGAGAAGGCTGGTTATGGCCACCAATCCATACCTGTAGGACACCAAAGGCTGACGAATCTAGCATGTAAAAAAAATTAAAGCAAATGTGCCATTTAACATTCTTATGAACAAGAAATACTACAATCCTTGCAATAAAAATCCATCTTTTCCAGAAATCTCTAAAAGGCGACAGCACTAAGGCAAGCCCTGTTTGTACTCCTCCTATTTTGTGAAGTTCTCTCTTACCAGGAGTGGCCGAATAAATGAAAACTTTTGCTGTCAGCCCGTGCTCAGTATGATGAAACCAGCAGTGTACATTATACATCAAATTATATTCCACCATGGATGGGTCATGGCACTGTGCTTAAATAAAACTGAAGAGCTATAACCATGCTTTGGCAACCGGCAGAGCTGCAGGTTTTCATCTAGGCTTTAGCCCACTTGCCCAGCATTGAATTCCACAACTATTTCTGTTTATCAAGATCACAGAAAAGAAAGTTATAAATATAGTATTATAGTACATAATATACAGGACAATTAAAAAAAAATCCAGTTTTAAAATCCAAGTCAAATTTGAGGAGTTATTCATGAAATAAAGTTCAGATCTGAAGGAAGGATGAAGGGCCTTTAAATGTGGTTATCTTCAACTGCCCTACGAGCAGTTTCTAAGCCATGGCCAAGGATATCGTGCCGGGAAACGCCGCTGGCCACTCGGAAGCCAAGGCTGGAATTTCACGAGCAGCCTATGGAACAGTGGTCTCAAAATCCCATCAGCCTGGGTATTTATCCTGCTAAATTGCTTTAAAAAGCAACGAGGCAAACAAATCACTAACCGGCATTATCAGCTCTTCCTCATTAACAGTGTTAAGGTTTCGAGTTCCTCTCCACCATTTAGACAAGAACTATTTATCCTACCTACAGAACAGCCCCAGTGAAACCAGTTATTTTATCAAGACGACAGGGCAGGACAGTGCCCCAGAGCGGTACAACAGGGCGATACTTCCAAAATCAGCTTTTAATTGAAAGTGTTCAATTTACACAAGCCCATTTGAAGTGTATTTTTCCCCAGTTTTCTGTAAGCCCTGTGTACTGCTCTGAAGCAAAATCTGCAGCTTGGGATTTCCCATGGAAGAGCACCGAGTGGGTCCGCTGCTGCGAGGAGCAGCGCCAGATCTCTGCTCTGCCTCCGCAGGACATTTCATCCTTCTCAGAATTTTCTCTTCTCACTGAGAGATCATGACACTCAAAAGCAACGTGACCAAAAGCTGTATTGCTTCAAAACATTTCAAATGTCTGACTTCTACAAACTACTTCTCTGCGTTTTTCTCCTGAAACAATGTTCTCTGCTCCCACACGCTTCCACAACTGGCAGCTCCACTAATAAAATGAGAGTATTTTCAGTTCAATCCCACTGATGCTCCAGCAAGGACTGAGAAAGCAACAGGAGAGGGCAACACATATGGTTTTCAGCGCTCTAAAGCATGGCACATCACCATTCACAATATTTTAACAACTGAAATGCTAGCAGAGGCTGGGGGAGCCCCTGCGAGATGCACCTGCTCATCCCATCAAATGTGAATGCAGTGGGATTTTTGAAGAGAGAGCAAGCAAATTCCCTGAAATAAAAGAAAAAGGCTGCCAGAGCCACTGCCAGCATTGCTGTGCTTTATCCCTCTCACTCTGTACGCCTCCTCCGCACTCTGTCCTGCATTAGCAACACTGGCTGCTCCCTTGTAAGACAAAATTTTTAAGTCACACAGAAAACAAGCTTGTTTACTTGGCATTAATTAGAGCAAATAAGATAAAGCAGCCAGCTAGTGAGATTCCTTCATTTTGTCATTGCTCTTGTTTGACTGTTGACAATCTCTGTGGGGTTATTCTGTATGTCTGCTGCAAAATAAATCATATTTTAAGTTATCACTTCTAGTTCAGGTTTTAATTTGCTGGACTTCATTTGGGAAAAAAACATGTGTTTTCTCCCTCAAACATTTGCAAAGCAATAATTAACGGGATGCCAATATTTCAGCCCTAATGACTATCTAATCTTAGTGGTGCATGTATAGAGGATTTTAATATTTCATAATATTTTATTTCAATTGCACTAGACTGAAGCTGCAGTTGAGTTTATCCACAGATTAAATTGTTTTAAATCACTGAAGTAAAAATATTACTTCATTTCTCTGTCTTTTCTTGACATTGCAAAATTAAGAGAGTCACTCATTTTTAAAGATCTGTGGGGAAAAAATGTTCTCTCCTATTTTGCTCCGTATCGCGGTCTCTTGGCTGAGCCTCCTGTGCTATGAACAGCTCGCACTCAGCTGCTGAAGCAGAGGAGACCCTCTGGCGGGGCCAGCTCTCCGCTTCCCCCCGTCCCCTGCAGGGATGGGTGCTGTGACACCGCTGCTGTGACGGCCCCGTCGCCCGAGGTCGGTCTGCGCCGCCACGCCGTGCTAGGAGCTGCGGTGCGAAGCGTTCGCTGCGGCTGGGAACTGCCTGGAGCAACTACGGGCAGGAGAGGCGGTGGTGGCACACGCAGCCACAACGGCAGAGACCCACCTGACCACGCCTGCGATCATTTCTAAAGGATGTTTCTTCTACATAACATGGAAAACCCTCGTACGTGGGGGGTGCTGGAGAGCATTAACTGTCCCTCTTCCAAATCTTCACCCTGCGAGGACAGAGAACTGGGACCACAGTTGAGCAATAAACATGGTTTCAAGTGCTTACGTCAAACAGCAGAACAATGAACCTAGCTCATTTCTGTAGGTTTCTCCAAAATATAACAGTACCAAATTGAAATTTTCGGAACTGCATGACAACAAACCTTTGTACCCATTAATTTCCAGTTCTGAGATATCTGTTCCGTCTGAAAAAACATGTTCCTGCATAATAAAGCTTGTTACTAAAAGTATTTAATATTCATAATGTTTTAGTAAGTAGCAAATTCTCATTAAAACAACTGTGGTGCTTGCACCACTGGTTTCTATGAGTCTTCACTTAGCAAGAACAATGCAGAGTAATACTACTGCAATGTCTTTGTTTGCAGCAAGAATAAACTCTTGGTAAGGTATTTATCGTGATAAAAGCATTGTTTGCACTTTGGCAGCAATGCCACTCCACATTTCTGTAGTGCACAAAGTAACATCATAATGGAAACCAAATGTAATTATTTAAGCCTATATTCCCACACACACACACACACGCGTACGCTGTCTTGCGCCAGCTGCCATCAGACCAATCCACAGCACTGTCGGTGCTGGTGCAAGACACAAGTTTTGCTGCACCACAGGACAGGTAACTGTTCTTGAAAAGCAACACTGGCAGCATTTTGATTAAATATTTGTTGCACGCTATTCATGGCAAAGTCTAATTATTGATGTGAACAGCATACAGGACCACTAAACATAAATCTCGCCCCATCCTGGCACCTTTTCCCCCGCAGTTCCTTAAAGCAACTTGAGGCAGCATGGTGTAACCTTGGTAAGGGCCAGCTCCACCAGCACCCCCGGAGCTGCCTGCGGGAGCTGCCCCCAGGGGCACTGCCTGACGCCGGCCCAGAGGACAACTGCGCCGGGGACAGCATCCGCGCCATGGGGCGGATGGAACAGACTCGGGTCTGCTTCCAAGGGCAAAGAATAATAGGGGTTGCACGACACCGATGACCATCACCTAAGGGATCAACTGTGTACGCAACTGAAGGGCACGATCACCCCAGATTTCAAGCCCACACCTCAAATTTCTCAAGCCTCAACGGTCACTTTAAACAACCAAGACTACCAAAATATAAACTTTCAGCAATAAAAACAGTAAAGAACACTTCTAACAGTGAAACCACAGGATTTTGCATTACATGTTGACTGCATAAAATCATTAAGATTTAATTTAATTTATACCAATCAGCCTGAGGTGAAGGCGCATGAAATTAACTTCACGGAGTACATTCTGTATTTTATTATGCAATGTACCTTAAAAGCTGTATTAATATATCCATGTAGTTGACAGAAGTGAGCCAACTCCCTAAATTAAGATTAAAAATTTGTGTTTCTTTATATACATATATACACATGCACGTTTAACTCTTTCAACCATTCATGTTGCATGAAATCATCTCCCAGTTGGTACTGATCATAATGGTTTATTAAACCTTCCCAAATAGTCAGATAATTATCATAAACAAACCTTATTGATGCCTCAGTACTTTATATTGAAACTGGTTTCAAAATCCTAATTGACAGTATAGCAGTTCATTGCAATACATTAAACCGGCAAACAGTTAGTGACCATCTTTGACAGCTCATGGAGAATAGACGAGATCCCAGAGGATCTGCAAAGATGGGGAAAAAAGAGACAGGAAGAAATTATAGACTAGTCAAACTTTGATATTGGGAGAGATAATGGAACAAATTATTAAAATATTTATAAGCAGCTCAGGTTCATAAGGTTATAAACCACCAAACAAATCTAATCTTCTTCTTTGACAAGATAATTGGCCTCATGGATAAGGCAAGAGCAATAGGGGCAATATATACTGACTTTAGGAAGATTTTTATATACCTTTGTTGATGACATTCTCATAAAAGAGAGGGAAATACAATCTACATTAACAGAGTTTAAGGTCGAGGCCAAGAAAAGTTTTAAAAAATTGAAGCAGAACTACTTAGTGCAATGATTGCAAGGGAAACAGAACCTCGGTGTAAAACCTACCATTTTGCAGCAATGTAAGCTGAAAGTCCCAGTATACATGTTTCAACTGCCAATATGATATACCTAAATAGACTGGCTACTTCAAATATTGGTTGTCAAACCGTGATGGCATTGCACCTCTAGATTCTGCAATGTTTGGTTACGTCGGAATTGTAACCTAGCTTTTATTAAGGATTTGGCCGGACAGTATACTTATAATGGGTAACAAGCTGCAGTACAGTTCAACCAGCTTATGTGAAAGAATCAGAATTTGAAATTATTTTGACAAATAAAGAAAAATAGCCCAAACCAGCATGATAAGAGAGTCATGATCAAGCGCAGAACGCAACCACTAGGATCAGAAAATCAATTACACACACACTAAGTAAGGACTGTTAAATAACTAAGCAGCGGCAATTCAAAAAAGCTCTGGGATCTGTATTGGGCTGCAGACTTAATACAAGTTGACACTGTCATACCATACAAAATAAGGTAGGTCTTGGTCTGGGATGTATCAACAGGAGGATGACATGCAGAACATAAAAAGCATTATTCTGTTGTGCCCAGTGGCGAGGCCCCCTGGAAGCGCTGTGCCCAAATTTTGAAATTGCACACTGTGACAGACACTTTGGAGGCTCCAAAAGAAGAGAAGCAGAATCAACACACTAGGTATGCTAGACTAGGAGAGGCGATCCAAAAGCAGCGTGGGATATCAGCGAACGCGGCTGGACCAGCCCTGTGAACTGCAGTCAGATGGGACCTTGCCACATCCCATGCCCATAAGGGCAGGCACAGGGTAAAGACAACGATGAGAAGAGGATAGGTGGGGATGAGAAAAATCAAGTAACGCTCCTTATCCAACGTACCTTGCAGTTATATGACTCAAAAATGAGTCTTCTAAGCCACTGTTCAACAATGTTTATAGAGGGGACTGATCAATTGCCTGACTCTTTACTAGCATATGAAGAAACAGGACTGATCTTGAAGCCAGAGGCTTTATTGAGGTGTTAAGACATGCTTTCAAACTGTAAGCTCCTTAGGCAAAAGTCAGGGTGAAGTAAATATGCCAATCTTGAGGTCCACCCAACTCAAAACTGTCGCAATGGGTTGAACTAGATGATCTCCAGAGGTCCCTTCCAACTTCAAGTGTTCTGTCACTTGTTTTATAAGATTTTTACTTATTAAAAATTAGGAAGAATATAGGGATCATAAACATGGCACTATCACAGAATCATGAAAGGGCAGAAAACGTTCTTTGAGGCTGAGATTAGAAAATCAATGGAGGGAGAGCAATGGTCCCGTATCTGCCTCCAGCCAGAGTACGGGCTCAGAGGGAAAACGCCCCTAATGAGATTCAACACAAAGTCCTCCTCTTTAATGCCTTAAATAGGCATACATCAACCTTTTATTCCTAATTGATCACAGTGGAACTTTAGGATAAGATAGTGTTCCAGTATTATTAAAATGATGAATGGAATAAGCTATTTTCATATTTTTGGCATCTACACCTATTAATTTACCACCAATGCTGCCTATCATTTCTGAAGATGTTTTCAACCTTCTAATATTGGTACCTAATGCTTTTCCCAGAGGAGGTGAGAGCTCCTGCACAAGAACTTGAGCCCACTGAAAATAGGTGTGTTTTTTTAGCTACCTCTCAAAACCTTTGGCAGCCTGTAGACTTGAAAAAGTCTATACATCACATGCAGAAAATCACTGAGCTCCTATAGGTAATTTCTTCATAGCTGAGGTCTCTGGAGGCAGCATCCTCAGAAAACTTGAGCAAAAGTTCAGGACATTAATTCTCTTCATCTTTGTAAATCCCTTTCGGTGGACTATGAAATACATAAATGACTCATACTGCAGTTGTGGCTTTCCAATAGGAGGCTTTTATGCCACAACATCTCTCGCTCGTGCCATCAGCCCAATGCGCTGGTGGCAGCAGCAATGGGTCATTTTCAATACCAAGGGTATTTTCAAACACCACATTTTCTAGTCCTGGCAAGAGCAGGTCATGGTGACTAGCACACCAAGAGCTTGTTGACAAGCACTCACACTGTTAACATCACTTATAACAATAATAGGACATTAAAACAAACAAAACAACCAGACAAGGCTAAAGAGATACTTATTTCCACTTTACCTGAAATCGCACAAGGCTTCCTCACAAAAATAAGGTGTTTTTTTCTTCCTTCTTCTGATAAGAGAAATTCAGTATCAGAAGGGAAATCTCAGTGTTCCTCTGATTTGTCTGACTCCTGTCTAGTTTCTAAAGTAGTGAACAGTTTTGGAATATTTGCCAACTGTATCCATTCTGATTCATCCAAAATTGACCTTGTGCAATAAATATTAGAAATACTGCCCTATAAACTTACTCTTGAAACTGCTCAGACAGAAAGAAATCAATGGAATTACTCTTCAGTGACAAAGGACTTTGTTCCAAACAGATTAGCTGTAACTAAAAAAAATAATAATCATGCATTAAAAGCCATAACTTAATCATTTTCAGCAACATTATTCCAATAAGCAGGTGTAGCAGGGACAAGAAAAAGCCTTGTAAAATTAAAGCTATATGCTTTCCTCCCATGCTTTTTGGCACAGGCTGTATGTGAGGTCCAAGCCAGGCCCCGTGTCTCAGTGCAGAGACTTTGGAAAGTGCGATGAAGTGCGAGTCTGGTCCTCACCACACACAGTAAAATGTCAGCAGGATGGGAGGGGTCTTGAAATACCATAAATAAGCAACGTACCCCAGAGGTGATAAATACTCAAGGTTTTTCCCCCCTGCCATCCTGCTCCAGACCTACAAAGCATTGCCACCCCTGACAGCGGCACGGACCAGCTCCGGGCTCCTGCTGCCTGCAAAGGAGGAAGCGGTAGACAGTCGGGCACCCACACTGCCCGTGCCCCCAGATGCACGAGGAAACCCTTTTTCATATTTAAATGCCTGGAAGTTCACTACTGACTGCGGCAGAGCACCCGGCAGCAATAGGCCCGGTAGGGCTGTGCGGACGCTGCACGTGGATGGGCGAGCGGCTCGCCAGCGCCGGCCGCTGCAGAAGCGCCAGCCCCAGGCCACCGCCGGGTTCGCGCCCTGCTTCCACGCAGGGGCCCAGGAAGCCCCACGGCTCACCCACAGTACGCGTGGAAAGAAATATTCTTATTTAATGCAACGACTGTTAACAAAACATACAAAAAAGCTGTTTGTGAGTGCATTACAAATAGAATTTAGGTATTTAGGGAAATTCAGAGACTTTTTCCCTACTTGCTGCGATACAGTGGAAGCATAACGGGCGTACACTGCACTTCTAAAGCAAGCCCTTTCCCTTTGGCTACCAAGGGGATTTTGTGTATACACACATACATACGCACACGGTGCTCACAAGTGTGACAAAATCTTTTTTTTCTACTGGTACACAAATGCTGCCCTTTTGCTCCGCTGTGTGGGAGCTGCTTATGGCCAACTCAGCTCCGAGAAGCAACGTGCGAGCGTAGCTGCCAAACACCACCACAACAAAACCGCGCGTATCGCCCCCGCGCTGGGGCTCGGGCTGTGCGCAAGGGGACCCCCGGGGCTGCGGCCCCGAGCTCCGGCTGCTCCCACGGCCCCGCGCCAGCTCCCACCGTTAGTTAGAACACGGCTGTGCAAAGCACGGGGCAGAAGAGCTCCCAAAGTACAGCGGCAGAGGGGAAGGAGGTAGCTCCCTACGCTCTCCTGTCCACACTGCCTGAAACACAGCTGACGGCTTCTCAGACCTCCACAACCTTCTCTAATTTCTGATTATGATGGAAGTTTGTTCCTGAGACTCTGAAGTATATTCTTACTTAACATAATTTACACATTGAAATGGCTGAGAAAAATGAATAGCTGGTTTTAATTAGAAACTAGGATCCCCACAAACAGCAGTTGGGCTAAGAGCGGTGTAAGCAGCCACCAAGGCCACGTCGACACCAACTCGACAGGTAATGGAGTAATTCACAGGAATGCATTACGCTTCATGAAAGCACTTTATTTAGTAATGGATATCTACTGGTCTCTGCATGGGTCATATTATCCTGGCTCACAAGAAGCTTCTCTAGTCTATCAACCACGTTTTCGCACATACCATGAAATATTTCTACTTTATATGGTCCATACTTGCACTTTATATTTAACACTGAACAGACTAGTAAATCCATACTGCAAACGTATGGTCTTTTTACAGTGTGTTCAGAGAGGGAGAAGACAAATAAACAGTAAAACAAATTAACCTTTATGGGCTTGACGGTTTGAGTAAAGCCAAAAATATGTAGTATTAAAGGCAGACTCGCCATGTAGGCACTGAGGGGGCTTCGGATCCTGAATTTGCCATGTTTCATCTGGGAGGACGGGCTGGCGTCTCTCCTCCCAGCTCCCCGCGACGTACACCAAAGAGCTCCTCGCGGCATGAGCCGTGCAGCCGTTCCACTTGATGTTGCACAAATGCAACTTTTAAATTGCTCTTCAGAGCAGTCCCCCGGCAGCCGCTGACCTGCTGCAGCAGATCAAAGCCCCGCGCCCGCGCGGGTCAGCCCCTTTCATCCGGGCTGCCAGCACCGGTGCCGATGTACCTGCAGCTCCCGAGGAGGGCAGATGAAAGCGCTCTGCAGCCACCCCAGCAGCTATACAGCATGCATATGGAATTAATGATGGATAATTAAGGCTTGTATGGATACGCTGTGGCAATGAAGATGTGCAGGACAGGTCATTAAACACGTAAGACGCAAACTATAGTAATGCATAAATTAAGTCAATTCCTTGAATTTGAGATTTTTTTTTTCCCATTTGACGTGGCATTTCTTCCTGCTAAACAAATGGACTTCCGCACAAAACCGCGTGCCAATTTCCTGTCCACTGCCATCATAATTTAAAGGAATTAAAAACACTGACAAAAAAAACAATAAACCACCCAGCAACTACTAGAGCTTTATTCCCATGCCTGCGCTGGCATCAGAAACTATACAACATATGTGCCTTGTGCAACTACAACTGAAAAACAAAAACTCAGGAGTAGAATATTAACTTCAGCCCTTCGTGGTTAACAACATCTGGTACTTCTACCAACACATCCTCGCCTCGCCCTGAATCGCCGTCCCCATCTCCTAAGAGCATCTGCCTCTTGAGAAAAGGCGGCTGCACTGCACCACACTGCTGCGAGGTGAAGCAACGCACTGGCTAGTAGCTGAATCTGCAATAAAACCTGCTATATTTACTATTAAAAAGCTCCTAAAGTCTCAAAACTCAATTTAACACATTTAACTTTCTAAGGAGTTTTTAAAACACTATTTTAACACACTATTTAAAACACTATTATAAGAAGTTTATACTCCAGCTTAGTGCTAGTTGCTAGAAACTTGTATTTGTTCTTTCCCAGAGCAACTCAAGGAAAGTGCTACTCCTGTTAATAATCCTCTTTCTATCTGTGTAAGCTTTTAAGACCACTTCAATTGTTTTCCAAGCAGAGAAATGATATCAGTTGGATATCAACTGACATTTTGATTTTCTGGTTAAAAAAATGTTTTCATATTTCCTCCTTTCTAGTTGGCTACTCAGTATACCTAGACATAAAATACATCAAATGCATTAATGACAAATTCTGCCCCCGAGTGTATATTTCTCTGATTCAGGAAGAGAGGAGGAGCATTTCTGTAATGGCTGGATGTGTTTGTTTGATTTTTGCAAGAGTTATCCTTTAAGTCATTTTTTGCAGATGTAGAGGCTCCAACATTTTCTTAAAAAGAGAATACAGTAACAAGCATCTGAAAACTCTGGCTTGTATTAACTGCCTGAGAACACATCACACGATGCCACGTGCTGGTGAGATGTATGTCTATGTGTACATACGCGTAGATACACGCACACGCAGACGCGCTTTAGGCTGCTGCGGCGCGGAGGTGAGAGCCTGGCATCCCCGGGGAGGCGCGAAGGCTGTGTCAATCAGCCCATGCCTCCTGCCAGAAAAGCCACTTAGTGGCAGCTGGAAAGGTCACATCAGAAACACAACTTCCATCTCCACCAAAAGCCATCCCGTAAGGCTTTACAAATATTTGGAGTGTGATTCTCCAAATATGATTTGTCAAAACAACACAGTGTAACAACAATACGCCTAAAGAAAGCCTCTCTATAAATAGCCTACTAGGGAAAAAATGTTTACTTTATTTGCTGCGTTTGAGAGCGAGGTAAAACCTAAACAAACTTTCAACACGGGCTGAGTTTACATATTTAAACTTCAACGGTGCCAAAGTTGCAGCCTAACTGGCACCAAAAAACCTAACAGAAAAGTCATATATTGACAAAACACACAGTCATAATAAAACCACATCCAGTTAATAACTTTGAAAACTAATGTTAACTCCTAGCACAATAGAAAAGTCTTCTTAAACGCAATAAAGCAGTGATATAATTTACTCTTAGCTCCTTTTCAAAACATTACTCTCTGCCCACAATCACATTCAGATTACAAAATTCCTTTTGTAGTTTTCTCCTAGCTGTGGGAATAAAATAAACCACTTAGATGACAGTAAAGTGTCTGTAAAATATATAACAGCAATAACTCCTGGTGGAAATGTGGCAGATATTTATACAAGAGCTAAAGCATGAAGCATTGTAAAAAAGGCTAACATGAAGGGTGTTTATTTTTAGAGGCCTCTTCCGGATGAGATCATGCGGTTTGAGGAAGCCTTTTGTAAGAACCCTGGTTTCACAGGTTTACTCTTATATTCAATATGAGGTGTCAAGCGCTAAGTGCTGGGTGAAGACTTAACAGCCCCACACCACCAGCACACGAGCTTGCTTAAAAATTTGACTTGCAATGTGTGCCTGATTGGGAGAGTACCTCCGATTCTTTCGAAGAAAACAATTCCAAGCAAGGTATTTCGACATGGCCTTACACTGACACACGTGCACATTTTATTCCCATCCTGCAGAGAAGAATTCAGTCTTGCTGGAAACAAATGGGTAAGGGTGAGGTAAGGTGACAAAAGCTAAAATGTCTCACAAGAAAGCAAATTCGGCAGCCTGGAAGCAGGATGCAAAATGCTTCTCTCTCGGGCTAAGAAAAGGAAGGACACAACAGCAGCTACCAATAACCCGCCTTAATGGCAACTTATTTCCAGGTTATTTTTTTCAGCTATATAATGTTTAAAATAAAATATCCAATAGTAATGTAATAAATGGTATTTATGAAATATGACATCAATCATACTTGAGTAAGTTTGATGCAGCTGAGCTATCATGGAGAGAAGGATGCTTAACAGTTTACCCAACAAAGAAGTCTAATTAAAAAGAGAGCAATCATTTTTTTTCTACTAATTTAAAAGATCTCTACAGAAGGCTGTACCAGTATGGCCATCATGACCATGACTACAAGGAGAGTTAACCTAAGTGAGAAGATATCCTGAGACCATTAAAAAAAACAAACAATACCAGGACCGTGCAGGTCCTGGCTGCCCTCTGTCCTCTCCTTTCCTTTGGGTAGGCACTGAAAGAAGAAGATGTATGGGGACAGATGGGGCAAGTCAGATTCGATTTCTGAAAGTTATTTCACCGTAGATTTAACCGGGACAAGGAACCCTGATTGCAGTGGCTTGGCTTTATGGGAGGATGGGCTGCAAAACGGATCCTCAGGAGAAGGAGCCAGAAACCATCAAAGCAGATTGTGTGTCGGACGAGGCTGCGCGTGGAACCAAAGCCTGAGGCAGCATTTCACCCTGGCAAGTCCTCCAGCGTCAACATGGGCGCTGACAGACTGGTGCAATGCCAGGACCATTGTCATGGTGGTGAGGACACGCACAGGCCATGTGAAACCATGTTATTCCCTCATCCCACCTCAGTAAAATCAGTCTTATCTGGAGACCGCAGTCAAATCCTGTTCACAGCGACGGAATTAGCAGGGTTTTTCTGCGACTGGAGAACAAATGCATTAATTTGGATATATAAAAAGTTACATGAAATTTAAGGTAGGCCAATGTAAATCAAATGCCCTAATGAATGAAGCCCTGGATGACCACATTATTATGTGCGTTAAGGGGAATGTACCCTTTAGCATGTCACTGGTTACATCTTTTCAATATGTTTAAATATGTTCTCACAGAATTTAACCAATTGTTTAATACCTTGATGAAAGAAATTAAGCTTCTAGATCAAAAAACTACACTTTTAAAGGTGAAAAAAGAGAAAACATTGCTGTATCCACTACTGCAACACACACCTTTCTGCAAAATCAATGGCCTTCATTTTTGTTTAGGGCTTTTCTCCTTGGTTTGTTTTTAAAAGTGTTTGTTTTAAAAAGCAACATCAATTTCAATGTTAAATCCACAGGGTCATTGAAAAACATGTCAAAATGTTTTTAATACTATGAAATTTTATTACTCTGGCCAGGAAGACATGCAGGGCTTTGGCACGCGCTCCAGTCCTGATTCATGGCATCAGCCCTGCACGAAATGCCACGTCTCCTCGACAGCATCACTTGCCTCAAACCTAGCGATCGTGCCTGTCTCCTGTCCTTATCAGCTTCACTCAAACACGAGTGAACTCACGCACGCATCTGTGCCAGCCCTGGAAGATTGGTTTAGCACAGGTAAATCTCAAGTAATTCAGAAGGAATGAAATAGCGTGAGCTATTCTGTTAAGCTTGACAACATATAACATGTTAAATTTCTTTATTGCATTTAGAAGTTCTAAAACCCCCTTTGCTGTAAAGTTATTCAACAATAGTTTAAGTTTTGTATAAAGTAGTAAATATTACTCATGACAATTATCAGAGCAAAATCAAGGATCACCTGCAAGAACTGGTCATGGACACTCAAAACGCTGGTTCCTTTAGATTTCTGAGAGCAAGTGGTTAAGTAATAGAGCAAGACTTCATCCTCTTCGTACCATTTTGTGACAACGTGATATGGAATCTTAGATGCTAACAGATGCAAAAAGACAAAAAGATCTTTATTATTGTAATTTTTTAAAAAAGTAAATCTTAAGTCAATTTCTAAGAAAAAACAACAATATTTTCCATACTCAGAACTATTTGCCAGACTTGACTGTAGATTATGAGTACTTCTAGTTGACCTGACATTTTTCGGTGAATGAAGTATTTGAGCAAATAGTCTGTCAGAATCTAATTACTTTACTTCTTTGTGTATTTGTATACAAGTCATTGAATTCAAATGAGAAGTTATTACTAGGTTTACTGCCTAGGACCAGTTGACATTATAAAAAGCTAAAAACCCCCAAAACTGAAAACATCCTTGATGGGTGACAGCGCATTCAGGTTTAGTTTAGCTGAGAACAAACTGCTCTAGTTTCAGGAGAAACAGAAATTAACTTCAGGTCCCTCGTGGAACGCTTTGGGCAGTACCTGCTTCAGCTCTGAGAGACAAGAATGAATATATGTGTATAAGCTTTAACACATTCTATTAATCAAAAAGGTTACTTTAATTGAATATACGCATATCCTATATATAATCAGACTGGTGAACATTTTTTCTGTAACAACTATTCACGAGTAGAAGGCTCACCATAAACTTCTTAGAATGGGCATATACCTCCTCGTACTGCCACTCAACACTGGTACACAAAAATTGAAAGGGCTTTTCTTTGGGTAAATCCTATGTACTGTCCTGCTGCAAAACCAACCAAATACACAGCAACATAACGGGGCCTCTACCAACAGTGCTAGTAGGAATGAAAATTTGTAATTACTTTCAATGGCTAAAAACGTTTGCAAACCAAGATACAGGAAAGACTGCGGTTCTTAATTTAATGGCAGAATACCACTCATAAAATGCATGTTTTTCTGCAACACGTTGATAACCATTCCTGAAACACTGAGGGGCTCAGGAGGGGCTCAGGAGGGCACATTTGCAGCAGTACCTACAGCGATTCAAGGTGCAATTCCAGTTAACAGTAATTGGAGCTGCAGATACAATCTGAACAGCGCTGGGTAAAAACATACCCCGAGGAGCCGTAAGTCTAGCAGCCAAATGTAAATACTGAGGGAGTAACTTCAGCCCCTGAAGACTTTACACCTTCAAAATGTTCTACCACAAGTTCTCCATGGCCAAAAAACACCATTAGGCTTTTCAAGCATAATGACACCTTACAACAAAAGCAATGTGTGGCAAAAGAAATGAAGGAAGCTGTTGGTAGGAAACAATACAGACACAATTCACTAATTAAAGCAAAGGAGAGTGGACATTTTAAATACGGCTGAATTAGTCACCTCGTAAGTTTCAATACACGTTTTACAGTCTGCAAAAATAATTTTCTTTAACTTTTTCTGCATGTTATTTTCAAAGTTGTTTTACTGTATTTAAACCATCATGCTTTGGAACCACACATAAGCTTTCTGCATAAAGTATCACCTTATCTCTGTATACGCAAACTATTTTAACTCCCTAGAGCTATTTAGCTAACCACTTGCTGTGACCTCTGAATTCTTATCCTGAATTATATTTTTATGTGCTATATAAAGGTACTGTTATGTTACTGTTTTTATTCCAGGTGCCAAAAAGGACAAGTTTATTGCCAACTGCTTGCTCTATGTCTTTTTTTTTTTTTTTAATACTTAACTGACCCAGCAGTCTAATTTGTTTTTAATTCACATGTGAATGGCTTATGAAAAAAAGCACATCTAGTATGAAGGAAAAAAATAAACAAATCGGTAATATTAGAGGAAAAAAAAAAATCAACACCAGAAGCGTTGCCCTGCTGGTATGACTGAAAAGCACTGTATCAGCATATAGAGGTGCTCTTCTTTACGTTTTGTGGACACGTTATTTGTATTTCCTCCGAAGATTGCTGTCAGAGCACAGTGCCTTTGGAGACGCCTACGCAGAGGTTCTGCAGCACAAGCACGGGGTCGGCTGAAAGCCTGGGCCCTACGAAGAGGAAGGTGGGCAGGTCCCAGGGTACGCGCTGGTGACAGCAAGAACCCCTCTGACTCCTTCGGGCTGGCAGAAAGATTGCCCCTGAAAGATGCAGCCGCTCCCCTTGCCCTTACAGACCGACCCCGGCATGCTGCAAAACCGCAGAGGTTTTCGGTGGCTTGTCCCCAGACGTGGGGCAGGTGGCACGCAGACACGAGTCCCTGAACCAGAATAACTCGGTGTCTCCTGACGTGCCTCCAGACACAAGAGCTCTCTTTGCAGCGAGGCTCCGAGGAAAGCATCTCCCCCTGACCCTGTCCTCCAGACTCAGATCCTAAAACTGGAAGCAAAGACACAATGTCCATCTCTGGAATAAGTGCCCTTCCAAAGCACTTCACTGTTTATTAGAAGTCTGTAATTAAAGAAACCAAAAGGCTTATTTAATTTCCATCTTCTCCTGAAGGCTTAACATTATAAAACGATCTACTCAAAACCAGCTACCACACAACTGGGAGCTGCACCAAAACTAAAGAAAATCTGAAATCTGTGCCAAACTTACCTCAACTGCTACAAAAACTTAACCCTGGCAACAGACAGAAGAAGAGGCTTTGTCTAATAACCATTTAGACAGCATAAAAAACAACAAGGAAGCGTGCTGAGCAATGGACTTGCGTGCAATGAACATTACAATACTAAAATCTCAGCATTTACAGCATGCATATTTGCAAAAAAACTTAAAAGCAGGACCACGTGGTCCTATGGCAGGAGACAAACCTGCTGCAGTGGTTGTCTGCTGAGACTGCGTGATGGAAGAAAATCTTCCCTGCCAGAAGTCTGCTCTGTGCTGTGAAAGCCAGAGAAAGTCATCTATTTGTGTAATCGCTGATGTCTTCACGGCTCCCCTTAAGTCAACAGAGTGAAGATTATTATCCATGTCATTACTAGCATTAGGACAAAAAGAAGATATTGTTGGCTGCTGAATTAGGCATAAACCTGAATAATCTTTTAGGAGAAATTCCAGCTGCCTTTATCAGCAGGATATATATAGCACTCCAGAACTGAATAAAAGGAAGGCGCAAACCAGCCTTGTGAAAGCCGCCCTGCTACAGCTGGAGCGAGAGATTGCACGTCGCGCCCGGCAGCGCGGGAGGGTTACGCTGAACGGCCACGGGCAGGCCGCGGCTCCGGCACCCGCAGGTCCGCTCTGACCGTGCCGGGTGAGCAGGCCGGGAGGCCCCGGGGCGCTCTCCTGCACGTCTCCACGGAGGCGGCTGCTGAAGAGGCGATCCCTCTCCAACGCGTGGCATCTCCGTAAGACGGCACAGGGGGCAGAAGCTGCTTTCACTCGGGCTTGAGCAGGTGAGGTTACAGGAGGCGGCCGCACCTCTTCCCTGTGCGCCAGGCACTCTGCGAAGGCCCCAAGCGATTCCTCATGGGCTGAATCACGGGGGAGCAAGGGGGCAAGCGGCACCAGCGCGCTTCAGTACTTGAGAGCGCGTGGCTACTTCGACGTGGCAGCACACGGGCATTTACAGAGCAGCAGAAACGTCAAGAGCCACTGTTAGCGAAGCACTTTGGACGAACGCATCCACATTTGCTGTATGCATGTTCCAAGAGCAAATACTGAGTTTTGAACTTGAAGACTGAAAGCCGAGAGGAGGCGTGGATAACTTTTGAAACCGTAACTTGCAGCAAAAGACTGTACTTTACTCTGATTAAAAGGACGAGTAAGCCAGCTCGGAGCATTATGCGCACAGCTACAGGGCCTGCGCTCCAAAAAAGCAATGCAGTTAACCAAGCAGCACTGTGCTGTATGGAAGTGGTCATGTCTCATTAATGGTTGGGGAAAAAAATCTACTTTCTAGCATAGGCTACACTAGACATTTATCAGGTTACAAGACGGGATGGTCTTGTGCTCACAGTTTTGCCCTGAACAATTCATACGGCCCCAAGACAAGCCTCCACTTTTCTTCCCCCCACCTTAAAAAAACAGGTTTCTTCCTTAGAAATTTAAAACTTCCCTTTACCTTTTATGATATTGCTTCTGTGCTTTTGGTAGAGAGAACTGGTTCCTGCAGTGAAGTTGCATGCTACAGCCCAACCTACCTTTCCTAAATTCTGTCCATGGAGTCCTACAGCTGCAATACAGAACACATCAGAGCTCCTCCTGACACAAACAAAATACATCCTTTCCAATATTCTCCTGATGTTTGAACTGTATTATAGATCATAGGCTGGAAGGCAATAGAAATTTCTTCTAGACATCCATTCTAAAAAATACATTTTCTGAAATCTCACCTGAAATTTCAAATAATTCTACTACTGTTGTAACAGAAAAGTTTTAAATAGCCATCAGTCTTAGATTTTCATCTTATTTGTGGTTAAAATGTAAGAGGCTTAGTTTTCTAAACATAAAAAAAAATTTATAAAGGTATTCAAGGAAAAATACCTGCAATTTTGAGAATTTTCTTCTTTCTTGTGTAATATCAATTATTCTATGGCATTAAATGATTTAACTCACTTCTTCATGGAGAATCAAGAAAAACACAAGCGAGCAGAACATCTGCACATGCATACAGGCTACCACAGCTAACTCTGTGCTGAGTAAGAAACTTATTTCCCCCACAGGTAAATGCTAACCTTTTGGAGTCTTACATGAAAACAGCTATCTTTTTAAACAGGCAATTAAATGGTCCTTGAGATACTTAAAGACTCTGAAAGCAGTTAAAGTTCTCCACAAGCCAAAACCTACTAAACTTTTCAAAGACCAACGGCTGAAAGAGATGGGCGGCAAAGAAAGAAGGGATAGCTGCTCTACATCTGAAGCAATATACATGAAAGAATCACTCATTTATCAGTAACATACCTGTCTTTAAAATACTTCATATTACATGTCTATTAAAGGATTCAGAAGATGAAATTGAAACAAAGATGTGGAGATTATTTTCCTAAATACCTCAGGAAAGATCAGGAAAGTAGAGAACAGTCAAGGAAAGATGACAGCATCTTCCCCTGCTTTGTTGGGCTGGCAGGGGAGGAAGCTTTGAAAAGTGAGGAATTGTTATTTGCTCATGGCAAGAAGGAACCTTTATTCTTATGAAGGACTGATTATTTAATTAAATGTGATCTAAGGGAATTGAAGTGCTAGGATGAAGGCTGGCAAGGACTTCAGTGATTAAAGAGATGACCCAGTTGCAGCCACTCCATACAAGAAGTATTTTTGGAAAAACCGTCTGTAAAGATAAACTGAACTGTTATTTCCATATTGTGTGTTTTTACTCTGGCATTCCAAAAAGTCATTGAAAACCACAACCACTGTGGGTCTTGAATCTTCTTCCAGAAGCTTGTGGGTCAAGTCTTTACGAAAATAGAAAGAGAAACCAAGAGTTACTGCAGTTCAGCAAGTCACATAAAGTTAAATGGTATTAAGTTCTTCCTCTAAGTACAATTATGGAGCGATTTTCAAAACCAGCTTGAGTAGAGATGCTGAAAAAGTCCTGATTGCCCACACTTGCAGCTGCACAAAACTAGCATTTTCTGCGGTTGAGATTTAACACAGGTCAGAAAAAAGGACCAAAGACTCATTTCAGTAGGCTGTATCATTTTTAACTTTGGACAATCCAAGTACTAATCAGGGAGCTAAAAAGGGCAAGAAGATGATGAAGAGTGTGGTTTGGCAGTGACAGGAGAACAAAGTATGCATTTTAGTTCCAAGAAGCAGGGTGCAAAGCAAAGGGCTGTCAAACAGATCATCCAGTTGGGACAAACCAGCTGGAAATCCGCAGACCCACAAGCCAACATTTTTGTGTGATACCAGGGGGGAAAAAAAAAAAAAAAAAGAAGAAGAAAAAAAAGGCAGAACCAAGACAGCAGAGAGGAAAATGAAGGTATCGCTTAGGCGGAGAGGCTGGAGTGGAATGGGGCATCTGAAAGGTAATTTCTCGTAATTTATTGCTGCTGCCCATCAGTACACTGTATCGATCCGAGAGGGAGGTAGGAGGGCTGCAGAGCTCTGCCAGGAAAGCAGTTAGCAGGCAAGAGCTCCGTGCTCAGGGCGCTCACAGAAGGTAAGGGAAAGTGGAAATTCAAAGAGAGGCTGATCACCAGCGCTGATAGACTTTGGGTTTCAATAGACTACCGGGGAGTACGTTATCTGTTAGCTTTTCACATCCATAATGAGAATTAATTTAAATAAAAGTGGAACTACATATCACAACCCATTAATGAAGGAATATAATAAGGAAAGATCTTGACTGAAGCCTATGTAACATTGCAGAAAATGTGCTTCCTACAAAAGTTCTACTATCAACATTTCTGAATAATTAATTCAGAAATAAAAGCAGTTTCAAGGTTAACAAGGTTCCTTTGATGCCTTTTGAATAATTCGTAATATTCAACAACTTCTAGTGGAACCATGCACTTGGAGTCGTCTATCACATCACACTGAGATGACCTAATGATCCACAGAAATAAACAGAACAGTAAAACAACTTCCTACAAGAAAATAACAATCAAATAGACTCATAACTGTTTGATGAAAACTAAATTCAACGTGTGTTCCTAAAGGATAGAAAACTAGAAACACAGAAAGGTATATATTGTGTTGGACTGGTGCAATAATATGCAAAATGCATGTGAAATGCTTACATTTGAGCTCTTAAATCCGCACGCTCTGGAAATGCACACATACAGCGTGGGCTTGGAAGCGAACAACACTGAGGTCTGGTGTCAATTTAAATGCACTGAACACCAGAAAAATGCCCCCAACTAAGGCTTCAAACTTGTACAGCACATTTCCACTCAACCCAACTAGATTGCCTGTCACATCTGACATGGCTTGTCAAAAGTTATCCTTCACTGCTCATGGGCAACATGGAGGGTCAAAAGACCAAATACAATGGTCCAACCCATCCCATTTTTTTTCCTTCAGAGCCGCAGATATTGAACTCTAAGATGACAAGACAGAGCAGGTTGAAGCGGCTGCCAGAGAAACAGAAGCTGTCCAGAGCCGCTGATCTGAAGGAGAAAAACCAGCCGGTCTGTGCATGTCATGGCCAGGGCTCAGGCGCTGACAATCTCACACAAAAGGAAGTAAAAAGCCGAGAAACTTAAAGTGGCCTTTGTAAACCACCGCAGCCATTAAACAGAAAAGACGCGGTCACCGGGTAATTTGAAACGTGCAATGGACGGGATTAAGGGGGAAAAGGATGTCCTCTGTTTCTTTCAACTTAATCTGCATTAACGAGAGGTGATTTTTCAGTCTCTGAAAAAAACTGAATTTTGAGAGTAGTTTTCTAAAAATAAGCTGTGAGGGAGAAATAAAACCTTGAAATGAATATTTGAAAAAAGTAACATCTTTCCAAAGCAGCTCGAAATCCTTATCAATATTTTCAGTCGAGAAATTTGCTCATTCTGACAGCAGAAGACATTAGATGATAATTAATGGAAAAGCACTTTATTAATAGCTGCAAATATAAAAGGTGCCATAAGCTTGTTAGATCTAGTAGCCTTATGCCTATTTGAGTGGACTATTCCAGGATTTTCCACAATGTCACTAGAAAAGCCGCAGTCACATGCTCTGCTGAAACAAATTTCAGTGCATTCATTACTTTCAGATGCTCAGGACTTTCCTTATCTTTCCAATATCACAATACCAAAAGCCCATCTATTTCTAATTCTTTCTGTGCCCAGGAGAATCCAAGATTTTTTTTTTTCCTTCCTCTGTAACAATTGGAGTTTCACACACTTTTTCTCCAAAATTTACAAACAAAAACATCTCTGGGAAAACCTTTCTGTAGGCAGGGAGAAATCAGAGCAAACATGCACCCAGTTCTGCGCAACAGAGGAAGAAGCGGGGCACCCCACGTTCCTTCACGGCGGCGTGGCTGTCGGACACTTGTGCTCTCTGCAGCCGGCCGGGTGGCCAGCTGGTCCCTGCACGGGTGACCGTGGCAATGGGCTCCCACCCCATCCCCAGGATGACCACAGAGCTCGTGGAGACCTTCAGCGCTGTTTGGACCCCTGGCACGCACACAAAAAACAGGCAGCGAACGAATGCCCTAAGAAGCAGCTGAATCCAGGCACATGTTAACAACAGCGTCTTTCTGATCGCATTCCTTTTTTTTTTTTTTTTTAAATGTTGTCGCTTTTGTGTTCTAATTACCTCAAAAGCAACATCCACTTAAATTAATGAGGGAATCCGGAGTTAACACCACTTAGCAGGTACAGAAAATTCACTTTTGCTGTTGGTGGCAGTACTCTTAGAGCTTACTGTACCCACAGTGTTAGGCTACACAGTGACATTTTTAATAAATGGATGGCTAAAAATTATTATATTAAACATGAACGCTTGTTTTGCATTCTTTTTGGGCTGTGTTCAGTTTTGTTGGATAACCTTTTCATCTAATCTACCATATGTCTCACCGAATTTCAGCACCTTATATGTATACCAATACACCCTACTTTCTTTTGCAGATTTTTATTTGTAGTGGCCGCTTTCATATGGAAGGTTCTTCAGATCACTTAAATGTACATATACATTGCTACAGATATGTAAGTTCGTAGATTTTACCTTGTTTGCATAAATGATTCTCAGGAATGAAAAAAGCTATTATTTCAGACATTTAAGATTTTAATCCTCAGTTAGGAAGCACAAAAGAGACAAGAATCTAGTTCCTCGGCTCGGTGCCCATCTTCCCCTTTTCCAGTTCCCCCCATGCCCTCTCTGCCCTCTCCCTGGGTGCGGGAGGAGGATGCGGAGGTGCCCGGCTCCTGGCGGTCGCCGCCTGCCACCGAGGTGCCCGACCCGGCAGCTTCGTTTCCCTTCCTCATCCCGGCGCTCCCGTCTTCCTCATGAGCTGCAATTTAATTCAAGTGCACTCAAGTTCCAGCAAACACAAAGCGGCCAAGAACACGGTGTTGTGCGTTAGGCTCCATTTGAGGAGGGGGAGATGGGTAAATATCACAACGGCGGCCGGCATGAGAGGATAACCTGCCCGCACATACGCCAGCCCAATTAGCCAAGGCAAAAAGAGCTTTTATTCCCCAGAGAAGCCAAGAAAGTCTCAGCAATGCTCCCCGGCATCCTGTCCGAGCTGAAGCTACTGCACAGTCCGGCACGGAAAAGCAGGGTCTGTGCAGGCACAGCACGCACCAAAACCGCTCCCTCTGCCACCTCAAACTTGGAAGAGCGGTTTGCAGAAGATGAGAACTGGTTTGTAAAGACGTTTGTCTTTTCATCGGCTGAAATCGAGTCGATTCAAAGTGCTTCTACGTAGCACTGAAAAATGTGGAAAGGAATGGTCGTCCTCCCTGAGCAGAGGAAGAAGCACCCGGGTACGACTGAAAAACCGCTACAGGACTAGTGGTGTAATGGCCTCTGCCCCTTCAAAACAGTGACAAGAAGTCTTTGACATAGGAAGTCTAAAAACAGCCTAGAGCAAAGAGGAATTTCAAATGTAAAAATAGTTACAGTATTACTGAAAGCATATTAAGCTAATCTGATTAACACACTTTCTCAACAACTGCTGCACAGGCTCTTTGTTATCAAATACAGCCCTACAGTGAAAGCCTACAAGAAACTCCATGCATTTCAGATACGGAAATATATCTGCCCGGTGATGGACTCCATCCCCAGTTTAGGTGGCTTACTAGAGCACTCCGACAATGCCCTTTCAGAACGTTCTGAAAATGAATAGAAAAAAAACAAGGAAACCCTAAGAGGAATGTGATGTATGAGTGCGCAATATCAAATAAAGGAAAACATGAGTAGTCAAGAAATTAAGAGCTAAGGAATACTTAATATGAAATTGGAGAAAACAACTGTACTCAATAAAACTACTTCTTTAAATAGAAATAAAATCGTAACTGGGTGTAGAGTCATTTGCCGTAACACCTAAGGTTTCAAGAAAACACTGTAGTCCAAAGACTTTGAAACCCCAAATTATCTGATTTAAGAGCAAGAGAATGTGCATTTTTATGGTGTGCGCGATTAAAAGGCTCAGTGAAACAACAAAGCTTGCACAAAATCCGCAGCCCTCTAACCCCGCTGCAGTGCCCCCCTTCCGCCTCAGCCCACGACCAGCTCCAGCAGACCACCTCTGCGAATGCACCATTCCCGCGCTGTGCTCCAGGCTAAACATTCGCTGTGTATATACTAGTAAATTCAACAGCCTCTTTAACATCCCAGAACGAATTACTGACAAGTCATTTTTTGCTCCATATTGCAAGTCAATGTGGCAACCCTGTTTTTTTTCCTATTATAAACATGTACTGTACCTCAGCTCAGAGCCGTTTGGATGCTGATACAAGATTCATAATGGCTGTCAGAATCTGCAATTTTTCCTTTTGTTTTATGAGGTCAGGCAATATTACCTGCACTGATGTATTCCATTTTCCCAGCTGAAAACCTTCTCATTTGAGCACGACAGGTTGAAGGAGTCATGATTTTGCAACCTAGCATGTGAAACACAGTGCGAGGGGGCAGGTGGCTAACCCCACATTCTCCTTTTGCTCTTGTCCACTGGCAACAGTAAATTAAACTGTCAAAAACGGAATTGTCCTGTCATCAACAAAGCTATAGCTTCACAAGTATTGCAACATCAGATATATTTCTAATTCTGCATTTCCCTGCACCTGTAATTTCATCAGAAACTCGCACTGGACCATGGTGAGAAGCTGTCCAAGGGACACTGGCACTGTGAATTCCTTGGGACGCTTGACATGGCATTTCAAAGACAGAAATTAATGAACAATACCAGCAATTTGTTATATATAAAAAAAGTGTTCAGCGTGAGGTCTTGACCTTCTGCAGAGCTTTGAACCCCAGGAAAAGGGCAGAAATGCTAACGTGGGGGTGACAGGACACGAAGCAACCACGCGCTCGCTCCGCACCATGGGGCACGAGTAGCTGGGACGAAGAGAAAAATGTAAGCGTATTTAAACGCATTACTTGTGTAGGTAAACCGGAGTTGCACTTCCAAACCTCACTTCTTTTCCTTTTAACCACTTCAGAGACTAAAAGCACTTCCAAGAAGTTCTCTCTCCCATTGAAGGGATTTTACTCCAATGCACATCGCTTCACACGCCAGTAGCAGAAACAATAGCTTTTGGAAAGTAAATCGAGGTCACTTCATTTTAAATTTGGAATATTCAAAACAATGCTTCTTTCTATCACGTGATTCTCCAGGGGTCATTTTAAAGAACAGAATTCATTACAACCTTCATTCCAGCATTTAAATGTGGTTTCAATTTTCACTTGAAGATGACTGACTTCTACTTTTTCAAATCTTCTTTAGATCTGTTGAGTAAGTTACTAACGTCACGTGTTACGCAGGAGTAGAAACTGCCCAGAGAACATACGTGCTTAGCAAAACAAATAAAACGGGAAAATATTGTTTATAACCACACGTAACTAAGTAGAATGCCCAACTAAAGTAGCCTACAAAGTCTGACTGCTAAAGTAGAAGGAAGCATCTCGTCTGATGCACCGATAAACAAGAAAAGAGGGCTTGTTGTTATTAATTCAACGTAGCAATCAAATATTGTTTTAGATTATCTCTATAAAAATGCAAAGCTTATCAATCATTAAACTGTGGACAGAAAGTTAAATTGAGATAAGAAATCATTTCACACAGCTTAATACAGTCAAAGTGACTCAATATTCCTTTATTAATTCTCATTTAATATCACTTTAAATTGCCGCCATTATTATCCTACAGTATACGAAAGGCTCGGTGTAATTAGTCTGTATTAAGCCCTTTTTATTTATAAGGAGCCAAATAAACAAACCCACTTTAATTACCTGGGTGCCACAATATTGATCTGAGCATCAAATTTTAATATGACTTTATTTCGCATTTCCATAGGCCTAGTATTTAAATTCGCTGCGGCAATAACAGTCTTGCAGGCACAAATGACTTTCCGTTCGGAGCATGTAAATGATTGCCGGGTGCCGGGGCGCGCGGCTGCCGCGCCGGCAGCGTCTTTATGCAGACCTCGGGGGCTCTGCTCCGGCACGCGCCGCGCTCTAATATGGCAGAAAAAGCCACCAATTACCAGAAGAGACAAAAGTCAACTAAGGCAGGGAATCTTCTCCCTCCCAAACCTTGTTCTCTCCCACTTCAGTACATGGTGTTAACGACATACAAATTTTGAGGTCATTAAGTATAAACAGGAATTGAAAGCAAGACAGGCGCTCTTTCCGGAGATGCCGATGTCAGCATTTCAAGTACTCTCCTAATCCCACAATGCAAGTTTCAGCATTATTGTCTCAATTTAACTTGCATTAGTACCTAGCACCTTGATTACACTGTTGGGGTGGTAATCTTCGCCTGCATATGCCATCATTACTTATGTCAAGCCTCTTGAGTTGTTATGAATACTATGTTGTTTTACGAGAGAGAGGAAATTAGTGCCAGTCCCCCAGAGTTTTGGGTGCTTAACACTGAAGCACTACACAGCCCTCTCAAATCCCACAACAAATCCTTGTTTAGTGCCACATGTAGATAAGGACTTTGCGGCAACATTCTAGCATAAATAACCCACATCCCTCTTTATTCGCAAAATGTCAAAAAAAAAATCCCCCTTCTTTAATTTTTTCCTTTTCGCCCAAAGACGGCTGAACCAACCAAGCCTATTTCCGCCTCCCCGCGCCACGGGCGCGCGAGCGCTGCAGCGGCACGCCGTGCCCGCGCGATACGGAGCACAACAAATGGAACATATTTTAGGATTATCTTAAAATGCAGTTTTAGATACATTTTTAATAAAAATGAACTTATCAAATCCTGAGAAAACGCGCTGTAGTAAGATGAGTCTTTCCTCAGGAGTGCAATAAACAGAGAAATTGTTGCCTCACATGTATCGCCTCCTCAATGTTTTTTTAAACATGATCCACTATGTTGTTGAAAAGAATTATTTTACAGTATTGTAGGGATTTTTGCATTGTCTGTTTATTCTGTTTACACAGCAAATGAAACCTCCGATATGAATAGGTGAACTCCCCAGGGAGGAAAAGAAATTCAGAAATGATGTACAGATGGGGACAGGGGCCCACGGAAACTGAATATAAATTAACGTGCCCTCAACAGTCACATCTGGAGCAGAACAGGCCAAATAAATAATTTTGACATTAAAAAAATGAAAGATCAAGCCCTATAAATAGTAGAGTAAGTTTCCTTTAATGATATTACTTCACATTATAATTGAAGTGACATCTAAAAGAAAGATAATTTGATATATTTAGACTAAGTATGGCTTAAAAATTCTTCTCGGGTTTCTGGTTGGAAGCTATTAAAATACTGCATTTGCAAGGACAGCACACAGAAAAGATGCCGTACACTGATTGCAAAAGTTTCTTTAAAAAACCTGCCTCCTGAGGTTAGTTTAACATCTTCCTGCATAAAAAGCAGTCTCTACGGGCTTGCTTTTTCAAATATGAACTTGTACCAAAATGTTTTTCTAGCTTTAAAATATACATATTTAATTTTGTTAAAAATTAATAAATCTCTTAAAAGGGCAAGCGTTTAATCACGTTATCCCTATAACAGCAGTAAATCCATGGCAGATATCCAAGCATTAAAACACACAGAAAAATCATGATTTCATTCATTTCCTTTCTTCTGCCTCATTTACCAACTTTACCTACGCGATTTCATGCGGGCAAAAACGGGAATTACATCTCCTGCTGCGTTTTTCAGCCGGCGGCGTTGAACGGGCGTTCCTGTGGCGGCTGGGCTTCAGGGCCATGCGGCCCCTGCCCGACGCGGGGTCCGGGCTGGCACGGCATGGCACGGCACAGCACGGCGCGTCCCACGGCACACGGGG
>VXAA01003686.1:1675486-1717986 GCA_013399115.1 Anseranas semipalmata | reverse complement strand
ACATCCATGATGAAACATAAATGAACCATCTATTTACACAGAAGATTCAGTGCTTCACCTGTTTTGTCTTGCCCCGACCTAAACTGAAATTGTTTACAGCCAAAAAAACCAGAACAATAAAAAGCAAGTTTTTAATGCATTTAACTTGTGAAATCTATAATGTCCTCACGATTATAGATAACAATGTCAAGCAGTCAAGTCTTAAAAAAGGTGTTTTCTGTTTTTCTTTAGTGCAAGGCCAAGCCTCAACTTCTTGCATGAGGTGACATCTGCAACTATTGCTAGTCAAAGGCTCACCAGAGCCTGATTAATTGTTAGTCCGAGGGGATTTTTGTTGGTCACGGACCAATGAACTACACGGAATTTCCACAGCTGTAATATACTACCGTGACAATACTGAATTCTGTTTTTATTGCGGTGGCCACTCAAATAGCAAGCACTATAGTATCACATATTTATGTTGCAGTGAAGTGTCAGGAAACCTTGGACTCGAACAAGACTTCTTTCAAGAGCATACACAACGTTAGGATATGTTCTTCATGCAGTCCCCAGAGATTTCTTTCACTCATTTTAGACTAGATTAATCCAAGTTTGAAAGAAAAAAAAAGAAAAGAAAGAAAGAAGGAAAGAAAGAAAGAAAAGACAGCAGAAAACTCCCTTTCCCCTTAAAAAAGGATGAGGAGTACTGTATTGTCTTGATAGGTCACCAGCTACCAGAAAATCAAATTACAACTGTATAATTTGGGGAAAATGGAGGGAAGCAAGGCTGCTTTTTTTTTTTTTTTTCCCCTGGATTAGCAAATTGAATTAACTGACCACGTGGTTAAACACCACCACACATACATGAGAGGAGAGGAATGCAGACCATAAAGACTTGCCTCTTTGGCAGCAGGCATTAAACCAGTTCTACACTGTGTCACTGCATTTGAAAACGAAGGCTGCAGGATGGAATAAGCACTCCTTAAACACATCTCAGTGCAGAAGATGGATAGCAATAGATCAATCCAGGCAATATCTGAAGAATATCACATTGGATAAATTACTAGATTTTGTCAGAATTTCCAGAAGCAATAAACCGGTCCTTCAGAATACAAAGTGCTAACAGTACTGGATCTCATTTTAATGCAAAAACAAGAGAACCACTGACTTAAAAATTAGGAGTGGACTCAACTCCCATGACAAATATCGGGTTATATTTACTTTGAGTTAAGAGAACATGGCACCAGCATCCAGTGCAACCGCTCAGAGCTGTAAAATGGAGACTCTGCTGAAGCTTAACCCAGCTGCGATGCAACGGTCTGCTCAAATCTGTCAATCCCACGGAAAGACTGACGGACACTATTGAGGGGAAAGGGAAAAACAGGAGCTCTAATATCCAGAGCAAAACGAGTGAAAAAAACCTTTCTAGTCAACATAGTTTTGTGGATGAGAGCTCTGTTAAATAAATCTGGAGACTCTTTGAAGGACAATCCAGTTGCTAATCTCACTCAGACACTTGACCAAATGCCATCTGAAAGTCACCAGTTTGTGTGACATGGAATTACTGGGGCGTATGCAGTGGAAGTTGGCTGACAGATAAATCTTGAAAAATCGTTCTGAACACATGAACGGATGAGACTAAGATTGCTTGCGTCGTTATGATTCAGTTTTCTGTCCAGCACTTTTTATGCTTTTACAGAATATAACAAAATCTATGTCAATTAAGTATGTGGATGAAGCAATGTTGGACGTGGTAATACATTAGAAGAACGCTGCAGAATGAAGCGCTCGGTCTGGCATGGGGGTACACCAGCACACAAAGACTCTTAAGCCTCAGGTGATATTAAGAGAATCTCTCTTATTTTAGACACAACCATCATGGATTTTAGTTTGGATTAAATATTACAGTAGAAGTGCAGCAGATTAAGTTGCAGGATAGGAAAGACTCAACAGAACAGGATAAAAATCAACTAGAATGTACAAAGATGTAAATAATTTATTTCTAAATAAGGCACCATTACACTGGACCAAAGAAGGATGATGCCCGCTGCTGCTCCCCCCGAAGAGGCGGGCAGGAAAACTGGCTGGGTTTGGGAGAAGCAATACAGATGCTTACCTAATTTGGTTAATTTCATTTTTAAACACATAGCCTAATTACAGCAATGGATAGCTTTCCAATTGGCTCAAGAAGCAGAAAAGGAGACTCAGAAAACATCTAAACACAACCCATGAAGACTGATACATGCCTGATTTTGCATTGCCCCTGCACCTCTGCCTTCCCTGGTTCCTTTGCATCTTCTGAGCAGGGCAGATGTAAAATTTGCCTATAGGAACAGACGAGCTGTTTATCATTTTGTGCAGAATATTTTTTCACAGCTTCCCAAACACCACGATGCTGACCAATATCAGATGAAACATATATAAAGACTCTCCCACTACTCCTCATCACAATTAAAACTGCTGTTACCTTTACGTACTAGTTATTTCTAATACTTTCCCAATGAAATTCTTAATTTTGCATTTAGAATTTTAATTAAAGTTTTTCTTAATTGAGGAGTAGCAGTACTAATGGCAACATCTCTCTTAAAAGCTTGAGCCAACTCAAGACTGTGCATGTGTGGAACCCCACTGCAACAGTAAATAAGTGTTAGTGGGCTGGAAAATCAACTTCAGACAAACTGAAGATACTGGTAAGACTTAAAATCTTTAAATGTCAAATTCTTCCTGTGACAGTAAGGAAATCATATGACGTTTAATACTGATGATAAAGAAAGGCACCATATTTATTTAAGATAGACTCCGTAATTCTACATAGAACACATTTTTATGCACTCCACTTTATGATAGCATTATATCCTACTAGTATATGTGCACAGTAACTCCACAAAGTACACTAGTTATACAGTGATGGACGTGGTAACCTATCATAAAATACACATTTCTAATTTTAAGTAGAACTCTGCACGATCCTAAACACCAGATACTTTACAGTAGCATTACCTACACTCCAAGTTATGTTTCCTAATTTGTACGTGGTAAATAATCACTAGCACTATAATCTAAAAAAACAATTTATCTTACAGTGTTGCCTTGATTTTTTTTTTAATATTACTTAAAACTTTTCAGCTTCCTTGCAGTGAGGTTAAGAGCTAGGAAATTAAATTCCAAATATAATTGCAGCCTAGTCATAAAGTTGCACTTTTGGTTCAAATAAATGTTATCTCAATAATAAAAAAACAAATCAAAGCAATTCCAACTAACTGTCCTAGAAGACACCAATCCAACCAATTAAGTAAATACAGCAAACACCGAATTACCGAAAAATAAGGCTCTTGGAAAAATGGCTCTGGAAAGTCTTCTGCCAAAGCAGTCATCCCAATGCACTTAGATCTTTCCCGGCAGATGTGTTCAGCTTTTTCCCATAACCCTCCCTTGGCTTTATAATCTTTTTGGACAATTTGGTTCAGAACTTCAGCAAAGGTTTTCCTGTTCAGTCAGGAACTCTCTTGATGCAATTTAAATCTTTCTTACGGTCCTCCTCAGCACAGACATCCCAACAGGTAATTTTTTCCTCTTTATACACAACAGATTCTAGTCCTGATCATGGCTTTAACAGAAACCACTACTGATCTAATTTCAACCTGATTCATTTGAGCATATTTCTCTGTATATGCCTCAGGATAGAGCACCTTATTCTAAGGCCAGCAGGATTCCACTGACTCACATTTGGCTTTTCATACGCTCACATGAGAACCCACACTGACCGTCTGCATGCCCCTTCCTACTGACAGACTAAAGGTGAGTTGTCTGTCTTGTACTTGGCACTGATTAGTCCTAATACAGCCTTGATCGTTATTTGACAATCTTTAACTACCTCACCTGCACTTAAGATCGCTTTGTTAATGTGCAAGAATTATTTTAAACACTAACTCATCTTGTATTACACCCGCATTCCTCCCAGCTTGATGCCACTTGCAAATTTAACAACTGTGCTACCTCAAGACATTTCTCTAGGTGCTGGCAAGAATGCCACCTGAGGATGTCTGAAGTCTTACTAAAAATCAAAACATCTTCTCGCTTATTGTAGAAAGCCCGATATGCAAATAGTAAATGGATACAACCAGAATTTGCCAGACCGACAAAGGTTGCTGCACCCTTCCTCGTCAACATCCCAGTGCTTAAACATATTTAGATGAAATTCTATCATTTCCCAGATTATTTTATCCTCTACCCAAGCCTCTCTGCTAAAGGTAAAGACTATGTGCTTCTCTCTTTTGATCTGAGAGCTGGCCCAGCCTCTGTGAATTTTCAAAACTCTGCTACTGTGACTACAAGTGCTTTAGCCAGTCCCTTAAGTATCCTCAGATTAAAACCATCAGGCCTTTTCAAACATGCAGGACTCTAGATCTCCTAGGCTGAGATCTTATCCCTTTTCTGCTGGTATTAATTGTGCTAACCATCTGCTCACTTTTGATTTTTTTTAATTGAAAACAAATGCAAAAAGTCATTGAACACTTCAGTCTCATTTGCTAATAGCTCCCTGCTTCCCTCAAGTAGCAGACCAAACACTTTACTTGGTCTTCCTCTTATTACTAATGTACTTACCAATCGATTTCTGTACATCTCTTGCTAGTTCCATCCTATTTGTGCCTTACGTCCTTATTTTCTCCTTGTATATCAGTGCTATTCCTTTCATACTCTTTCGCTGAAGCGAGCTACCCTTGTTCTCATTTCCTTCTTGTGTTGAAGGTTTTTGAATGTCTGGCTCGTGATGCGGCTGTTCCTTACGCTGAAACTTCCCTTCCTCTTTGATTAGGGTAATGGATCTTAACAGTTTTGCCTTAAACCATCTGAGCATATTAAAGCCTGTTTTCTTGAAGGGCACTGTTTTCATTTTGCAGATTTTCCTGCTGCTTCTTCAGGATCGCGGAGCATCGCTGCCGTAGCCACTCATGCTTATTTTATCTTACAGCTTTGTGTCATGACCCAATACCACTGTATCAGAGTAAAAATCTGAGATCTTCTCCCTTCCTCGTCACAAAAACGTCAGCTTGTTGCAACTCATTTGCTGCGTTTGTCCCCAGACAGGTGCCTGTGGAGTTAAAGCCCCCTTATCCCCCGATGCTTTGCTCTGTCCCACTGCTGGGAGCACCCTGTCCTAGGGGAACTTGTTACCCTGATTTGAAGTCTTATGAATTTTGTAAATGAAAAGCAGATTGATGACAAAATTCTTAATTGGCAGTTAGCAAGAGGAGAATTAAAAGTGCTGCTGTGCAAACTCTCCGATATTTCACTTGAGGTGATCAGAATGCGCATGCAAAATGAGTAAGTTTTACAAAGCCCTGACAGCTCCTGGCACCCACCGACCCGCCAGCCTTCGTCAGGCAGGACGGCCAGTTTCCGAAGGGGCCATCACACGGCCGTGATTGAGTTTCCTACTTCGGAGCAAGATTTTAGAAGCACATTCAATATTACACCCATTACACCATTATAAGGAAATCGGAAATTTCCAGGAAGTGTTTGAGCTCAACAGCTGCTCTGCCTTTGGTATTTTATGAGTCTTCAGTAATACTCAACCACCAGTCCATCCTTGCTTTACCTATGATACGTGGTTTATACATATAGTGTGGTAAAAGAGATTAACCTTAGTTACTGGAAATACCAGGTTTAGCAATTAATCTGAACACTACTATGGTATTTCTTATATTTGAAGCTCTTACAAGCTCACCATAATCAAAACAATTCCACTTCACTGCTCTGACATTTAAAGGTGGAACTCTCCTTTTGCCTCACACAAGTTTAAATGAAAAAACAAACCCCTAATACTACAAATCCTCTCCTATTAAATAACGTAGGAAGGAAAGAAGTGATTTGTTTCTTTAAATTCCCATGTTCAATTCAGATAGAAATTTATTACTGCTGTATGAATATTCTAAGCATATAGTATCCCTTCTTTTATGTTAGTGGGATTAGGGCAAAGGAAGTCAAAATACTTTTCTGTAATGAATCTTTGAGAATTGCCATGTGAAGATAAGCTTATTTCATGCCCAGAAATCAGGAAATAGCGATCCTCAATCCACATTAAAATGAGTTTAGTTTGGGAAAAGTTTCTTACATGTTGTTTCTTCCCAATTATTGTACATTCAAAGCACTTTTATAAAAATCACAAAAATAGCCACATGAAGCCACAAGTGAGAACAGCAAAGGTATATAAATACAGTAAGAACCTAGAAGGTCTATATAGATAGCTTTTGTGAGATGGCCTTAGGCCTGAGGAATAGGAACAATCGAGACATTTCTGAAATATTTTCAACTTATTCTTTGCTGCACCTGGCAAGTTTTCTGTGTCCCTTTTTGGCTCCTGGGTATAGAACACACTGCTTTTAAATGCTGATGGCAGAACTCCTCAGTTTTGAGAGCCCCTCTTGAATTCCTCCCTACAAAAAACAAGGGATCTGTAAATTTTTAGGCCTTTTTCTATCCTGGTTGTACCATTTTCACCCTCCAAGAATGGATGGATTTGGAGGAGCTGCTAAACATCAAACCTCTACAAATAGTTCAACCAGACTCTACATTTTGGCAAGCTGTACTAATACCTGAACCTGTATGATAAACCTGACCTACAGGTTAATCTATTTTACAAAGCTTAAAAAGACATGAATTTTCTCCTTAAAACAGATAGCCACAGAAAAATTCAACACTCTAATTCCAACTTTTATGGCAGTTAAAAGTTTTAGGATTGTATTATTCAATGTTATTCAGTGACACTGAACTCATCTAACTGTCCTGAGGTTCAAACCCAACATTTTGGTACCTTTCCTACGGAGACAAAGGAAAACTTTTTTCCTTCAAGAAAAAAAAAAATTCTTGACGCTGGAATACACACACTAGTGGTAAAATGAATAGACTTGGAAAACACAGCAATTGCTTTATCAACACTGAAAGGTGCTGATGTACTTTTAAGTCTTCCAACCTCCCCTCCTGGACCCCAAACCAAAAATGGATAAAACTATTTGATAGCCAGTGAGAAGCACAAATCCTTCATACTGTGAAAAAAACACCCATATTCACAAAGGAACTGTGGGATTTAAATCTCAGACTCTCAAAATAAAGCAAACCAAAGCATACTGGAGATTTTATTTAATATACAGCCTCCATCTAACATACCAAGGAAGAGACGCTCAGTCTGTTGGATTTATTACAAGTTTACGAAGTGTTTTTTTAACAGTAATTTTTTCTGTGAATAACAACACTGGTGTTTGGAGCAGCTTGTGAAGCAGAGGCACAGGGTCCTTGGCCTCTCTGTTTACAGTTATGCTGCCACTTCTCATGTTGCCTGTGCAGGTCATATGGGAATACTCCAAAATGCACCAATACATATTTTTGTCTCCTCAGAACAGTGTTTTTCACACTATTATAGTTAAGAGTATGCCAGGTTTTACACTTAGATTTTATTTTTCAGAGGTGCATAATTATAAAAATTTACCTTAGATTCAGCTGTCTATACATAACTGTAAATATAGACACTTCCAGCTATTACAAATACTTGGTTCATTGCTTTTTGTGTCTGATATTCTGCTCTATTTATGATGTGGGCTTACAGCAGCACAGGATACGGAGCTTTCCAGTTCTGTATCTGTACATGGCCATAGCAAAATTGGAAAGGGAAAACTATTTCCCATTCTTGAAAGCTGGGTTTCTTGCTGGAGCTGAACAAACCACCTTCCTCCCATGAAAGAATATTGGAAAAACTGTTTACACTCTTTCTTTGTTGCCATCAGATTCCAATGTCATGTTATCTTCCAATGTTTGTCTGAGGAGCAGGGGAAGCCTAGGATGATATTTTTTGTCCAATAATACTAACCAGACATTTCTATTATTTCTGAACAGCCCAAGTGATTATGGGACACAGATCAGAATTTTTATGAAGTTGCTTGCAAGGAAAGCCACGTTTCTTTTTACAGACTTGTGATATTCGTAACTATGATTTGCACCAGCAGCCAACACCTCTGATCAACTGGAGCTACCTCTTCAGATGCCACCACCAGCTAGCACAGCTGGGACACAGTCATATTACATAGCATGGCTTTCATTGAAGAGACACCCATAACCCATTCTTTGATAAACCCTGAACTTGGAAATTCTCTCCTTTCACCTTCTTCTTCTCCTTTCACAATCGCATTGGTTCTTACAGCCCAGAGGTCAGAGTAAGCACATACTTCGGGAGGAAATATTTTCTGACAGCTTGAAGGGGAGTTTCTGCCTGTGAAGGAGATTAGGAGACTTTTGCGTCTTCTTATTATTACTAGAGCACTCATTTTAACCAAAATAAATATCAAAGTTTAATTACAGGAAGTCATTAATTTTGTTGGAATTTATCTGAAATAAATCTTGTTTATAGATTTGAATAATCTTTGCTAAACTAAAACTGTTCTGGCCAAAGAGACTTCAGGGTTATTAGTGGTCAACAGATGTAACTTAAAGATCTAAAGGGTAAGAGTTTTGCTCTCTTGGGAAGGTAAAGCTTTAATTCAATGCCTCACTAAGAGAAAGGATTCGACAACGCAAAGCTATGGGGACCCAGCTGCATGCTGAAGAATGTGGCCATTTGACTTAGAAAACAAACTTTTTGTCTGGTATCAGATACTTCTTTAGTTTCAGTTATTTATCTAAAAACACCTCATTTCTTGGAGGAAATAAATCTCTACTGAATCTCATGCTATGCCGATGTCTCAAATGGCAGAAATAGAAGCTCAACAACGAACTGCAGACCATGCGAACAGTTTGCACAAGCGCAGTTACCATTAACCATGCGGCTATGGAACTAACTGGAGGCAAATTCAGGCATTAGATGTATAGATGGGGTTATACTATCAATCAGATATATACTTCACAGAAAATTCTAGGACTAAAGCTGACATAAAAAAATCAAACTCAAGTGAATACTGTGGAAAACTACTGAGGGCTGTGCTACAATTGTGCATTCTGGAGGGCAGATGGTTCCTTGGTGGTTCCTCAGCCAAGGACAGCAGAAATTCATGTGGAATACTTAGTCAACAAGCCCCATACTAGAGGATAATGCCTCTAGTTATTTTTAGTCAATAAAAAGGAGAAAAATACCCAAGTGTGCCTGACAAAGAGGGACTGGAAGTACTGGAGGATTTTGAAATGTTGAGACAGAAAGCTTCTTATTTCATTCAATTTGAGAGGTGAAGAGGGAACTGTGCCACAGTTTGGAGGCAAGAATAAAAATTCCATGAAACAGTCTCATGAGACAACTGATAGCACTCATCCATAGTTGGTGACATTCTGACTCTTTCATGAAAAAGGCAATTTTGCTTCCCAGAAAAATATTCTGGCACTGGGGATTCAAGAGGACAAGACTCTCACAGCGATTTCTGACTTTCTAACCCATATTAATATCTACAGTTATCAAATCCAGAACTTCAAACTGTGACTTTGTTACAAAGAGGATTCTCCAAAAATGCAAAGAGCTTTTTCTTATACCATGTATTTACCGCTGAAGAAAACTCATCTATTTAGTCATTTTTTTCCCTATAAAATCTGTTATTGTAATACAGCTTAGCAGAGAATTCTTATCAGGAATGGAGTTGTATTATACACCTCAAACCTAAGCTAACAGTTGAAAATGTTGAAAATATTCTGAAAATCATTTAAAATAACATTTGATTTTACAGAAACAGTAATCACTTCTGTAAGACTAAAATCTTCATTTAGCAGAGTGGGACAAAAGATTTAGAGCATTTTTTAATTGAGTTTAACAGAGTATCTAAATTCCTCTTTTCTGGAAGATTTTTGTTCATTTAATCAGGTACTGTCTTCGATGTATATAAAACTGACCTTCTGCATGCGAGGATATTCTGCTTACCTGAAATCCCTTTTTAAAAAGCAACCACGAAGTATACTGTAGCTAGATAAAAATATCTCCCTAACGAATAAGTTAGAACAGAACACAGGGGAGATGCTTCGAAAAAGAACAGTCTGTTTCTAAGAAAACTCGCAAGGCAAAGTATTGGTTTCTTGGATGAGTTGTTGGAAAGGAAAAGTCAGCAGAACAAGTAAGTGGCACAGCTCTCCTCTCATAACAATGTCAGGTACCAACCACACATTGGAATTTCCCCCCTTCAAATGAAGGACAAATGTAATCAAACATGGGAAATCATCATTTTATAAGATGTGGGGCTTTTCACTTTTGTTTTTCTCCTGTAGAAAAGAGACAGTCAATAATTGCAGAAAATTCAGGATGAACGTTTCTAAAAAGAGTGGAACATGACTGGCAAATGTAAACATTTAGAGTGGATTGAATTAATTTTGTGTTGTAGCCTTTTGCACTTCTTGGGAAATTAATTCTGGGAACTACAAGATGAGAAGTCACTGGCTTCTTTCCAGTACCTCCTCGAAGTTATCTAGTTGAAAATCAGCTTCAAAATTGCATATTTATTTTGGATGAATTACCTATTTCTAGTGTTTTGAACAGCAAAGACAGCTAAAATATTTACATTACAGCCTAGACACCAGTAAAAGAACTGGTGATTGTTTGCATGCAAAATCATTTTTCCTAAAAAGAATAAATAGAAATAAAAAAGGTAGTTGACATTTTGGAAATCATTCAAACTTCTGTCCAAAGAAATGGTTATACTTCCTAAACAAACTACTGTCCATTCACTGACAATAAATTACTCTGAATTAGGTATTAAAGAAAGTATTTGACTTTACAAACTCATTAAAAATTACTAAGCACATGGCTCAGGTCACTTGTATGAAGTGACCATTTTTCTGAAATTCACACAACTGTAATTGATCTTTAAACATGAATATGGTGCGATGATCCTAAGGCCCAACTTTTCAACAAATACTTACGCAGAACCCACAAAAAAGATGTTTTTTGTACATGAAAATCACGTACACAAAACCTGAACAGTGGCTTGGTGTCAAGTCTGCTTGCTCATGTCAAACAAGCCTTTCCTAAATGTCACTGTTGCAAGATAAAGTTGGTGTCTTTAACAAAATAAAATTTTATTTGTATCTCTACATCCTCAACCATCATCACGAAAGATTACAACACATGAACTGTTAACAACTGCATCATATTTATACTATCAGAGGTACTTACTGCTGTGCTGCAATATGAATTAAGTTGCTAAAATTTCAGGACTCGGACTGACATTTCCTACTCATTCCTAGGCAAACAAACTATACTTTCTTATATATAAGTTACATTTGCTATAAATGTAATGTTTAGCAGTATGCTATGGTTCAAGAATTTGTAATCTGTACAGTAACATTTTGTCTGCATGGCAATAGGAACTATTCCTATTTGCATGGTAATGAGATTTGACTTGACAAGGTGTTCAAGGAAAAGATGCAATAATTTTAACAGTTGGGTGTTAGACTTTAGAACACATTCAGTGAAACTGGGCAAAAGCAATGCTTAAACACCAAACTTTGAGTGGACCACAGAGCAGGAAAAGGAATGAAAGACTAATGAAAAATAATCGGAGAACCACCCAGGTTAGCTGAAATATTAAAGTGTATAGGACAAAGAAAACCTTTTGCCTTGTTTTACTTTAGATTTGTCTCCTGTGAAGTAATGAGGGTCCAACAGACAGACAGTCTGGCAGCAGCATGGAGACGGACAAGGTGAGATTTTCATCTCGCTTAACCCCTGCAACCAAAATGAACTTGGAATCTGCCTCTGCTCTAACAAGAAGCCCTGATGTTAACTCTAAATAATCTAATTAACTTTAAGTTTGCTATCTTCTCCCATTTTTGCCCTATAAAAAATAAACTTTGCTTTTACTTTAGGGAAACTGGTATTCATTTTGGATCATCCACTGCCGTATTGCTGACAATGTGATACTATCTTTGACCTCAGACGTGTAGCTTGAATAATGATATAGGCATTTGAGTAGATGATAAACAGATCTTATTTCCTCTGCAAGGAAGTACTGAGAAATTTAACTAAGGCCAGTGGAGTAGAGGTGTTCGGACAGGTTAAAAAAATGAAAATTGCATGGCTTCACCACCAAACCACTGAATCAGTTAAGCACACGACATCACAGCAAAATGATTAAACGATGATAATGATGAAACATTTTCCTAAATTATAATTAAAAAAAAAAATGTAATTATTTGGTAACTAGTTAATCTCTTGGTGTTTAGTGGACCCCCCTCAAACAACCAGTACTACTGTGTTTATTGTTGCTCCGTGACGGGATGTTGAGCCAACCCAGTGCAGTACTAAGATATGATCATTTAGAAATTTCAGACCAGTTTTGCAAGCAAAGATATGCTGCTATTTCATTACCTCTTTTTAAGACAGCTAAACTCATCTAAACTATTCACAGCATAATTCTGGAAGAGGTTACTAAGAGACCTTGGGAGAACTTCTTTCAGAGCTCCATCTGAAAATGAAGGATTTTAGTAATCTTTGTTGCAAAACTAGTATTTCACGCGGCAAATGGGAATTTACAAAAAGCTGCTGCTGCCCACAAGCAGTGCATTTTCTCTCCTTGTCAGAGCCCACGCTGCACCTTCTGCCCGAAGAGCCACCCTCGCTGCAAGCTGCAGCTTACCGCTCGCGGTAGGTAAGCTGAACCCGGCCCCGCGCGGAGCTCTGAGGACAGCTCCTACCTACAGCCCAGCTGCGCGGGGGTCACGCCAGGAGTGACTGCAGTCCCAGGCTGCCACTGCTCTCCTTGGGGCTGAAGCCACTGATCTGCTGTCTCAGATAGAAAGAAAGCACCTTGTTAAGACAGGCATTTAACTTGCAAACCACTCAGTTTGCCATATGTAAACACCGTGCTCCTCCCCTTACTGTACTTTACTATGATGTATTTGGGATTTTTATTTCTAGCGTAGATTTAGGACATATATTCAAGAAGCAGACCTCCAGCACCCCTCCATCAAACAGACTAATGCAGATCCCGCGGGCTGGGACCCTGCTGACCACCGGCGCCGTGCCCGGGCATAAGTGCGAGGGCAGCTGGGGCCCTGCTGCGGCAGTGGCCGGTGCAAAGCAGCGGTGATGCCCGTGCCGGCGATGGCCCCGGCCCCCTTCCTCCCTCCCGCGGGAGCTGGGACAGCAATTCTGCGAACTTCTCCCCATTGGCAGGGGGCTCAAAGCAGGCAGCAAGCATTGCGTTAGCTTTTCTGACGAGCCATCTCTGCACATCTCTAAGAAAACTGCAGATTTTGTTTGTGTGTCGTTAGGAAAACACTACCAGTGTTTTTTAGTATTGCAGATTCAAATGAGAAACCACATTTGCTTAAATTAGATTACAGGTCCACTTCAAGGCAAAGAAACCAAAGAGATGGTACCTGCCTACAAAACGGTATTCGCTTCGTGTTTCATAACATGTTTTGCTGCTAGAGAACTTATGTTATTCTATTCCATCGGTAAAGCTTTTAAGTAAGTTCACCTATGGTAAGGCCATTTTTCCTCGTTACCCCGTGTATAAGACATACCAACTTCTTCAATCGAGGTTGTCATGTTAAACAATACAGCTTTGAAATTACCGTATATTAAGCTTCGATTGAAGAGATCACCAAGCCTCTGGGACACTACGGGAGTCTGACCAACGCGCCTCCCCCAGCCTGCTGCCCCTTCAGACCACAGCCCCTGCCGAGCGCTTCAGGAGCAGAAGACAAACTCTGTACCAGACAGCTGTGCTACAGCCTGTCTGGCCTCTTCAATGCCCAGCAAAACGGGGGGTCTTCATCCTCTGTAGTACAGGATTTACACATCTATGAAACTTTACATCTAATGTAGCTGTACATGTCATTACCTGCATAAACATCTTAATTCTGCCAAAGATGCTATAAATTTTGCCATTTAGTGACAGAATCCATGAAGCTGTACTATAGTTTTAAGTCTCCTTTTGCCCTTTCCTCCATCAAAATCTTATATTCTCAGAGTAAATAAACTTCATGACAACCCTTTGAAGGAGCGGACCAGGACTGCATACAAACACACTAGGAAGCTGCAGCAAGAAGAGAACAAGGGTCACGATGTGATTAGGGAAATTTAACAAAATAAAGAATCACTGTGCTGGAGCCCATACTTTCCTGAATCAGAAACATCATTATTTTGATTCATATGTTTCAACTGAAGCAAACAGCAAAAGCAAATTGTGTAATAATACAACTGAAAGTTAAACCAGAGTAAGCAAACCGTAGGAAATTCATCACAGGAGAACACAATATCAAACAAGTGTATCCCAAGGAACAAAAGCAAGAGGTGAAGACAACAATGAAACAGCAAGAATGCATCGAATATATACAAGAGGGAAAGCAGAGCGAGGGCAAGAAGCCAGACACATTACACATGACATAAGTAAATAAATCAAAGGAAGTGAGATTAAAACCCGAATTAACTGGAGGAGGGGGAGAGCTATAGCACCTGCATAGAGGTGTCCACCCCATGGAGATTAATATCACACAGTCTATGAAAAGTCTGATTTGTAGTGGCTGAGCAGGGAAGGTAAGAAAAAGATTCACATTTCACAATCAGAGAGCTGAAAAAAATAATCAGTGTCGCTATACCCTGGTTTTCAAACTGCAGCACCCATCTGAAAACACAGCAGGATTGCATGAAACAGCTCATGGTAATTTTGATTTATATTACAATAAAATGTCACTGTAGTTTTGTTTTAAACTGTCATTAAATGAGGCAAATTTAAAAGCAAACAGTTTGAAAACAGTGTTTTTTTCCACGTATTTCTTTTACAACGTTTTAGTTCTTTTCTAGCACATTTCAGTTCATGACTAGTCAGTTTTGCTTTTCAAATCTTTCTGTAGACTTACTAACAAAACAGCAAACCTTTAGTTTCACTTTTTTTCTTTTTTCGTTTTTTTCGATTCCACACACAGTAACTTGAAGCTTCAGATAAATATCAACCGTTCTTCAGCTGGGTGAATATTTTGAGAAGTATCAATATCACAAAGTCTTCAAATGCAAATCACGCTCACTTCACAACTTCAAGCATTGCAGTCTTACTCTAAACAGGAACAGCGGGAGCATGAAAAAATTTCATACAACGTGGTGTTCTCGAAACTGTTTTTCCTTAAACAGCTGTGGCATTTTGTTGTAGATATTTGTCTGTAGAACAGTTCTGCCACTCGGAGCCCTGGTGCGAGGGGCGGGACGGGTAAGGACGGGCACAGCCTGAGCTGAGGCACGATGCGGCCTGCGCCGAGGGCTGCAGGGTACGGCCTGCAGGCCGCCAAAACGCTGGCTTCCCAGTCCCCATGCCTCCTGGGAGGGGAAAAAGGACCTGGAGCAGAGACACCTCCCTCCTCCTCCTCCTCCCCTGGCCAGTAACAGCCGAACCGGGTTCCGCTCCTGCTGCAATCCCCTTGAGAGAAGGAAAAAGCCTCAGAGCACTGAGGAGAAGGAAGAGCTTCCCCACAGTTATTCATAAATAAGAATATGCAGAAAGATGTTATAGTGACTTGCTGCAACTTATTTTTAGAAAATAAGTAACGGTGGGGATGGTCATACTGCTTAACAATATTTGGAAGTTTTGGCCTTTTCATGAGAAATTCTTTTCAATTTACCTCTAAAGGTAACCACAGAATGAAAAGGAACAAGGGGATTCTGAATCATGGAAAAACCTATGCAGTTTCCAATGGCGTGGAGTGGAACTAAAAATCAAAGTCCAGGCCGGTGCCATTTCTACGCGCTGAATTCAGCAGATTGCTGACAGGGAATACTGAAGGCTAACACAGACGAAGGCTACCCATGGCCGTACGACGTAACCCAGTGGCACAAGTCAGGCGCATTTTGCTCCTCCAAAACCACCGACCCCCCGAGAGCCGTCCCTCGAGGGCAGGCCCTTCTGGGCGAAGCACTCGCAGAGCGTCCTGCCCCGACACGCGCTGCCCCGCAGCGTGGCCCTGCCTGCGGCCAGCTGCTTTCAGCACCCCGTAAGCTGTCAGGTTCTCCTCTTCCTCATTGGAAGTCCACGCTGTGAACTTTCTAAACTGGTTTCCCTCACCCTGGGGTACGTGCATCACACGGCAGCACGGAGGAACAGCTGCAGCAGCAAGCCACCTCATTTACAGACGTATGCACGCAATGCTGAGGTGCGTTCCCTTGCAACCGCCTCAGCCTTTTGCTTTTAAAATAGCTTCTTTTGGGCTTTAAAATCACATTTTTAAAAAAAAGTTAAGCGTTATATGATGGGATCTTACATTGGCAGGATCACAGCATCATCAAGAAGGCTGTTACGTGGGTGGATAAAACTGCTGACTTTTAGTAATTTCATATGAAACAAGTTCCATGCCACTAAAGTAATAGTAAAAACAGTCAAGAGAATAATGGTATGGAAAAATATAAAAACTGCCAATCCTCCTTTCCCCCAGGTTTTCCAACCACCTGCTGGCAAACTGCATTATATGGGTTTTCTTTTTTAAATATAAAAGCCCCATGAGAAATAAATTATATAAAATCAAAGTATCCTCAACATTTTCTACAACATTTATTGATTACGGTATTTTCATGTTAAAAAGTTGCACACGTGCTTCTGCAACCTATTTGCCCCCTCTGTGCCTACAACATTGCAGAGGAACACAAATGCGCAAAGCAGCAAATAATGTGCTGGAAGTTTCAATTTTAGATATGCGAGACCACAAAATTAATGAGCGTCTTTGGAGTAATAATTTGTAGACTTCACAGAGAACCAGGGAAGATTATAAATGCTGTTGACCTAGAAGAAGTAATAGAGAATTCACTATTCAGTACTGAGGAACAATTTATAAGTGAATAAAGTGTAGCGTGCAATATGACTGCTTTCTGTTGACAGATGGCAGAGAAGTGTCTTCTCCATTCTCTCTCATTAAAATAATTATGGCAATGTATGTTAGTCTCTCTTCAAGTCTGGCATTTTCGCAGCACATACAGGGGCATCATCATTGTAGGAATAAGGTTAAATAATAATGGAAACACATTTCTGGCATGCAAAGGGCATTTGATATTAAACTTACCTGCTTCCAGAAATAACAGCAGGGAGAAATTTGTTAGCTCAGAGTAAATGAAATGATTTAACTTATTTTAACAGGAGGTTAATTAGAGCTCTCTGCTAACTTGAGAAACAAGTACCAAAACCAGGTCAAGCCACAGCCACACTGATGAGCCTTTGCGTTATGCAACTCCTCCAGAACTGGGCTTGTTTCTTGTTTTTACCTTTGCTGCCAATTGCTCACTGTAAAACTGCAAATCAGATGCAGTCCAGTGTGAAACTTCTTCCACAGCTGTCAAATAATAGAGTCTGCGTAACTGCGGAGAGAAAATTTAGGTTACTAGAAACCATGTAAAAAATATTCCACGTTCAAGTGTATTTCCTGCATGGGCAGTGCTTTTGTGTCTGCTGCATGAGCAAACCACCTTGGGAGGCTACGTGGTACACAGGGAGGCACAGAGCCTTAGCCTAGTTATCCCCTGCACTGCTAATTACTCTGATGGGTAGTTAGAGGGGTGACACAAGTTAATTACCACCACGTAACAGGGTTTCAATACCATAAGTCAATGTCCCCACTGTAATGCATGACATTAGCACCACATGATGTCATGGCTGCACAAAAATTATCTGGTGTCAGCACTGTACACTCCACTGTTTCTCACCGCTGTTCTCCCCAATATGATTCACTTTCATTATTTATGAGACTTGTCTCACTAACCCTCAGCAACGGTTCCAAATAATGATAGGAATCTGTCAGTGTAGGATTGTATTTCTCAAAACAATAACCACAGTTCCTGGAAATGTCAATATGTCAATTGAGGGTAACACATCTCTCAATAAACCAATATTTTGTAAAAACAAAACAAAATCTAAAAAAAAAAAAAAAAACAACAAACCCACAACCAAAAAAAAAAATGCACAGAAAACGGAAATTTGTGCTCCACCGAACTCTTTTCTTACAATGTCGGGCAGAAAAATTCATCCTTCCTGCCAGATGGTGGAGACAGAAAAACACATTTGTATTTCCCAATTACAAATCTTGAAGCATTCAATATTTAAGTACTTAACACTCATGAAACACCATGAGAAAGGAAATGAGGGCCTTAACAAAAGTCAAAGAGCTTACGCTATGGCAGAAATTGAACTGAAATTCAAAGTCGTCCCAGGTATAGAAGACTAAACAGGAGCTGTATTTAGAATTTTTTGAAAAAATTGAAAGCTACAATTGGTATTATTATGAATGGCCACTGAAGTTGCATTAAAAATTGTTTTTTAGCAACCGTATCACTGTAGAAACCTGCAGAATAACGATACCTTACTTCTAACATCAGAGAAGGCTGCAGGACCTTTGTTCCTCTCCTTTACATAAAGCTTAGTAACACAACATGAAAAAAAATGTGCTAAGTCAAAGTCCTCAAAAATTCCATCCTGAGCCTAATGATTTAGAAATTCAAGAGCTACTTGAATGAATTTCTATACCACTTGTGAAACTGGACTTGAATGTATCTGCATTTTAACCTAAGCTAACAAGAATAAAGGTAATGATCAATCCCTCCCATCAGTTCTAGATAACTATAACTTAGCTTTAAATTTCCATGCAAATATACATTCTCTCACATTCTCACAGGGGCCAGTGTTAATCAAAGAAAATATTTTTTTAAATGAACTAACAAGTTCTGAAAGCATTTATGTAGCTATAGTTGAGACATACTACATTCACTGACTAAATACATCTACAGAAGTGATGCTCAAGTATTTAAGTGCTACAAAGCAAACCCTAAAACCGGTAAAGCCATGTAATTTTTTAGATTACAGGCTTTTAATAAAAAAGGTCTTTCCACAAAGGCCTTACCCCATCCAATTTTTTGCAATACTGCTTCTCCTTCATGGGCAAATGCTACAAAAGAACAGTTTCACCACATTACAAAACTAAGTGAGGGAAGGACTTTCTCAGGACTCCATCAGTACTTTTAACATACAGGCAGGAAAAAACAGAAGGTATTTCAGATGTTTAAATGATCAGAAAATTTAGAGATGATTTTCCACTTCTGAAATTCTAGGATCTTGAGACTTATACCAGAAGGATAAACACAAACACACATGCACACAAATAAGCTCCACAACACTGGAGGTCGACAGAAAAAATATATTATTTTGTTAGTGGAACGTTCAAGTAAAAAGCAGAACTGTTCTAAAACACAGTACAAGGAATATTAAAAGCACTAAAATTTCTGTTCCCCATTGCAAGACTCACATCTGTGTGCTGGGAATAAGGGAAAAAGCACCATATCTATTTTGGAAAGTATAAATTTATCTGAACAGCAATAAATTCCTACTCATGACACACACTACAAATAATTACACAACTGACTTCCCTAGCAAATCATCTTGAATTTAATCTTTCCAAACTCAAAGGCTGTCGTATCTGGCTAATACAGCACATCATTTTCTACCAATTGCATGTAACTTGGTCTGGTGTCACACATTTATTTCTGACTTTTCCAGAAAATTCCTATTTCTAGAATTCACAGGGCAAATATTACCAAAACTGAGATTTGGTTTAAGAGAAAATTAAATAAACCAGCTTCACATGACAATATGCAGCATGTAATCTTAATAAACAGTAGGTAAAAGTGGTAATTAAACAGCTTATAGATTTCAAAATGAATAATCTCTAATTATCAAGGAGCATTACTTAGGTAAGTAAATATAATGGAATAATAGTATGAAATTACAAGAGGAACAGCTGCTGTGAACAGCACCACAGCTACAAACACTCGGATTTGTTAAGCCAGAGTAAAGTTTCTCCAAGGAAACAGCAGAAACCTTTACTCTTGAGAAAATCGAAGACTGGACCACACAAGCATGTTCTGTGCAGGAAGGAGGAGATGGGCTTTCTCCATCCCCAGCATCACAAGCCTCTGATCATAAGGCAAGAGTAATAATTGGATGATCTCTCAGCAACAATCTTTACTACACAGCCATGAGAGCCATCGACGTTAAGCATCTCCTTCAGAGGTAGCAAAAACTGACTAAGGATATAAATATCAGAAGGTTATGGAGCTTGAGAAATTAAGGGCTATAAACAAGCAGAAGGTGACGGGGTGATCTGAGATACAAAACACAACTGAAAAAGCTAAGCCATTAACCAGTACTTATGTTGTCTTTCTAAAAGCCACAAGACCTGAGAACAGCACTTGCTGCTTTCATCTTTAAGAGAAGGAACAAAGCATACCTTTTTTCTTTTTATTGTATATTCCATTAAGAATAGGACAATGTGTTTCTCCTCTGTAAGAGACGTTCCTGACTTAACTGTTTCAGAGAAACCACCTTATGCTTTCAGAAGGACAATCCTGACTCATCATTTGTTCCTCATGTAATGACAGAAAATGTAGAAATATAGAATTTCCCCAAATATCTGCTAATACTCCAGAAGAAATCAATACCACCAAATTCCTTTATTTAAACAGCAGCAAGCAAGCACTCGTTGAGAAATTAAACTTGGGGTTTTCTCACAGTCATGGCCCTCAAGTGTCTATCCTTCCATGTATCCAGTGAATGCAGTTTCCTATCTCTGCCTTACTGATCACACTTATCTCCATTTGTTGCATTTCCTAACCTCCTTTTTTTTTTTCCTTTTCTTTCCCATTCTTTAAGTTTCTGTTTGTTCCCACCTGTCCACTTGCCCACTCTCTGTGCACTTTTACATCACGATTTTGATCATTACTTTTGTAGCAGTACCTCACAAAGACATGAGTACTGTATATCATGTTGCCTCCTGATCTCTTGTTGCTTCCTCCATTTCAAAGCAGTTCTACAGCTTTCCTCTAAAATCTTTGCTTTCCCTTCAGAACAGGGTGATAACCTGTGTCATCCTTGTCATTGCTGAGATCGGATGAAGAGGAATTGATCACTTTCACAGCAGAGGAGTTGATCATTCTCCCAGTAGTGGAAAAATGTCACCTGGCCTCCTATTTACTTTTATTTTACATCTCAACCTATTGACAAAATCATATTCTTTCTCCCACGTCTCCACTGTTCCTTCCAAAAACCACAAGATTGTCCATCTCACTTGCTGAAACTTTCCAAAACCCTCACATCATCTGTATTTTTCTCATTTTCTCTACCTCGTCCTCCCCTCATGGTCAACCCAACCAGTTCCCTCAATGGCCAACTCAACAGTGACCTTCTTCAGCTTTTGTCTGAGTCATTTCTGATAAAAGGGCACCTAAAGCACCCACCCTTTGAATCGCTCTGTCTAAAGCTCACTGACGTGTTGCTTTCACTGACTAACCGTGCACCTCTCGCGGGTCTATGGAAACCCATCTTTTCTGATTTTCTTCCAAACCTGCACATCACAGCAGACGGACACCAGCTTAGGAATGGAACAAAAGGCAGACAGCCATGAAGTCCGGCTTTGGGCCACAACACTAATGCTATTAACCCTTGCTTTTTACCATCTCCATTACAAAAAGGCTATTCATGTTTGTACAGCCAACAACATTTACATTTTTCAAACCTTTCTATGCATCCTTCAGCATATATGCATGTGTTTATCCCTACAAACATATGCAGACATATACAAAAATAATCACAAGCCACCATAGGCAACAGTTCTGATTTTTATTTTTTTAAGGTGCCAGTAGATTAATGATGAACTGTTTATTATGGAAGTATTACAGATTTTATAAATCATTTTGGTTTATCAAGATGAAAATTTCATCAACTGCATTAAACAAACTTTCCCTACATCACTTTGTGAAATGGCCACACTTCTGCATAAGCAAAGCGCAACAGCCACAGGACTGAACAAAATTTGCTGTTTGCCACCATACTTGTCGTTTCCAGCCACATACACAACGGTTCACTAGTGACAGGAACCGTATTTATCACACTAACAAATACAAAACCCCCAAATGAGAGTATTAATCTCTCTCCTGCACATGTTATCTTACACAGCTACATACACGCACCGAGCATGTTGAGTTTAAACATCAGTTGGCACTCCTATCAATCCACAGCAAACTTATCATAAAGCAATCATAGCTTAATTAAAGCCACAGAGAGGTCAATATGTTCATATGCAAGATGATTCAGTATGATGTCACTTGGGTACAATCAATTAAAATGCACAGTATATTTTTTAAATGGGTAAACCTGAGTAGGGAGCCTGTTGTCTACCCAAAGGTTTTCCTATGCTTTAAAAGCTTCATTTAAATATTTTCTCCTTATTTATATGCACAAAAGTAATAGTTATATCAGATATTCATAGGTGATTTAGATGATTGATACCAATTTCTCTTCATAATATGACTAGCAAATAAAAAACACAGCAGTTCTAATGTAAAAAAATAACATGTGACAAGGTTTCCTAAAACATTTCTATTTTGGACCTCACAAGCTAAATTGCTTTTGCTGGCCCCTTCCACCTCTCAGCATGGTTGACAGACAAATTGATCGAAACATCGGAAAATAATATGCTTGCAAAATTTCTCTGGGTGAGTTTTCAGTCTTTTGAATTTTTCATACAAGAACAAAATGAAAGATTGCCTCCTTGATTTTTCCTCCATTATGCGTCCCCATCTTATGTACTACAGGAACATACAATACTTCAAATAGCAGCAATACATTGTAAACAAAATGTATAACATTTTTCATAGAACACCCAAGCTGTACGAAGTTAAAAGACTGGGTAGCAGGCATCTTTGCCCTGCAGATTATGTTGTTCAATTATAATGAATTCATACATTTGAAGTTGCCTTAGGGCCTCTCATTAGACTTAGGGGTGTTTATTACAGGAAATATTGCTTGTATCATTTAAGAAGCAAGAAGGCTAGATGATTTGATTAGAAATGTTGACAGTTGAGGTGTGTAAAAAATATGTCATTCACCCACATTTTCCCCCACTTTAATATTAGGATCCTTCATTTTTTATGAATTCTTTAACCCGTTCTTCCCTTCCCACGAAGCCCATGGTTTTTATAGCAAAGTCCACTGTTAGTGCTGCATATCCTTCACCGTGAACTACTATTCTGACACCAGCCGCTACGCTTTTTACCTGGCAACCAGAGCAAAATAGAAACGCCACATTTCAGTCGCTATTTTTCTCCCCTTTCCCCCGTGCACGCATGCGTGCGGCAAAGCAGAGCCATGCTCCCTTCCTCAAGGAGCTCGACTTTTTGTAGTGCAAACACCACAGACCCCCAGGCTCCTACAGAATTGTTAAATTAACTTTTATGATGTTACAGAAAAGGCAGAATCTCATACATTCAAATTTACACCTCATGAAATTTAACCAAATTATTTTCCTCAATATTGTATAGAAAAACCTGATAAATAGTTTGTCAGTTTTTGGTCCAAATTAAACAAGTCCTGAGAGATTATCTTGAATTTAAGCAGTCAGCAATGCTGATCAAGTTTAACGTGTGAATCAGAAAGCTACGGAGAAAGAATAATTTTGTTTGCTGACTTCTTGTTACATTTGCCACAATAAATAAATAAAATATATATATTATTACTGTTGGAGGCTAATACCACTTTTAATTCCTATACTACATAAACTGATCTTTAATTGTGCTTTAGATGATTTGTAATTCAGAGAAAAATAATTTGCACTAAATCTTCTGACACCTCGTAGCCTCCCCTAGACTTGCTATTAGTAGCTAATAGCAATTTTTACAGCAGCTTGAATTCACTGAGTGGTTACTTCTATTTTTTTCAATGATTTCAGACTACGTCCCTGAAACAAAAAGCATACACTTTAAAAATCTGTTTCTAAAATAATTCAGCAAAAAGCATTACGTAATTATGAGGACTGGTAACATAGGTAAGGAAACTCAACTTCAGGTTCTCACATGTTTATTACATATAGCTTGTCTAGCTTGAATTGGGCTTCCATTTTCTACATTAGGTTTAGCCAGAGAAATTTAAACGAACCCAATGGCTTTACTTTGAGAAATTTATGTAATTTACAGAAAACATGGATTTGAGCAAAGAAAACTCTCTCAGATCTTTCACACTTCAGACTGAATCATAGCACCATTTAAAAAAGAACAGAAAAATGATTAAAATTACTAAGAATAACACATTTGCATTCTTACTTTGGAAGTGTTTTCTCTATGCTGAGGCAGCCTGTAAAAGAAGATATGTATTTAAATTAAACCTTAGTGACTGCACTGATAGGGATATTCTTGTTAACGGAGCAAAAGAAACAGCAATGGTGTTGAAAGCAATTAGGCCAAAATATGTTGTATAATAATAACCTTGGAAAAATTTCTAACGTGACTTGTCAGTAACTGCTTTTCTCCTCTAAGGACCTGGTATTTGCCATTTCAGCCTTTCTGCAAAATATCACAGAACGTTGGTAGCTTGCAGCCAAATTTTATTTTCCTGCAGCAGGTCAACAGAAATCTGACTTAAAAACTAATTTCAGCACTGCATTTGCATTTTTTTTTTGTTTAGTTTATGTTATTTATTTAAAAGGTGCTAGTTATAAACACATAAAAACTATTTACATTGGAATAGAGGATATTTATATTTTTATTGCCTTTACACCCCTAACATCTATCAACCAAATAAAATGCTATCAAGTGTCTAAATGCTTAAGATGAAATCTCCACTTTTGATGATTGTTTTATATTCAGTTGTGGAAGAGGGGCAGAAATTTGTTTTCAAAGGGTGTATCACAACTATTTAGCACTCATACCTCCTGCACTAACCTACTCCTTCCTTTCCTCCAGGTCCCAGGGAGCGCCGCAGAATGCGCCGTTTCCTTAAGCAAGCTGTCCTGACAGAACCGCGTCCCACGGAAAAGCACGAAGCACCGAACACGCTATACGAGGCCACTTGGTTTAAAGCTATGCTGTTGCCAACCCCATACTGAAAATTCCAAAATGGCAGTACCGGCTCAATTCGAAACCTACATTTCATTTTACAGTGATCGCTCTAAAATTCAGTTAATAACAGTACATTCAGTTCATCAAATATTTTTAAACTCTCCTATGCAACAACAGCTATGTTTTCATACGATTTGTATGCAGCATCAGCAACAAATCAGCTTTGCATTTACTACACAGAATCAATGCGTAGCACTTCAGAATTTGCTAATCTGCATTTAGAAATGCTTATGTCTCTTAAAATACTTAACTAAATGTGTTAGGGTGTTTAAACTGCAAGCTGCCTACTATCTTCAAATATCTAGAGAACTAACAGTAGCATTCTTAAGTTAGGAGTGACAAATACTAGAAAACCTCCACAATTTGGCTTCCATATCTCTGAATTGGTATTTCAGTGACAGATGTTTGTTGCGGCAAAAACCTCTGTCAGAACAAAATTAGGTGATCTATCATTTTAAGATATGGTCTTCATATACTGTTTACTCGAAGATATCACTTGCCTCAAGCCAATTTTGACCAAGAACATTTTGTGATATGGAAGTGATTTGTATATCATCATTTTTGTGATAAATGTAGCTCTTGAACACAAAATAACCTACTATTCCACAGTATTACAGTTAAAACTCCTTCACCAGTAAATCTGTACTACTGCTTTTATTACTACAAAGATACTGTATCTAGACTCCAATGCATTTCCCATTTTTATTCACTGAATAGGGTTGCCTGTTTTCTTGGCTTCAGATCAGGGAGTTTGGCACGCCTGCCACACCGGTTTTGTATCAGAGATGCTCCTCCAGTTTTGGGGGGCACAGAAGGTCCACAACATCCACCACAACACGTACCTTCACATTTGTTTCCACAAGTGGGCTAATGGAAAGACAAAGCAATCCAAAACAACAGTGCTGAGGCAGCAACTGCCCCAGTCGTTCTGCAGCCTGTCACCTCCAAAATTAACAATTCAGTTCCACTACCACTATTTTAGAAGCAACATCCCTCCTCCAATAATCTAACAGCTGCTGTTCCATGGATGATTGGAACAAACTGCCTCACCTCCATATCTTCTGCAGCAGTAGGGGGGGAGAATGGGGACGTGATGACATCAGCCAACCACAAAGGACTGAGAACTGCCATAAAACAGAAAGGTTGGACAAACCACAGGTGAAGGTGGATGAGAGAACAAGAGAGACATCCCAAGAGGCCACATAAACCTAAGATGCATGCATCACTTGGCCTGAGCACACCATCTGAAATGGCAGAGTTGAGGAGCTTCCACCACCTATTTAAAATTGGACACCTCTTTAGAGACCACTGGTTAGTAAGAACACCTGTGAAGTAGAAAATTAATTGGGCCCATAAATTACTATGTAAGCCACTGAATAACCATAATACAGTAATGAGCTCTAGCCATTACTAGCCTTGGGTTCATCTAAAACAAAGTCCTAGAGATAAGGGGCTCTAGTTTTTCCTCCTTCCCGAAGTAACAGCTGACCCAAAGTGAACTAGACCCAGTGGACAAGAGAGCGACACCCTGTGCAGGAGGGCCAGTCCCTTGGCCAGCGCGTCCCTGGATCTGCAGCCAGCCTGGTCAGGCCTTGCAGCAGAAGAAAACTCGCGTGCAGAGGTGACTGCACTCAGTGCCCACTCCTTTATGGGAAATGCAGCCTACCAAGGCTTTTGTTTGTTTTACCTTAAAATGCAATTTTCTTCAGATAAATGATGCTGAGGTTTTTCAATGGTGCTAGTCCATTTGTACCCCACGTAAAAACGGTCTAATTAGCTCAGAAATACAGGCAAAGAAAAACACTGGCATTTGACAGGTGATTCAACAGAAGTGTTGCATGCGGGTCAGGAATGCTCTGCAGCGGAGCAGATGTGGGATTTGTCCCACGATGCACCAAGAAAAGGTACCAAGGTACTTTCATACCTATGGGACCAAGCTGCGCCAAGAGGCAGAAAGGCTTCACTGCTTTCTGCATGGCTCAAACCCCACTGCTCCACACGTTGCCTCCTGCTTTTCTTCGTGGAGAGCATTGTCTACAACACGTAGCCTCCTAGCTTTGAGAGCTGTCCCCAAGCCACCAGCTCATACTTGACTCCACTGGAATGGGCTTGCCGCAGTCCCTCAACCAAGTTGTGCAGAACCACTTCAAGAAATCTTTTTTTTTTCCTTTTCTCCTGCTAGAACTGAAAAAATAGTGCAAGTCCTTATTAAAGGGTAGGATCAGCCAACACCAACAAAAATTCCTTACCAGTGCATCAGGCGTGGTACAATATGACCTCAGCCCAGGGGAGCTGGTTGGAGTTTTTGCTCTCCTGCTCAGCTCCACACACTCCTCTTGACTGCCCACACATCTGTAACGAACCCCAGCAATACATCTGCTCTCTTCGTCCGCCGGCTGGCAGAATGGGGTAACCCAGCACTATGACCTGCTAGGCACCACTTCTGGAGTAAAAACAGTGTTATAAGGGGAAAGATGATTTTAGCCTAGCTACAGTGGCAGGAGACCTCACCAGGAAACAAATATTTTCCTGGGGGGGTGGTGGGAACACAAGTCTTACCATCAGGCTCACAAAGTGCGAGAACAACACTAAGGTTCAGGGTACAAGCACTAAGCTAAGTGAACTTAAAAGAACCACGAGCACTATGACCTTTGTTTCACAGGCTGAGATTTAAAATAGCACAGATCTAGCTGCACAGCTGAAAATAGGATATGGCAGTCTACACAGCTTATCAAATAAAAAAGCTATGCTTCAACAGGTGGTAATTTTGGCACATGTGTAACAACAGTTTTCAAACAAAACATCTTTTACACTGGGAATTGTGTGCAGAATTTTGTGCTATTTGATGAGAAGTGCCCAACCTGGTGCTCAGTAAAGGAAAACTGGATAGTTATTCACATGTCGTTCTGCTATAGTACAGAGATTAGCTCAAGTACAAGTTTGTGCTATCACTGAGTATACACCTAGAAAGCGTAGTGATATACCGGGGCTCGACTGTACCAGCTTCTGTACTACCAGATAAGAGCCCATGGCTGAAGGATATGAAGTCATTAGTATCTGTATCGATTACACGTTAGGCTAGTAGTGACGAAACAGTTCTCTAACAACTGTTTTGAAAAAGGTAGCATGAATAATGTGTGCACAGAGGAATGAGAAAGCTCTTTCTGGATGTGTTTCAGAACAAAACACTGCCATCACTGAGCCTCACGCTGCAATGCCCTGGAAGAGATCACTTTTGATGCGAAATCAACAACAAAAAAATGAAGCCACATACAAAGAAAACCATGAAAACCCGATTCTCCTCTTCATAGCATCTTCCATGTGATCATCTCCAGTTATGTCCTACACTACAGGATTGGTCTAAAGGATTCCTCTTCTCTGTAGCACAACGAATGATCCTCATGGTCCCAGCACAGTGGTGCTGCTCACCCACCACGCTCCTCTCCATATGGGAGCAGTGCCACCTCTACTCAGCTGGCCTGGCTGGGATTGTTAAGCATTTCATTTGACCAAACTAAAAGGTAAGTTTTGTCTTGCCTGGTTCCTATCACGCACCTTCTCCTCTTCCCCATCGTAAAGCGGGGAAAGCGGGTAAACCACCGGAGGGGCGGGCTCCGCCAGCACGCTGGGGCAGCAGGCCAGCAGCGAACAGGCAAAATGTCTCTTCCCGGGTACCTGGGGAGGGCAGGGAATGCAAGGGACCATGCAGAAAGAGGCCCTGTTAATGAACAGCACCAAAAACATGCAGACAGCTCAGGACACCCAATCGGCTTTTGCCTATTTTTACCATTAATTCATTCCAGCGCACTGAAATACCTTGTATACTTGTAAAAGCAGAAAATAGAGTAATATCTTAATTCTGTACAGTTTTGTAAAGAGAGGAAAAGGGTATTATAAATGGGGACTCTACTTCAAAGTCTTCCCCCATTCAGGACTGGCACCAAGAATACTGTGAGAGGATTCTTTATAATTTCATGACTGCTAATACAGTATGTTCAAATTTTGCTTTAGTTTTTAAAGTTAGAAGAAAAATGTGTATATTACATTTCCTGGTCTTTTCACTTGTTCAGATCAATATGTGCAAGTCCTCACAAAAGGGAAATTCTCATTTACACCTGCTTCACAATTTAAATGAGAAAAATCTTAAGTGTGTTTCTATAAAATCTGGAATGAAGTGCAAAAATGACAAATTTTGAAACTAAATATCAAAGCATGTGTTAAAGGCATGAAAGAAAATCTAAATCTTTCAATAGCGAAACAGGTTTGAATGTTTACTTCTGGGGAGCAGAGTTTTGACTATGTCTAGTTTGCATCTGTCACAACTATCTAATAAACAACAATTATTTCCTTTTGTTATTAACATCAAAAAAAAAAGGCACCATCATTTGGCCTACAGCAACATAACCACTGAAAGAAATTTTTGCTAGGGTTCAATTTGCATGATAAACTGTTGTTAACAGATACCATCTGTTTTTAAATTTAGTAAAAGGACCCATATTATACAGCTCATTACAAATATTACTAACTCTTAGACAATGACTCTTGTAAAGTGTACATTGTAGCTAATGAAGTAGAAAGCTTAAACAACAAATCATTTACAAGTTTTTGTACAGTATTTCTAATGGAGGGAGTTTATAATCATAGAAAAATGTAATCACTTATGTTAAGCAATCCATGGACCTAGTCAATGTAGCACAAACAGCCATTATGCAAAATTATGACATTAAAGGGAAAAAGACTATTGCAGACTTCGCATTTTACAGAATATGCTACATAAACTAATAACTTTGAAAGAATTAATCAGGTGAGATCCCTCACTTCCAGAACAGTATTTTCCATCAAATATGAAAAGCAGGCTCAACCTGGACTGAGATCTGCTGTCCTGAATTAGACGTGACACCAGTAACAAAGGGGATTCTGTAATGGACATTGGATCTTACAATACAGTGCATTAATGGGCATCACGGTGAACATAATCTGTCAGGAACAGTCACAATAAAGATGTTCTACTGATTAATGTTCCACTAGGCCTGTATTTAATAATTTATATAATTTGTATTAACTTTAAAATTGCTATCACTGTGGTGGACAAGGATAAAACACAAACAATACAATACAATAATTTTACACAAGAAAACATTATACATTGCAATTAAAACTGTTCGTTTCATACAAGAGTAATTGTTCAAAATTTACAGAGATGAATTAATGTGAAACAAAGCTGCACATTTAAACAATATAATAAGAAAATACTTCTAAGAGGTCATAAATACTTTATAAATTACATTAATACTGGTGTTCGGTATTATCAGATTTATATTCTTATAAAATGTGTTTTTAAATATTATTCCCATAAGAATATACGCTTCTATAAAATGAAGAAACTTTTAAAATAATGACTATGTTTTCTAAAAAAAACATTTCCATTATTTTTTCTGTACTTTGCATTGAGAAAGAGAAATAGCAATGTTACAGTACTAAAAATGGTCATTGTACATTCATTCTAATAATCCTTGTTTTTATATAAAGAATTAAGCACCACTTCTTGAACCATTATATTGTAAGGTTCGCGGGTATTGGTCAAGAATATCCTATGCTATCCTATCAGGATGATTAATGAAGGCACCTTTTTCACAGAATGTCAGACTCTGCCTTTTTAACAACTGACCTTTCATAGAATACTACTGAACTCATAATTCCACTTTTGTTCAGTTTCTTATTAGTGGAGTTAAAATTAATACTTATGGGAATGATGGCTAAGGTGATGCACAGTAAATCTTATAGCACATCAACCTTCTACACCGACTACCAAAGGAATAGTACCTGCATTTGTCTAGTTCAATAGCATAAGTATTCTAGTAAAACTGTGTGTCCTTTTAAAAGACAAATTAGGTCAATATTCAACCCTCTTTCAAGTACAAAGCTGTACATATAGAGAAACACTTTCAAAGTTCAGATATCCCAGTGAAATAGTTAATGCCTACTGTACATTAAGGAATTTTTAGTCCTGCTACACAGTTTGAAACTTTCAAGATGACACAGACGATGTATGGCCTGAAACAGTCCGTAACCCACATTCGTCTTCAGGGGAGACATTTTAACAGCCTGGGAAGCTGCAGCCATTTGCTCCCCGGCACGGCCACACACATCTCCATGTCCTAAAGCCACGTCTCCCAAATGGGGAGTAACAGCACTGCAATTTGCCACCACGAAGGTTTTGAAAGTCAGTGATGCTGCGCAGATAACTGTATTTTGGAAACCACTGCATTGCAAAGTTGTCTGCGATGAACAAAGGACCCTTATTTCTCTGAGGTATTTAAAACCCAACCAGCTGTTACCAGACTTCTAGGGGACGGGAGCAACTGTATAACATGACATTAACTGCTAATTTAGTGCCACCTTAAAACAGCAAAAAATTAAAGCTGAATGAGCAAAACCCCAGATGCCACGCACGAGCTGGTACAGAACTAGCAGCGCTGCAGTCCCTGCGCGGCATCCCACCGTCCTGCAGGGGACACCGCGGTCTCCGCAGATCCCCGCTGCCAGGAGGACCCACCGCTTCTCTCTCCTTGGCTATCAACGCCTCCTTTCAGGTGCCCACGTTCTGCTCTCTGCCCAGGCTGCAGTACTGGTGTTTCCCGTTACCCATGGCCCCAGCAGCACCCCGAGCTGAGCCTGCAAGGAGGCAGAGCAGCGCCAGAGCCTCCCAGCCTCCCCTCCTCGTCCCTGCAGGAAAGGATGACACGGCCTTGACGTGGCCTACAGTAAGTCCTTTTGCATCCTAGACAGATGCAGATAAAAGAGGATTTTCAGAGCCCGACCACGACCTCTAGCTTACTGTCGTTGGCGCACTCATGAGGCCCATGACGCAGCTGGACACGGGGACGGCCACGCTGCTCCAGACAAGCTGGGAAGTCCACACACAACAGAAGAGCCCCAGGAACAGGCACCACATCAGGTTCACAAGCAATACTGGCTGGATTAGGATTGCTCCTAAAATGCAATAACTCTGCTTCAGCTGTTAAGATGCAATAACTCTGTTTCATTTTTCAGAGCTCATGTGCCATTTCTGTACCATGGACTGCCCTCAGCATCGCCAAACCTTGTGTGCGTCTGCAGTGGCCAGAGCCACAAATCCTGCTAACGCCTCCAAGTACTCCAAGTACAGTCCAAAAGCAATTATTAAGAGGTAACGGAGTGAAGGAATTAAGAACATGCAGTTCTGAAAAAGCAGCTCAAGTAAAATACGCTGGGATCTGTTTGGTTATAGGAAGAAAAGAATTAAAAAAAAAGATGAGGCTGATTTAAGCAATTAAAACTTTGGTAAAGATATTCATTAACATACCTGTCTATAATTTTGTCTTTTAAATTAAAACACTGGCATCAACTCTTTTTCCTCACTTTTATACATTAACATTCTTAAACCCAGAAGTTATCAGGCCACAGAGAGCTTTCAAGCCTTAAAGACATTTTAAGATGATAAAGATGTGAAACTTTTTATTGGTACATGAAGATCAAAATGCATGCTCCGGCAGCATTGTATCTGATGTCAAACACTTGAGACATCACACAACTGGCAGCAATTCTGTTGTAAAACACGCAATAATACAAGCAAACTGCAGCTTAATTTTTCTCTATGCATTCATTCACATTCATGCGAAGTCCATTCACATTCATTATGAGATAAGGCATCTGCATTATGGCTAAATATTATATCTTGCAAACACAGCGGCATTTGCACTATTTCAACCCTTGCAAATCAAAGAGGCCAGGAGGATTTCACTCGAAATGAGGTTTTCTAGAACAAATCTAGAGGACATTGGAATGAATTTCAACCTCTCCTCAGAGCTCAGTATTTTTCATAAGGTCAGCTGGGCTGTAACTTAGCTGTTTCATAGCGGGAAACCTGAGACCTATGGAGATGTCCAGCTCCTTGGTAGAAAACCAATTCCTGTAACGCAACCTAAAGAATTGACAGTACTTGGCTTTCTGAGCAGCTTTCCTGATCTTTCTGCCAACCATTATTACAGTAATAGGTATAGCTTAAGAAATAAAACTACACGAAACTAAAAGACTCGTTTTCTGGAATCAATTTTACTGCTGTGCCAAGAGAAAAAAAAAATTTCCTTGCTCTTTTAGTTTTTAGAAATGCTGTCACACTGGGAGAAGATAGGGCACTTTTCCCTGCAAAAGAACAACAAAAAAGATTTTACAACGTTGTCAAGATTGAATTTTCAGAAGTTACATGAGAAAAGAATCATATCTGAACATATGAAAAATGCACTGAAAGATTAGGTCGTCTCAAATTTTGAAAATAAAAGTTTGAGGATTCCAGCTCATAACTTGCCACAAGATAGTGGCAAAAACCTGAAGTTATGTCCTTTCTATTGATGATAAAAAATTATCATGTTTAAATTGCAGCATTTTTATATGAAATGCTTTGGTAAGTTTTTGTTCATAAATTTTATGTACACTTGTACACTTAGACAGAAGGTCCATATAATCTTCTAGAAAAACATCTAAGTGTGATGGGACTGCATGACAACACAATTAACTGCCAATGTTTCTTTCACCTGCTTGTCTGGAACAATTATGAACTGTGATTTCTTCCAATTAATTCATGCCAAAGAAGTCAAAAGCCAAGAACCATATTTTGTTCTACATGCATTTTAGAATAATAATAATAATAATAAAAAAAGGTAGGAAATCTGAGTTGTGCCAGATTACAAAAGAGAAATGAAAATCTTTTTCATTCAGTTCTGGGGACAAGGAATCAGGGTCAGAGCAACTCACGTGCAATATTAAGAGTTCACACACTATCAGAAACTTACTGCTAGCTACAACCAGGTATCCTTCCTTCAGATATAACAACTAGACCCAAATAAAACACAGGAACCTGGAACGCCACACAGTACCTCTGATGTTATCTGTGTAACAGAAAGAAATGGTTAAGGTACAAGAACTAGAAAGAGTGCTTTAATAAATTGATTGCTCAAGACTTTTTCAGCCTTACATTGAAAGGAAAAGACTACGAATGGATAAGTAGAGCAGAGGTACAATAGCAAATGTATTCCCTCAAGTATGAAAGATGAGACAATAACTACAAAGACACAGAATTTTTATGGAGCAATTTACAATGAAAGTGCAACAAGAAGTGCAGTTCCATATTTATCCCAGACCCAGAAACGAAGGAGACCACGTACAAGAAAAAGAAAGCAGCCAAACAAGCTAATGAAACTCAGGCAGCAATGGCCAAATGTCACTGCAAAAGCATAATAGCAACAGGAAAATCCTGAAGCACTACCATAAAACATCCTCTGTGACAACAAACTCAGCAAGCATAGGATGAACATCGCAGACGAAGCCTCAATTTGTGTCTGTGATGCTGGTGCTGAGCTCTCGGCTCACTGCAGTATCAGCTTCCCTATGGTGGGTGACGAGAAAGGAGGTTTCAGTCACCACTGCTAAGGAAAGCCCATCGTCCTGTTTTCAGTGTCTACTAACAGATGAACAAACAATGTACAATACTTATCCAAAAGGGATAACCTTTCAATTCAGAAAGAACTCTTCAAGAGCCCTAGAAAGACTGCTGCTCGATTTAACGCAGCTCCAGCAAACTCCAGTCTCCAACTCTTCCCCATGCAAGCAGTGAGGTAATTAAAAACATTTCTTTAGGGGGTGGATACAAAATATTTTGTAATCCTAACTGAACCAATGGGGCTCCCCCTTCATGGAGTGACAAACATCATTACTTAATAGATCCACTAAAACAGATTCTTAACTGTTCAACTGATGATCCCTTCTGTAAGCTAAAAGGTAATTTGGGGATTTCTGGTGGGCAGAAAAGTCATTGTATCATATAATAACGCCCACCTATATGTGGACTAAATGCTGCCACCTGCGTTATTGGATAGAGGTTTCAGGAATGTCACTTTCATAGGTATTTGTCAAATAAACAAGGACATCGTATGCTGGATTACTTAGCTAGAACCAATAGCATGAACATTTCTTTCAAATGATGGCATAATATTTAGAAAGTGTCACTATTTTTAAAATTCCGTTCATTACCAGTTGAAAAATTTACTCCAGATGGAAAGTCAGTACTTAACAGGACTCCCAGATTAGAAGTGCTGGATGAATGAAAAAGATATATCCCCATTAATGTACACAGATTTCTCTTCTGGAGTCCAAAACAAAGCAGACCTTTCAGTTTGATAAGTGCTAGCCTGACAGAGCCTGTAGTTAAGCTGTGTGAGTTAGAGTTAGCTTGGTCATAAATTATCTCAATTATTATGGATTTTTGATAACAAAGTGATAGACCCAAAAGAAAAGTATTGAGTGAAGACAAAGTTACAATGTGAACTGAGACAAAGCAAAAATTTAATACACGTGTCACAATTGTTAGTATTTATTTTATTATTTCAGCAAGGCTACTATTTAATAAGTTAGTAAATATATGCTCATTCAGATAGTTCTATTAAAGATTTCAATTAAACTAAGAATTAAGATGGGGCAGGCTTTTGGCATGAATATCAATAAGTAGTCAGACATAATTCAGAAATACCTTCAGTCATCCAAATGCTAAATCCAACCTAAAGCTGCCCTTCTCCGCTTGTCAGAAATACAAAGAATCCAACAACAACAAAATAATTTTTAGTGCTAGCATGCTGGACTAAAAGTGACCATGTAGGTAACACTGCTTTCAAAACAAGACATTTTACTTTACATATTGAAGCTTATAAAAGGATGCAAGATTCCAGATCTACATCATAGGGAAGATTAAAAGTCTGACTCATTCAAGATGTGAATATACAGCACTATCAGCAGGTAAAAGTGTTGTCAAGAATGTGCATCTGTGCCACTTTTTATTTTCCTTCAGCTTCATTATACCTGGGGGTTGTTTTTGACCATTTGGCATCTCTTTACTTTGATTTATCATTAGTTCAGGCAAAAGATTCTTTGTTCATTTTCAAGTTACCTACATACACTGGAAATCATACGCATCATGGATGTATTTTTGTTCCTGTATTCTTTTGTTGCCTGTTTTTGTTATTGCTATAAGTTCTATGAAGAAAGAATTAAAAAAAAAAAAAGTATTTCCCAGAACAGACAGGAAACGAGACATGCTATCACAACTCTGAGGATATCCTCTGTTTCACACTGAAGCATAAATCTTAAAACCCAGAGGATATCTGCATAAATGAAGAGCATCTGGACAAGCTCAGAGTCACAAGCAATATTACCCAGCACACAGAAAACTCCTGACCTACAGGAGTTGATAGGTGATCCCAACCATGACCAACAGAAATTGCAACCAACACTGAAGCCGAGTAAAATGGGGATCTGGTTTAACAGACAAGCACACCACCAGAGCAGCAAAAGCAGAAAACCTCCAAAAACTTTCAAGCGTAAAAAGCCTGTAAAAGCAAGCAACAATCCCCCCCACCCCCCAAAAAGACGACATCTACCCTGGGTAGCCGTACCTGCCACCATCGGCAGAAGACATCAGACTGTTCCCAAGAATTCAAACAGAGGTGGGGAGAACCAAGGCAGGCTCTGGTGCTCTGGGTGGGGGAGAGGGAAAGGGTACGACATGGACATCAGGTCAGTCTGGGCTTTTGAATTTCAGATACATAAACAGAAGACATTTTCTATATTCAAGCGTTCATGTCAGCGTTTAAAATTAGAACAAACTATTTTCAGAGGTGAAGAACATTCATGAACTGTGAAAAATGACTACTTTCAAATTATTGAGGTAGTACATTTCAAATTGCCTTAATACAAGCTGATTTATATTTATGACCAACTGTTTCATATAGTGGTTGAACTTTCTATAACTCCTCCCAAGTCTCATCATTGAACCTGAAGAGTTTAAAAAATTAAGGCAGGAAATATTCTCCATTCTCTTTCTCCTTTATATCTAGGCATCTGTACACCAGGCTGTTCAGGGCAGTTAGCCATCACAAGAAGAGGTTTTCTAAAAGTTGCATTTTGATCAGGATGGTTGTAGCTTATGTGTTAGTCTACTGCGGCACCACGTACCACAGGAGTTCTACGTCTAATGCAACAGCCATCAACAACTTGGTGCATTTCCACAAAGCTTTTTAAATAACGCAATGATTGTCTGATGGCCATACATATTCCTACACAGCAGTATGTTTTTTGCATTAGCATGGACTGATCCACCCGTGAAACCAACAGCCACTCTTTCAGGGAGACTCATTCTTCTTGGCAGCAATCTGTGATGAAACCCTTCATTTCCCCTTTAGGAAAGTTTAGAGATTTCTCACTGAAACACAAAGGACTGTAAAAATTGTCTTATTAAAGTAGACTTTCAAGGCCTTTCATATGAGCAACTTCAGTGCCACATGTTGTTTGGGGCAAGATGACAATAAACAGCTTGCCATTATGTGGTAAATAAAGATTTAAGAAGCATTTCAGTGTCACATTGGGACAAAGAAGCTCTTTGTCCTTGTGGAACAGTCCATATGGCAGCTAAACCACAGCCCCTGTCCTGCACCGTTGCAGTGCATGTGACTGAAGTAAAAATTTGAAAAATAAGCTAACTGCCCAGACTCCGTAGTTAAAAAAAAAAAAAAATCTGTTGAATCCTCAACATCTGTCAGAGGGGCACTTTTCCAACATGGTTCGCATATGCGATAAGAAATACATTTAGCTGTCAAGTAACATGGTACAACGAATGTGGCAAAAACCTTGTCTTTTGGAATGTTTTCTTTCCAGCTCAGGAGAGGCCGTCCATTAGGACTAGAACATGCTCACTGTTTGTGCAGCTAAAACTGTACGTGCTAGGTGCCTTTCCTCCTCGCAGCAGCCAAGCTGATACCACGCCAGGCAGTGTCTGCCCAGCATCTCCAGGATAAGATTATTGTGTGTGTGTGTGTGTGTTAAATCAGTGGTGATGCACATGCACCTGTACCATAGTGCCCATGAAACAATCAAAAAGCACACCCACCCTCAAAGAGCATGTAGTATGAACAAAACATTGACAGGAGCAGGATGGCTACTGTACAGAGAAACTATGTTAGTCACAACAGTCTGAACACAAGCAAAACCTAACTGTGGGATAACAAAATCAAGGGTACACACATCACTAAAGATGAAGAGAAATAAACGAAAACAACTGACTGATAATCCAAGGTACAAACTTGTTTTAACTTCACCTCATTGCTTTACTACTTCCTGCCCTGAACTAGCACAAGCAGAAATGTCCTCTACAATAGTCCTCTTTCACACCAGACAATCCATAAAATCATGTATAAATCTACAGTATTATGAAGTTCCTTAGGAAAATAAAATGCAATTAAAAAATCTATTAGTATGAACGACAATTTACATATTAGTAGACTACAACAGTAAGCCTCCCAAATGTCAAAATCAACTAACGAAATTGATAGCTGTTCAAACCCAAATTTGATTAAATGATCACCAGGATTTCACATTTGCTGTTTGTGACATAATACATTCACTCAGAAGTTTAGAAGTAATCAAAAAAAGCTTTTATCACCAACAGGAACTCATTTTAATAAGCAAAGAGGCTATTGTGAGTATTTATCACTTGAAGGATTATACACACTAAACTTTAAATTCTTCAAAATCCAACAGGAACTTATTTCTACTGAATCAGGACTTCTGAGAACTGACAAAGATGGGCTGCTGGGTGTCTGTCTCTGGGATATCTATTCCTGGAATTCTTCTCACTTAATAGTTTAATGAATAACTGTTTTAAGGAATTTGGGAAAGTTGAAATTTGGGAAAGTTTCCCTTGAAAGCAAAGTTCCAATTCAATTTGTGTATACATTCTTATTTTCATTCATTTTCAAGATGCCTAATGCAATCATAGGCTCTCAGGACAATCCTGGTGGGAAGGGGGCTCAGGAAGACTCCAGCCCCACACACCCTCCCCAGGATGGGATGGAGATGGTGGGAGCCTCTTCCTTACCTGTGCCCACTGTGACAAGGGACTAACTCACATCCTTGGGTCTCTGAGTAGGGGGATGGTGACAGATGGGTCGGACTCATGTGCGAGGATGCTGCCCCAAAGGGCCTAACACCTTTCCTGAGGACAAACACTCCCCAGCTGCCATTTCTGTCCAGCTTCCCAAAAATCTGCTCCCCTAAAAACTGAAGCCTGCACTCCATTACTGTCCTTCCCCACTCCTGCAGGAGCTGGCAGCAGCACCTTGCACTCCAGCCAAGGCTGCCACTTGGGACCCCACGTCCCCATACTGCTCCTCCTCAGAAGTGAGCAGCAGATCCTACTGTGCACCATCCATGGTTGGCCCATCCACAGCCATGCATCAACAAAGCGTCCCTGATACCCTCCAGAAAGCATCCCAAGAGCTTGATTCCTACCATGTTGCCTATTCAGGAGATACCAGCGGAGGCTGAAGTCCCCCATAAGAATGGGGGTCCGTGATTTGGAGACAGACTCCAGAAAGACAGCTTCATCCCATTCCTCCCTCAATACCATGGTCTGTAGCAAAATCCTACCATATCGCCCTTACTGGCCTCTGGTATGTAATTCCAGTAGCATGGAAGAGCTCAGTTGCTGCCTGTTTAATTGATGTGCTTTGCTAACTTAAGACTTACGCATCTAAGATTTTAAAACTTTCAGACATGTTTCTAAGAACTGCAAGGGACCTCTCAGTCCCTCGCACTGAAGTGACAGTTCCCAGATTTCAATGGGACTTGGATTTGAGTCTACATAAATTACACTTGGATTTAATATTCAGAAAATATATACAGAAAATATAAATGACCGTGTTTCTAGGAACAGCTCTGTACCTACAGATATTGACAGCAAAAGGCTTTGAAGCTTGAGGCTTTCAGAAAACACCTGAGGTCTGGGCTATACAGCAGTGTCTTCCTGCAGCCTTCAGCCTTCCCAGCTGACGTGGCACCAGCTCCACGTGCCAACACCAGGGCGAGGTACTTCCCTGCTCTTAGGAGCACTTTGTGTCAGGATTTTAAAAGTCCAATGCAAAATGAGAATGAGATGAGATGTGATATGGAAACAAGTACTAAATGTTTAATACAATCAGTAATTCACAATTATTTCTTAAGTGTCTTTTTCTGGATAACTTTTTCCACTGCGTGATCTTAGTGAGAAGATAATACGAGATGCTGCTTTTGAATAAGTTATACATTTGCCTTGCTTTACTTGAACATAAGAATGCTACCATTATTAATATTTTTACTCTACAAAACAGCACTAGCCTTCCAAAGAAAAAGTCCTTGACCAAAATATCAGAGGATATTAAACTGAGAAGTGATCTACTGATGCAAATCATTAAATCTATTTGCATTTGCTTACTGAACCCTAACACAGAAATTAAACTACATAGTGTAGGAAAAAGAGCTGGTTTTGCATGGTTAAAAGGAGACATCTTGGAAGATCCAAGCTCTATGTCATTAATTTTCCTTCTTCCCCTCATTAACAAGTAAAATGTTTTCACTGCTTGAAAAGTTTTAATAAATAGGAAAAAGCAGGGCAGCTGACATAAGTTTTTAATGTAATATACAAGAGCTTTTAATATTTTTACATATATTAATGCAAAAGCTAAAAATAAATGTTAAAAGGTTACATTTGTGAAGAAAGAAAAATGGCATTTACAGTTACAGGATAAGATTTGAGAATTTAACTCTTTCTTTTCTGGCATGGTTTTCTGAAGACCATGTGCCATTTAAGTGAAATCAATAGAATCGCAAAGGCGAGCCTATCGCAGCAGTGGTACATGGGTTAAGGACACTTACCTCACAGCTCTGCATTCCAGTATGATTTGCTGCGTTTCATCCTACCAAGTTAAAAGAGTTAAGTTTTCTTTATAGAATGAATTTAGGTAGGCTTTTTAAGAATAACTATGATTAGCACAAGCATTGGTAGTACGTGATCTTTTACTGCAAATGCCTAAACCAAAGTAGCAAGTAATGACCAGCTGTTGCAGCTGACATCTCCAGCTACAGTTGGGCAAAACCAGAAAACACCAGATAAACCACAAACAATCCTGATGTTTTTCTAACAGTATACAATACTCTGATCATAGCACATGCATACTCAAGGCTCTTCAGGTAGATATCACAGACTACTCAGCAAAACACTTTTTTTGATTCAATTCCCTCACTTACAGGGCTGCAAGAAGGGTGCCTATTATCCAGGTGGGCATCTGTACTTATATACCACTGCCTAATCTCAGAACAACTCTGTGGCTTTCAACTATCCATGACAGTATCTGTCCATGTGTCTAGATTTTTTCAGAGGACTAGAGAAGCCTGGGAAGTAAAACAAGATGAAGATTTCCTATATTTAAGAATACCCACTAATTCTGATCTATAATAGAAACATAATCCATGGCATTTTGCAGTCCTTTTCCCCATCTTTATAGCAAGGATTTGCAATGGAAAAATGCTCCACTGTGTTAATCTACCTCTGGCATGAGAAGTGGAAAGGTTCCACTCATGGTCTGAATTACAGAAGGAGTTAAAGACACACCAGGCATAATATCTGTGGCATAGTATAGGGCAGGGTGTCAGGAAAAGATTTCTTTCCTAAGAAATTTCATGAACACATGAGGCTGCATAGACAAATTCTCACACTCCTCTTTCATGAAATTATTTTTCATAACTACTGTGGCTCTATATCTTCTGCACTAGAAATAAACCCATCATATTTGTGGTATGTTCAAGTGGGTGTCTGCACAAGTTATATTATCTAATACAGTTTGTTGTTATTTTTGCCATTTTAAAATATCATCATTGTAAAATGTGATCATTGCGTTGTTATAACATTTCCTGCTTTAGAAACCTTGGCCAGCCATCTAGGTTTACAAATACACACAAGTCTAGCAGCAAAGCTGTTCGTTCTTCTGCACGCTGAAATAGATCTTTTCCCAATTTGACACGACATTGTCTATGTTAACATTAAAGATTTTAAAACATCAGATTATTAGCATGAATAATAATAACAAACACAGTAGAAATTTACTTTTGTTTTGTTTTAATGTAGAGTCCTCAAAGGCTTCTCCAGCTAGATTTATGGGAAAAAAATCACAACTGTGAAGACTTGCAAAAAACACTCTTATTTGAATCTTGCAATACTGACTTTGACAGATGAATAGAAATGCAGCAGTGCTGTCAGGAAAAATAACACATCTAAAGTACAGTATTGATTACAGAGGAGTTGCCTGAGATTCACTTCAGTTTAAGTGAAAAAGGAATTTTTTTTTTTTTTTTTGCCAATCATGCAAAATAAATTTCACCATCCACACCTGCCAGTAAAGCTTTTCCTGTAAACCATTTCAAAAAAGGTATGAAACTAAGTATTTGAGCTGTACTACGTGTAAGGCTTTGACAAAGTCTAAACTTTCTAGATGTTTTTAGACTAAGTTTTTGAAACATTGTTTTCAATAAAAAGTTTTCTTATCTTGATGCAGCATAAACAATCTGTAGCATCTCCACAAGAAACTGTGAAAAAAAACTAGCCCAGTTTATTTTTAATAAAAGGAGGACTATGCTATATAATAACTCTTCCTGCCACATCCATTGAATCTGCTGAAATAAAGATTGATGCCTGGATATTTGTAGACACTTCTTCCAGAGAAGGTAATATTTCTTTTTTTCTTTCTTT
>VXAA01003686.1:1641674-1675451 GCA_013399115.1 Anseranas semipalmata | reverse complement strand
TTTTTTTTTTTTTTAAATATACCTCCTTCTGGTATTTTGCAATAATTTGAAGAAAGTAACAAGCATCGCCTTCCTATTATCTAGAAAGAAAACATGCAGATGTTTAAGTCAAGCTGCAGAACACTCAATGAGATTTGCGACAGCTTAAGGGCCACAAGTTAAACAATATTCAGAAATAAAAGGCTAAGAAATAGAAGATGTATGATGTAAGACTGACCTTCTCCTTTTGGTGACCATTCTATCCAGACACCTAAAACATGCTTTCAATTTATGCATCAATATATACATCAACATTGCCAGGATTGTGAAGGGTTAAGATGCAAGAGAAAAGCAGACCGAAGAGCAGCCCAACACGGAGCACCGGTACACTGCTGCACTGGCTCACACACAGGGCACTCCCTTCATTTTCAAGCGAACTGTCTAAAAATCTGCCCGGATTTTGCCCAACAGGTTGGACTGCGCTGTGATCCTTCTTTCACAGGGCGAGCAGTCATTCCCACCCCTTTTAGCTTTCTAAGCTAAAATGCTCAAGAGTGACAAAATACATACGGGAATCCTTGGAGCACTCAGATTATTAACTATAATTGTACTCAAACGTTTATTCTGAAAACAATCCTGTTTCCAACAGCTAGAAATCTAACATGTCAGCACCATAACACGCTGAAATTGCAACCATACTTTTGGCACTCGCATACCAACCCAACAGCGTACTGTCCTGGCTGGATCTATTTTTGAAGACCTCTTTGGCACAAACGAAACGCTTGCTTCACTGGCTAAAAGTTTAAATGCTGCTCATTCACGGTTGCTGCAGGCTCCCCAGTGTCACGAACAAGGTGATCTGGAGTGAAAGAGCTTTCTAAATGCTTCATCTGCTCCAACCAGCTGGGGAGGGTAGGATGACTTTCTGGAAGAAGGCACAGGAAAAGAAGCTTTAAAAGTAATAACATGGATCCCATCAGGAAGAGGCACGGCTGGAAGACTTTTAATCCCTTGGCCTTTTAAAAACACCACACAAGATATTCAACTCAAAATCGTCTAAGGGAAAGAAAAGAAACAAGCCTCACCCCAGAAGGACGACACTCTCTCGAGTCAGCCAAAGTAATACTTTGAAGCTCTTGAGAACAAAGCACTACAGAAGCCAAGAGCACGTGCAGCAGCCCAAGCCTTTCACCTAGCCTCTACCGAAGGACTTAATACATTCAGACTCGCATCAAATGCGGACTGTATCTCAAACCTAATCTGTTTATATTAATGCCTACAAAAGATCCATCTAATGAACCATTTTCCAGTCACTGTAAACAGTAATTAAATACATTAAACTGTAAAAAAAGGAAAGTGCCGTGCAAAGCATACTTTGATCATTGATAAATGCCGTCAGCTTGGATGATTATGGTATTTACAATAGTAAGTGCTCTGTTTTAGCTGGCAGGAAAGCGGTGCATCTGGACTTGTCTACAGTCAATGTTTTAACATCTTCCCCTCTGGGAGCAGGACTATGACCTTACAGAGGACAAACACTGCAACAGAACTTGCTGTTAAGAAAACCAACCAAAAATAAATATAATTTTTCAAGAAGTGGAGAGATGTTGAGGATTTTTTTTAATGTTATTACTCAAAGTCTAAAAACAGTGTGTAGACCATAGAATGACTCCATTTGGACAGTGGTCTTATGAAATAATCAGCAATACAGCTCTACTTGCACAAGAATAACGGCTGCAAATACAGTCTTCAATAGTGGAAACATCGGGCTCTCCAGAAGGAAAAGAACCCAGTGGTTTTGTTCCAGACACACAACATCTTTTCTGAAGAAATGACCTGGAGTATATAGAGTTGATGCCACCACTAGCTTAAGTTTCAGAGGTAGCTGGTACACCTTTTTCCCCTGCTCTACATTCAGAAAACATCACAAAACCATTAGCTCCCCCCCCCCCCCAAGTGTGTACTTTGTCTCAATCAGGTTTTATCCTGTACGACTTCAATTATAAGATCTCTACTGTCACACAACAACTTTAAGGAAGAACTGAATGGGGAATAATCACACCTCTTCCACGTTACTGTCAATAACCCTCTGTTCACTTAAATCACTTAACTTCAGGTGTTTGCGGTAAAACAGAAATCTATTCAAAACAGCTAAGTGAAGTAGTTGCATACCTATCTCCTTCAGTTGGTTTTTAGTATGCCCCTGAGCTCCACTAAGTTTCTTAGCCTTGGCTGATGCTTATTGGAAAAATAGGAGGAGTGGCACTCTCCCAAATGCCTCCCACTTGTGGCATCAAAGTGAGATATCACTCACAGTAAATTTTACAGTATGAGGAATGAAACAGTTAGCAAAGTTGACATTTAAACCATCATCACTGGCTATGATTAAATACCTTGGAGAGGAACGGAGTGGTTCACACCTCTCCAAGTTATTGTTCTAGGCTCTTATCAGACTCCCATACACCGTTGCATTAGCTGCATTTTGACACACTTGAGATTTTCTTTCAATCTGTAATGGCTGGAAACCTGTTTAGAAAGATTCTGGAGAGTTTCTGAGAGTGTTAACCTGGCGGAGAGACTGAAACACTGGCTAACTTTCTGAACCGTAGATTCACCCTTGAAAGGTGTAGACAGATTAATAATAGAAGAATGGCCAAACCAGTTCCTTGTTCCTTCTCCTCTGGTCTCTGTCAGTAAGATGTGGGGAAATGAAACACTATAAAAAAAATTGCAAATAACCTGCAAGAGATACAGAGGGCAGATGGGAGCACGCTGCTTCCAAAAGAATCTCTCTTCTGAAAATAGTGTACAGGTAAGTCTGGGGTACTCCTGCAACGCTGGGAAAGTGCACATTTTGACCATCCAAGCAACATTAAAGTCAACCTGCCAACCTCAGTTCTCAGAAACACGCACAAAACACCAGCAACTTCTCCACAGTCTCCTGAATTCAAATCCACGTCCGCACTGACAAACCCCCAATTCCCCGAGGGTATGGAAGGGACCATGTGCACACATCTACTTCTGCAAGAGGTAGCTCAGGTGCCTCTGCCGAGCCCAAGGCAGCCACGCGCCCTGGCAGCGCAGGGCCGGAGCAGCAGCAGCCTGGCATCGAGGCGGGTGGCTGTCCCCACGTCACCCAGGTCCTGCCCCAGTACTGGGCCCGGTACAGGGAGAGCAGCAACAGACCGCAGCCAGCTCAGCTTTTAAGTGAAAAAAATTACCAACTTCTTACAGCTGCATCCTTATGTCACATGGTAGATGTCAGAGTATTAGCACGACCACAAATTTACCTTCCATTTCACATGCACACCCATAAAGATGTAGTTATACGTCACACCATTAATGACCCAGCGCTCAGCACAGCATTTCCAAGTCACCCACTGGTAGCTTTTGCAGTGTACCTCAAGGCATGTCACTGCTCTTCCTTTCACTGCAGTCCTACCGGTGCCACCCTATGGCACGGCATTAGCAAATTAGCTGGCTACGTGACCAGCACCACTCGCTGAGCGGTCAGGTAGCAGGCAGCCCTGGAACGATTTTCACCTACGGAACGGGGAATTCCTGAAAGAATTCGTATTATTGCAACACAGGGAAAAACTGTTCCCGGCTTTGGCATCCTAACTGCTCTGTCAACATCCCCATCTTCCCAAAGCATGCTCTGCTGTAAATATTTAGCACAGGAAGATACCAGCATGCTTTCTGTTATTGTTAACAGAAGTCACAAGCGTGACACTAATCACCAAGCTGATAATTTACCGCTCCCGTTCAGGAGCGAAACATTTCCAAACAGTCATCCCAGGGTGGGAGCACTGCAGGAGGAAGTGGAAGAATGAAGAAAACTAATTCTGAAACTTCAAAGCTGCTAAAGACTCTTAGAAGTACAGTAACAGTGGGGGAAAAAAAGTTTTTATTTTGGACGTGAGCAAACAGAGTTAAACACTTGCAATATTTCAGGCAGGAACAGTGGAGGAAAGAGGAGCATTAGTTTCGATCAAGAAGGCAATATTTGTATACGCTGACAGAAGGAAATACAACGGCTGATACAGTACTAAAATATATATATACAGGATATATATACTTTTAGTTTTTTATAAAAGCATGAACTGTGAACCTGAAGTTCCTAGAAACAGAGAAATTTATAAAAACAAGCTTCATCTTCAGTATACTTTTTCCACACTTTACAATCCTGAAGCAATACATAGCAACTTGTTTCAGAAACAACCCAATAACAAATATACAGTCCTCTAGTGAGGCTGCGAACCCAAAGCCTGCAGCTCCATATGGTGCTGTGCGTAGAATAAAACCGCTGCAGCCAGCATCGTACCAAATACTGGTATCAAACGCTAGGAATCGGACTACTCCTAACCAACCTGTTCCGATACTGATACAATTATTCTGGTTCTGACTCTGGTATCTTCGACCCTTTATTGATACACAACGCCAACTTAAATGGCAAGTGAACAAGTCAATCCACAATTTAAATACTTGGACTAAAAGAGAAATAGGTGCTTTCAAGTTGCTGTTTTAAGACAGCCAGTTGTTAGCACTGTACTTGGATTGCAAAACTGTTAGAAACATTTTTAGTCAGCATTTAGCAAATTAAAATTGTCAAGATCATATTTAGCTGAAATTTCTTTTATTTAAAAAATATTGATATATATATATATATATATATAGTTTTTTTCCTTAGATATATGTAAAGATTGAATAAAAATTCTTCCTCCCCAAACAGAAATCATTATGCCATTACATGCCTTGACTTTTAAATTCTGCCAGTTTCACAAGGAGCAGAATAACCTCCGGTTATTACAATTAGTTTCATCTCATTAATAGATCAATTTGTTTCAAGCACACTGAAAACTGAATTTTACTTTGTTGCTCTTCCTTTTAGTCTACATTATAGTCTGTGTTCTTAAGTTTTAAGGAGAGCCATCACAGAATAGGTTGTAATCTCAGGTGATTAATTGCGTAGCATTTTACAAGCTGTAAAACAGAGCAAGATCTCCACAACCAGATTATGCCATTAACCAGGCACTTGTATCAGCTTTTTCTATAACTAGCAGGTTTGTCTGACAGATTGCAAGTCTTAAGTATTTATATATTTCAAAGGTTTACTTATTTTTGTTGTTAAAAAAACCCTAAAATCTATATTGATTGTTACATGCAATTCTACATGGAAAGTCTCAGGAACTGTGGTGCTGAATACCAATATTTATTACTAGACTTGCGCTCATTATGGTTCTCTCTGACAGGGGTCCATTAAAATCAATTTTTATGTTTCTTATATATATTTTTTTCCCTACCCAATCTTCTTACCATGGTGTTTATTAGCCAGTTAGGAGAAACACTGGGCACTGTTTTGTTTTTATTTTATTCTGTCAAAAATAATGAGGCCAGATTTAACAGCTATTCACTAGCGATGAGTAGAAGAGATTAAATGTTATACTTCAGCACAAACATTTACAGACGGCTTTAAAATTTTTAGAACTTTATCATCAGTTAAGACAAAGGAAAGTCCCACCTTCCACCCATTTTTCAGATTTAAGCTCCTAAAGTAATTGTAAGAATACCCTGCTTACTGCTAACTACTGGATCACTCTTCAGTAATATTCCCTCTGCAATATAACAATTTTTGCATAAAAATCCTGCAATCTGATAATTTAAGTGTTATCAAGATGCTACTAAAGCCTCAACACTTCTGGGAGACTGGGAAATTAAGTCAGCTCACCATAGAAAAAACTCAATGAATCAAGATCAAACAAAAAAATTAAAGAATTAGGAAAAAAATCTGGATTTCCTGACTTCTGCCTGAAGAACAAGATCACAAGATCCTTCCTCAATCAACCAACCTGGCCATATTACATGTGAGCAAATGGCAAACCTGTCAACTATGGAAACAGAAGCTCACCTTATAAAAGAGACAGATCTTGCCTTATAGCTAGACTCATTTAAGGATGGGAGTTGCACACAGTTTGCAAGTAGCAGCGCCTTTCATTTGTGCAGAAGTGAGTAAAAATAAAGTAGTCAATGTTTTGGGCACGCAAGTGTATTTTCCTGGAAAAAGGTCTGTGTGCCTGAAAGCCCAATTTCTCTACTCTGTCCTCCCACCCCCACTTGCTTTAATCGTATTTTACTATCCCTGAAAACTTTGTTCAAAATAAGATGGCAAGTCATTAAATGCAACATTTAAAACAATAAAGATAGGAGCCATAACAATAGACCTTTGCTCTTACCTTCCAGGAGAACTACACGAACATACCCAGTGTACGAATACCTCCCCATCCACCTTCTTGGCCTTTACCAATTAATAGCCTTGAATTACTTTCTTCCAATAATATGTCATTTCACTTCAAGCCTGTATTTGTTAATACCCATAACTTCACGACTGTTTTGTTTTTGTCTTCAGCTTTTGTTTCCATGCAATTCCTTTTATTTCTACCAATACACAAAAAACCACACAATTTCTTGTATTGACCACCTTCAAGAGTGTGTAGAGCTTTATCCTACTATTCTTCTACCCACTCACTGACGTTTTCTCTTCTCAGAGGTGAAGAGTTGTCATCTGCTTTAGTTGTACTTCAGTCAGAAGCTGTTCTGTAGCAAAGGCAAGCTTCAGCCTTATCCTAAACACCGTTTTACTTTCATTCCTCATCAGCAGAAATCCAATACTGCAATCAGCGTATGAAGGAAACTGAAGGACTTATTTCCATATCACTGGAGTTGGCAAAACTGTCAAATCCAGAGGCTTGAGGGTTTTAGAATTAGAGCCAAAACATATTTCAACCAGAATACACATTATGCTTCATACTTGTGATTAATGTTATGCACACTTAAAAAATTACGAGGGTAATAAAATGGAAAAACAGAAAAGGGGAAACCCCACAAATCAAAGGAAAATTTAAAAAGCAGGGGGGAAGGACAATATGGAGAGAAGAAAATGAAACCTGTTTGAGTTGTATCAGAAAAAAACACTGCTGTAAGTCTGTGGCAAAACCTGCAACTTCATTACCAGAAAACAGCTGAGGAAATGAGCCTTAATAAGTCGTACTAGTAACTTTAATTTTGTCAGAGGATTTGGCAAAGAAATTTGGCATCTAGTAATTTTGTCAAAGGACAATCCGTACCAGAAAAGAACATAAAGAAAAGAATTCTGTGTTCCTTCTAAAAATGTCAGCTTTTCCTCGCAAATATGGGAAAAACACTGTCAAAAAGGATCCAAACAGGACGGTACTTCAGTAGACCGAAAAGCATTTCCATTCAGCCATAACAGGTACCAACACCTCCTCAATCAGTCCTGCATGAGACATTACCTCCACTGCCATATATCCTCTGAACTCAAGACATTACGAATATGCAAAAGAAACCAAAGCTCTCATTAGTAGTTTGCAGTAATTATTCAATCCTAGTTCTGCCTGTTTGAGTATATATATCTAGATACAGGTCTACAAAATATGTAACTCCTCAGTGGCAGATTCACAAGTATGTCCAAAATTAGGGGGCAGGACATACCTTCAAAACCTACTTCAAGAGCGTTTGTCTTTTAGAACATTTTTTAGCTAACGGTAAAGATGCAGAGAAAGAAATGCATTCTGCAACTGCCACTCCTTAAAGGTGCTCAAGGCTGCTTTGCCTCTCCCAGGAGAAAGTACCGTGTTCTCAATATGGCTGGTAAAAACAAGTACACACACTCTGTCTTAGATCCTCTGGGCAATCTGTTCCCTCTACTTACACGCTCAAACATAGGATCAATAGGACATGAACTTACCCATTTGGCAGCACACTCATTTTTGGAAGTTTTATTTCATGTAAGCCTGTTTCACACCCAGATATCTCAAGTTTTCCCACGGGGCTAAGCAGAACTGCATGCTTCTCCTTGCACTGAGATTCTCCCTCTTTGGAAATCACCTGTTCATAAAAACAAACAACTCTGTGTGCATTTCCACCAAGGAGCATTCATCTCAAGATATTTTATGTAGTTTTTCAAAAGTAATTTGAAAAAAAAAAAAACAGAACATTTCAAGTTTCTTCGACTGTCTTTTACTTTCAAAAGTCTAACTTAGAATGATCCATCCTAAAAAGCCAGTATCTAAGTCAAAATCTTAAAAAAATAAAATGTTAACAGAACAGTGACCTTCATAAAAATCACACGTAATAGAAGTTTCATGGTTGGTTTATCAGCTAACATCTGATGTGAAGTGTTTTGACACTGATTTCAAAAGGATTATTATGACAACAAAGCATATTCACTGGCTTACAGCAGCAACGTTATGCAGATAACTGCTGGAACACAAATAGAATATGTCTGCTGGAAAAAATGGATGAAAAAAATCAATCATTCCTTAGTAAAGGCAACATTTTTTATTTCCATTGTTACTAGTCTGGTTTTACAGTTACTGATAGGATGTAGTTGGAAACAGATGCCAAGCATTTCTCAATATTGTTCAAGACCCACAATAACTTAGACATCAAATTCATCTTGGCTTAACAAACAGTCTGAATTAGTAGATATTTGAGCTGTATTTGCAGTTTGGTTTGTAAAATCATTAGGAAAGCAAACAGGACAGAAAATTTTCATTGCAGAGTCACCCAGACACCAAACTTTTGGTTAGGATCACATCATGATAGACGAAAAAGACCTTTGCTCCAAAAAGCCAACACAAGCTAACTTGATGAGCAAACATCCTGGTTACATTCTGGAAGACCAAAAAGGTTTCTTTTTTTTTTTAAACCACTATGACCATATGGCTAACCTGCAATTTGCCTTATACCCGAATAATTCACTTGTTATTGTAATATTCAGAACCAGTACAGTCTCCAAAGACAACTGCATAAACTTATTTTGACCAGATTTTGCATGTTTATAGTCTGACCCAAATGCTTTGAAATCTGCCTAACCTCTGACAGAGTTGCCTTTTAAAAAACAAAATGAGATTTCCAGTTTTTAGAACTTTGCCTCCAACTTTTAAGCCAGCTGTTCATGTTTTCAAGTTCTGCTTCTATATTCCTTTTTCTATTTTATTTTTTTGAAGTACTTTAAAACAGTATTTCCATTTTTTTCCTGGGGATGAATTGGCATCTCTCACCAACAATGCTCACCAGTGAATTTTTACAATACAGGGCCCATAAGCGCTACCTCTCTTAACTTGAGGAAAGGCAGCAGGGTTCTGCTGCGCCGCGGGACGGGCCATTAAGGACCACGTCCCAGTGGGGGCACTTCGGAGCTGCTGAAGGGACACCAGGGCCAAGCACAGGTGAGAGAGGGCACCAGGGAGCAGCTGCCCGACACCTCTTGCTCCTGATCACAGGAGCAAACATGCCCGACAGCGAGGAGGACGATGCTGAAAGCCTGATGAAAGTATCAGATAAATGCAGAAGTGACTAAGAAAGCAGGAAACTGAGTTAAGAGCACAATTACAGACTGGAGGTGCATCGTGAGACAGGGAAATCTATGGATGCCGATGTACAGTTGCACAATACTGTATTTTATCCCAAATGAGAGATTTTTTTTTTTAATCCTGCTTTTAAGTGCTATGAAATGAAGTCAAACCTGTGAGTAAAATACAATCAGTGAAGAGAGGAGAAGAAAAAAAAAAGTAGACAGTTTTGCCTGCCAGAGCAAAAGTAAATAAAAGAAATACAAGTAAACTTCTCCTAGAACTTATGAGGCAAGTTTGGGAAGAACTTATGCAATTCTTCAGCTACAGACATGCTGAAAACAGCTCAAAATTACTCTTAGCTTAGAAAATTTCTGCACAGTACACCATGTTTGAATAATTATGGGTTCTAAGTGGTTCATTTGATGGCAATCCAAATCAACTTTTTGCTAAACAAGCAAATGTTTGCTGACGTTACAAAGAAACCCTCCTTTTCAACCAACTTCTTCCTTGCTCCTTCTCCTTGCACAAGGAGAGGAAATGGGTGATTTTTTTGGGAGCAGCACCTCACTGCAGAAATGTTAGTAAAAATAGCAACATACAAGTTCACATATTTGGAAAAAACAGCATACATTCTTCATTTTTATTTGTGTGACAGCCCTAAACTAGATGCACTGAACCTCATACTATGTATTCTGTGAATATAACAACTTAGTTATACAAGGACAGCTTTTTCATTATAACAAAACACAGGATGCAGCATGTAACAGAAAACTATAAATAACCCTGTGAGTTAACACCAAGCTGAAGTAAGCTTTGTAGATGAAAACCTTGAGCAATCACTAGTATGTTCAGTCTTGTTTATCAGATGCACTGGGCAGCAATATTAAAAGTTTTATTTTTATAAAAAACAAAACTGCATGACACATCCACGTGGATATGCAGTTGGGTTGGGAGCTTCTAACATGAAGGTCACTGCACATATGTACAGTACACTGTCCTTTGTCCAGATATTAATGCACCTTTTCACTATTTACCTGTAGCTACTTAGATATGCCGGAGAATATCGAGGTAATGATACAGTACTGCAGGCAGTGCTATTTTGAAATAAAGTGAAATTTTAATCAAGATTTAAATACATTACAAGTTTTCAGATACAAAAAACAAACAAACAGACTTTAAGCTTGACCAGCTGAAATTACCAAATACTTAGGCATCATTTACTGCACGCTGAAACTTGCTCTACCCATATCGGTCTGCTGAAGGCACCGTTTGCCTAACCCTATTTTGCCTGTAGCACCCTTGTTAAAGCTGTGGGAACTAGACATGAATGGCAGCTTAAAGCAGAAATGTAATAAACCCAAATAAACTGCCTTCTGTCTTTCTGCTCAAGTTTATGTAAACAAATCATTTGAGCAATTTTGACATGGTAGTGTGTGAATTCCACCTTCACTCCCCCTTTCCTCCTATAATACCTAGAAATCTGTGTCCAAGTATCTCAATTTTAAATTTGGTTAGGTAAAAAAAAATAAAAACCAACCAAAACACCAACCAAAACACCAAACAACAGGACTTTTACAGAAAGTCCTCCATAAGCCTCTGGAGTCTTGCTGCACAAAAAAAGGAAGTAGTGTGTGTGCAAGTTTGCATCTCAGACTGCTAAACGCTCTATATAAAATTGGAAGACCATTGTTAGCCAACAGAATCAAGTCCTTTTTGTCTTTAATAAGAGATGAGTATCAAAAGGTTTTCATAGTGGAAGATTTATCAGTGAGAATATTAGCATGATTTATGAGTTAATGTCCTATATAGAGGAGCCTCATTTTCCAGGCGTGCTCCCGTGACTTTGAAACGGCATGTGCCTCGGTGGCACTGCACTCCTCCAAAGGGCTCTGGCCCCCTAAATTACACATCAACCCCACTGAACACCACTAGGACACAGAGATGCGCCACTGAAATTGCTTTTCTAAGGTTCAGATGCAAAAGATTCAAAACAGCAGCAAGTTTTATCTCCTGAACTAGGTGCTGTGAACCCAACAGCGAGCATTAGCTTGATGACTTGCACATAAAAATCTTGACCTCTTATACTTCCCACAGTAATTCAGTTTAACAGTCTTGCTGCAGCCAAGGTTTTCAGTACTAAAACATACCTTCAATTTGATTAAATACAGATTTTATTTAAATTTGCATTAACAGTCTTTCACATTACAGTAAATAATTCAAAATTATTTTCTACATTCAACTGTTCCTAAAGACAAGAAATTCCATCATAGTCTACACTCTGAGATCCAGAATCCAACTCCCGTCTATAATGGGGAATGGATAAATAGAAAAAACGCATGGAGCAATCTTGAGGATCAAGAAGGTTCAAAAAATCTGTAGCAAAACGTTTCCATACTTCCTGTTCTCCCAAGAGGTTTGTATTTTCCAGAAGACAAGTCAAGACAGCAAACCTGATGGCATTTCCTGCACTTTAGCGCTCTGCCCCAAATTACCATTACTGGATTGAAGGAGAAGAAGAACGCAAAATATATTCACGAATGTTACTTTCCAACTTTTCCTGTATTCTCCTCCTAAAGATCCCCCAGTGCGTGCATACAGTGCTAAAACCCTGGAGACCACAAATTTTCACTGGAAAAATTCAATCGTATTCTCACAATGCTCCCTGTGGCACAGGGCAGCCAACTCTGCACATGGCCATGTTCACACCCACCGCAAGTACCCAGCCTGCAGGACATCAAAACTTGTCTTAAAACAAGTTCTGTCTGAAGGCTTCTGTCAAAGAAGCCAAAGATGTCACCTTCTCACACCTTTTCCCTTCAATATTGTTGGGCAGATGAATCCTTCCCATTAGCAAGGAGCCTGAGCAGTATCTCTGACAGATATCCCTCTGCAGATTTTGCTATTTACTGCACTCTGCTTTAGCAAGAATATTACCTGATTTAAAGGAATATTTCCATTAGGCTATAGCATGTGCTGAACTTGAAATAGGAACCCTCGATTATTTTTTCCATTCTAGTATTTCTGAGAATCAAGATAAAACTATTCCTCACAACAACTAGATCTAAAGTAATGTGTCCTCACACATACTGCTATTTTATCTTATTTTTTTAAATCAAGAGTACAAGGGCATTAATCAGTGAGATATCACAGTTGCCTCCAAGAAATAAATGGGTCTCCTGATCTTTTCAGATTAAGGGAAGTGCTAATTGTCTAGACAAACTACCTGATAATGTGAGTAGAACCAATAGGGTAAAGTTGCATTAAAATTATTTCCCTTACTTCACTTGCCATTTCCCAAACACAGAAATGGTCATGCTTCTACCATTTCTAGAATAGCCACCATGGCACCTTTGAAAATTCCCTACCTAGTTCTTCCACCAACTGTAACCAAAGTTCCAGTTATTTATAAAGAACCCACTGAGATGTCAAACCAGGTTCCTATGCTGGGCAAGCATATAACTACATACTTCTAAAATTAAAGATAAATGTCAAGACCTATTGTCCAAAAGGATCCTGAATAGTGTTGTACCTGCCAGTCGCACAAACCATCAGTATTCTTAGCTATAAAAGCTGAATTTCTGGACACATTTATCCAAAAAGATCAAAACGGTTAGAGGGTACTTTCACTTGGACCTTGCTGATGCTAGTCCATCCCTCTCAAGGTGTAATAAAGTACCAGCCTGTTCATTTACTTCCTATTCTCCATCAATATATCCTAAGAAAACATCACTTCAATAGTCTAACTTATTTGCATTCAAAGCCAGCATATAAGCTATAATTCTCAAGCATCTATGTTGTTTCTTTGATGCCATATAATATCAGTGACTTGCCAAAACAATACCAAGAATTTGTTGAGTTTGAGAGGATAATCAATAAATGCCAGGAAAGTTGCTTCTTCATCCTAATTACAGGAAAGAAATACCAGTCCTGAACTATTAAATGTGTCTTTCTTTTGAGTATTGTAGTGTTCTCAAACCTGGTTTTTATTGATTTGAGTTCTGAATTAAAATTCAGTGAAAGCTTGAAATATTGGATTTGAATTTAAGGAGTATACTTCACAGGAACCTGGAACAGTTTGGCAATTTGCTACTTCATTTCAGTCATGTTGCTACAGTCATTCTTCCTGATCCAGTAAGTTTACATCCTTCTCATAACAAAATCCTTATTAAATCACATCAGTGGTATTTGTCAAGGCAAAACCAATCAGACACTGTCACAAGAAATAAGAACGTCGGAAGTGGCCATCTCCATCATCAGCATCTCCCTGCAGTAAGGTCACCAGAACAGATGAGAGTTGACTGTTTACAAACACCTCCTCTGTTCTGAGGTGTAAAGGGCAGCGTATCACTCATGTAAGAAAGCAGCAGCGAGCCTTCCAGTTAGGAGGCTACCTAATGGTTGCCAGCATAGTCATACCATTAACTGAGATTTTGGAAACTGCTATTGCTATTCCATGCTGAGACAACTAACTGACGAGGAAAAAAACTAGTCATTAAAATCTGCTGTGAACACTGTAAAGACAACCCCATGAAATTATAATTTAGAAACAGTCCCCCTAATGTTGTTTTCAAAAGCATTTTAATTGCACAAAGCTTCTGCCACCACCGCTGGGGTGGCAGAGACGAGCGCCGAGGCTGACCACGGCACCCCGATCGGCACGGGTGCTGGCGAGCCTGCGCATGGCAGTGGTCCACTCGCACAAGGGTTCCATTGAATTACACTTCTCTCAGCATCTCCTTAATAGTTTAAAACTTCCTGTATTTGTTTTACTGGTTTCTGCCTGTTCAAAAGGAAATAATCCATTGTACGTTAAGAATACGGGAAAAGTTATATTAACAGTAAAGGCAACGCGCTTTTGCACATATAGTTTAGTGTGGAGAGTAATTTTCTGACCTTATGCAGCTAGTCTTAAATGAGAAAACCACTTCTTAAATGTAGTGTTTTAAAGTAGAGAAAAATTTAAGGACTGGGAAAAAAAACACAGGATGTATGCAATAAACATGATCATAACACAAGTTTAAAATGCCTGCTCTTGTATCTATCTATAGTAATCATCTATATTTTCACCATCCAAACGAACAGAAGACTTTATGGAATTGTTAGTACTTTTGCTTAACATACAATGTTTGATTTCTTTCAAAGAAAATCCAAACTTCTTTAAAAGCTGTTTCTTTCTCAAGAAGAAGTCCAGATTTCCAACTAAACAATGTAGCAAACACTAAAGCTATACAGATGCCTGATCCAAAGAGTCTGGCATCTTAATTCAGACTGCTGAAGCTATGAGAAAGGTGTCTTGGAACCCAGAGCAGGATTTCTCCTTGCTTAATATAAAATAAGAGAAGCCTGCCGCTGCTGCTGAAGCAGACACAACCCTGACTGGAGTTTTGGATTTGATTTCATGCACTATTTTCTAAGAAACTCATTTTGCAACCTAGGTGAACATTCCAAGGGAAACGATGCTTCACCTTGAACTTGGGGCTACCTTTGGTGCTACAGCCACTCTCCTCACGCTCAGCCTCCCCCACCTGTGTGTCCCCTCTCGCTTCTCCCGACCCAGCAATCGTTCCTGCAGCTGATTCCCTCCATTCTTCCTCTGGTGAGCCCTGCGATCATCCTCCAGTGTTACATACAGCCCTGTGCCCTGCTTCAGCTGGTCCTACCTCTGGATAATCTCCAAGTAAATTCTTACACCACTTGCTCAGAACAAACTCCTACCTCTTCTCTCCTCCCCTGCTTGCTTCTAAAGGCACACGGCAGGTCCCACCCATGTTCCAACTGGAAACACCTTGCCACCAGCTCACTTTCAGCCATGCAGTAAGAAAGCCCAGGATCTTTCTAAACTCTCCCTGCTTGCTCCTTCCTCAATTACATGAGCAATACTGTTATCACAGCCTTGATTCATACATATACATTGAGCAAACAGGCTCTCCCCACACCCAGGGGAGATTTTCTGCACATCTTACACATCATCCTGCCCTCTATAACCCAAACTCACAGGGTCGTCCTACCAACATCATTAATTACTTAACAGAAAAAGAATTGCTAAATAAGATAACCACACATTTCCTGTATCATTACACTTGAACACCACACGTAGCAACTTTCAAACATATGGAAACCTGGTTAGCCATTTAGCTGTGTTCTCATGGGTGGTTATGGAAGTGGCCAACATCTTTGCAAGGTCATTGTCCTCCCTGAAGGGAGGAGATCAGAGCAGGTCCCTGCCAAGCGGGGAAGGCGTAGGCTGCATCCTCTCCAGAAAAGGCGCAAAGCCAGGCAGGGGACAGCAGGTTGGGCAGCCTCACCTCTGCCCAGGAACATCACGAAGCGAGTCCTCGTGCAGCGTGCTTCAGGCATGTGAAGCAGAAGGTGATGGGGAAGAGCAGTGCGAATGCACCAAGGCACTCAGGGTGCATTCTGGCCAAGCCAGCACCTCCTCTGCTACAGTCAGTGCAGCAGTGGGTTGGCATTCACCACGACTTTAACGATGCTTCAACATCCCCTCCCAGATACTCCTGCATCCTGTGTGCGATTTCACCATCTTCTGATTGGTATCACAGCCAGGTCGGTAAGAAACCATGCGGGTGGTGAGGTTCAGCATCACGGCTAGTGGTTGGTACTGTTGGCCCAGTGGCCAGGACCAACAGTGACCAGTCACTGATGAACAGACATCTGCCCTGTCCCCTGCAACCAAAGCATTTTTTTTTTTTTAGACCTTTTTAGTGTTCCAACTTCCACAGCGTTGAGCTCCACAGCATCTCAGCATGCATCTCTCTGCTACCACAACATAACTACGGAAAAGGACAAAGCTTCTCATACTACCTGCCATGGCTAACCATGATGGGGATAAGCTAACCATAGTTTCATGCCACTTTTTATAAACGGAGATTCATGCTTTAATATGAGATACGCAAATTCATTTATTTAATATACGTTTTGCAGATAGGTAAAATAAAAAAATATCAATAGGGTCAAAGGCACATTATCATGAAGACTTCAGTTTGTGACAACAAAAAAGTTTAACAGTAGTTTATATAAATTGTCTCCCACTCACATGCTAAAATGTGACTCTGCAAGGAACATCTTTAAAGTGGACAGACTCTACTTAATGTTTATTCTCAAATTAAGCCATGTAAATGCTCAAAACAGTTTTTATATTGAAAAAAATCCCAGTCCAATACATGGGAGGTTTTCTCGTCATATATTGAAACATTCAGCAATGATACTTAGTATTCTTGTTCTTAAGCTGCAGTATAGCAGTTTTAAAAAGTGAATTACCTTTGATGTTGTAAAATGCAAGTCCTTCACATGTTGCATCAGGTTAATGTGAAAAAATTTCCATCACTACCCATCTGGGCATAAACCACTTCCTCCCCCTACACATCCCACAATAACAGTATATACTGTGTATATTTCTTCTTCCTATAGCATTCAAAGCAAACTTTCAGCTTGCTGGAATAAATATTAGGTCCATATATTTTGTCCTTGCTGCAACAGTAACAAACACCTCCACAGATGAACAGGACTGCAATCCAGATAAGGCTTTCAAACAAAAGCTGCACTGAAATATACTGCATTAAATGATGTGCACATTTTCTCATGCCATGCGAAGTGCTGCCAAATTGGCCATTTCCTGGGTAAAGCAGATCCCAACCTTCCAGTAGCCTTTTGTTAGAAACCTGTTGTGCACCTTCCTGCATAGCTATAGCAGCTAACAGCATTGCTTCTGTCATCTGCGATGCTTAAAAAATGAGCAATTCCTCAAAAAGAGGATTTCTCAACCCCATCAAATCCCCTACCAACACCCTGCCATAGTGGCCTTACCGAGCAGTTGGTGCGCTGGTCCGGTAAGAACAGTATTGCTAAGCGCTCCTGCAGCCCGGGGGCTGGAGGCAGCCTCCCAAGGACCCCGCCATGCTCACCAGTGACAACTATGGGATTCCTGTACAATTTCATCCTATTTCCAACCTCTGGCTGGCACATTGTATCTATGCCATTAGCATGCAATTTCTTATTTTGAAACAGAATTAAAATACTTAGCTCTCAAATTATGAAATACAGTAGCCTGGATCTGCTCCAGTACTTTACTTACAGATGCAAAGGTTCTCTAAGTAAACCCAAGCCTGGTTAAGCCCAGCCTGTAACTTCAGAGGGTGTGAAAACAAAAGCTGTTCTCATTTCCTGGCCAGGGGGCATTTGGAAAGAAAACGTCAGACAGCCTAATCAAATCCAGGGTTAGTTTGGGGTGATGTAAATTTCTTTACCTTCCAAAGAATCAGTCCCATAAAAAACATTAAGGTACGGAGTTAAACTGCACAGTTTGACCATATACAAACATATATTTGGTGGCTGGCGCAGTAGCCACTAAAAATCACTCCCGATGAAGTGAATCACTCTTCACTGATAAGAGTCTACTCCACGCAAGCCATGACAAGCCAGAGGGATACACGTTCATGTGCACAGACAGCAACATTTGCTTCCTACAGCATTTTAAAAGTATTCGACAAGAGCAAACATATAATTCTTTATTAAACAATCAAAGACAACAAGAGCAAATTTCTGTTGTCCCATCGTATTATATTACTAATCCTCTTTGGATGGCAATCAAAAGACCCTGAAATGCCAAGCTGTAAAAGTGCATTTCCAAGCAGCAGTAGCCTCTGGCTCTTTGGCTAAGTCTTCAGTCGGTTGTTTTGGCAGACAGGAGTTACCCTGGTTTGTCAAATGGCAAGTTCCCAGTGTACTTACCAGGGCTACCTCAGACATCTTTATTTTACTTAAAGGAGGATATTTTAATTGTAATAGAATTAATTCTTCTCCTTCAGAGGAGGCAGGTGGGATATTGCTATTGTATTCCAGGCAACATTCAGTTAGCACATTTTTCTACTTCACGTATTGTTCGTGTGCCAAGCTTTGATTTGAGACACCAGTATCAGGAGATACTTAAACACAAGACCTTAATGGACTGTTTAAACCGGAATTCAGCTGCACTATTTCCTACAAGTACGTACTGAAGCCTTTTCCTGAATCTCTCTCCCAAAAAAGTAAACACATTTTGTATCTTCCCCTAGCTCTTACTTATATAAGAAACTTAAATGCTATGAATGTGCAGCAGCCACTGCTGTGACAACTTAGTTTAAAATACATATGCTGTAGAATATTTATGTCATTTTATATCATTAGCATGAAGCTAAGATAAATATTTTGAAAATAAGTCAAATTTCCACATGCAGCATACAAGCAAAGTGTGAAAGAATGATGTTAATAAACTACACACATTGGTGGTTACAGTGGGTTGACATCCAGGTTTCAAGATTGGGACATGACATCCCCAAACACCTCAGTGTCCAGAAAGAAAAAGGAAGTGAAACAACCTGCCTTAAGCGTGGAGGCACCCAGTTACTTTAGGATATGGTGTTTGAAGTGGTGGGTTGTCTTAAACATAATACAATGAATTGGAGCAGAATTGGACAAGAAATGGAGTGCCATGAGCGTGGAAAAAAAAAAAGACAGCACAGGGCCAGGTATTTCTGTAATAAGCAAATTATACCACAAATAGCAAAGACAGAAGACGTAATTCTGTACATTCCTTGCTGTTAGAAAGTACCTGTAAATCCCACCAGCAATCACCTTGTAAGCCACACTGCTCAGCGTGCATCTACCATGGGATGTGGAAGCATGCCATCATTCTTACCCTCCTGACAACCTACAGATGGATTAAGCCCCTCTTATTTTTAGATTGGGAATCACATGCCAGAAGATTCAATTAGAAGCACTGGGCAATGCACTACAAGCAAAGTTATAATTTGTTTAGTTGTCCACTGTTTTAACATGCAATCACATGGAATAAAACACTAAAAATAAAGGAATCTGTTGCCAAGCAGGCAAAGAAACAAACATCAATAAAGAGTCAAAGATGAAAAACGTGGTCTCTAAAATTAGAGGGTCCCCACAATTAGTATCTACTTGTTACTAGTTTGAGTTTTAGGAAGTCTCACACAATGGAAAACATGACATCATGCAGTCGTCTGGATTTTGCAGAAGTGTTCATCAATTAAAAAAATAAGAAACTCAAGATATTAGTGAACATTTTACAATCTACTCTGTAATTACCAAAGTACTGACTGTATAAGTGTGTCTGTATGCACTTTTTAATAAGAGGAGGTCATACTTTGAGGCATTAAAGAAATACAAAATTTAGCTAACAAAATTAGCACCTGATGTATAAGCATGCAGACATACATAAAGGCTTCAGAACACTACTGTTACATGGCTCAGCTGTGTATGTAAATATATGGCAACTACTCTAATACAAGGAAAAGAGATGAAAGTTTAATCAAATGAGACTCATATCAGGTTCATCGGAATTGAAAATGGACTAAAAAATGAAAAAATCTAGCACCAGAATGATTTTAATATAAGGTAACATTTCAAATTTTTATCACCTAAATCCACAAAATTCTTGATCTGCTCCTTCTTGCGTTCTCTGCAGAGCTGAAGTCAGGACCAGCTAAATAAAAGATAATGCAACTAGGCATAACACAATAAAAGATATTACCTTCACAATGCATTATTGCTGCCAATTATAAGAATCACTTCAACTTAATTTCAAAGGCACAATCACCCTCAACTGTAACAGTCTCTTTTTTAAATTTCAAACAGTATTACATTAAGGCAATAACTCACCTTCCAGCTATAATATCAGTCTCCCTTATTGCAAAAATACATTTCATAAATACTTCTCATCGACAAGTCAAGCTAATTCAGGTTAATTTTATTGTATTTTGGTGCTATCTCACATTCGTGTGCAATTACCTTTATCATTTTATTGCCACGCCAGAAAGTAATCAGAACAATTATTTGAAAAAAGGAGGTGTATAAATTCTAAATCACACTTGCTGGCATTTTTGATAAAATAGCAGCTTTATCTCAGAAAGTGGCAGGGACATCGGATAAATCATGCATCAGTCAAGTGTAGCTGACCCCCAAGTGCATTGCACAATATCAGGAGTGCTTCAAAAGAAACTTTCCTACATAATCCATCATTCTTTATAATACCAAAATAGCTATACCTGAAAAGCAGGAGCTAGAGAATAATAACAGAATAAATCTAGGCAATATGAACAAAACCATTAATAGTGCTCCTTTTTAGGCTAAAGGAGAGTCAGGAATCTGAATTGTGTTCAAGAAAAGAATTTCATTGAAATTTTTAAAGTGAGTAGAACAGCTTTAAGGATAAATGAAGCAGTGATCTGTGTATTAAGAATTCACTAAAAATACACATGCATGCACAGAAAATATATACACACAGAAGACAGGTGTCAAAAAGACTCATACAAAAATACAAGATTATAGTCTTGTCATAGTAAGTCTGAATCTTCCTGTCGTTACCAATCTCAGAGTTTGATTCAAGACAAGTGTTTCACTATATTGAGAACAGAGAACAAAGCATTACAGTTAGTAAAAGAATTTGTTTACTAAGTTTAAACGTAATAACTACAAAATATCCAGAGAACAGAACTACATTTAGAATTAAATCTCATGAAATGAAAAAAATGCCACATTGTCATAAGAACACCATAAAACCAAAAAATTCCTAAACAGACAGACATTCTGATGTATGCTCATGCACATCACTATGGCCACATTGCAGCCTCTTCCTCTCAAGGCCAATATACATCTTTGGTCACCACAACACAGCTACGGAATCAGGGATCAAGTGAGACAAACAGCAGCTGTGGAAAATGTCCACATCTGGCTGCTATCAGAAATGATTTTTCAGCACCCTGCTTAAAAACTGTTCAGCACATTACATCAGTGATTATGGATTTCTGCAAAACACACAAGCCACATATATATTTTGTCACACCAATGTGAGGCTGTGCTCAAAGTAAAATTGTAAACTAATCATACACTATAAATATCCCTAATCTAAAGAAACTTGAGCTACATTACATATATTAATATGCATCCAGAACGGGAAGGGGGGAACAGCAGCAGAGCGCCGAGGAGCACTGGCTACGTCTGCCCTCTTCCCTGCAGCCCCCTGCTCCCCATGGCAGATGGGGCTGCGAGAGTTCACATTTTACCTTAAACCTTCTGCCTTTCCACATATCAAAAAGGGAAAGCTCCCCTAACAGCTAACACTGCACCTTTCAACTAGAAGTGAGAGTAGGAGAAATGAAAAGGTTAGATAATAAATTATTAGTTTCATGTCACTTGCCAGCTATATCACACCTCGCTTTGAATGAGAGGAACTAGTGACTCTTCCAAATGTGCCTGGCTGTTCACAAGATAATCAAGTATTTCTCTGCAATTATTCAAGGTACCTGCTACAAGATGTTTGCAGCTAGAGGTACATAAACACAAGCACACAGAAGATTGTTAAAAATAAAGTCAAACAAGAATTTATTTTCCTGAATGTCTCCCTCAACCATTCCATTTAAAAAAAAAAAATAGAATTTTCTTTTAGGGAAAAGAAAAAGAAAATCTTCTACAAATGGATAAAAAGACGCAGAATATACCAAAATACTGCTTTTCTAAGCCATATTATGTTACATAAAGCAGATTAAAATCACAAGAGATGCCACTATTATGACATTTTTAATAGTGATAGAAGTTGCCAGCAGGAATAGTTAGATATGCAAGTTTGATTGTACTAAAAATACTTTCCTAGAGGAGCATCACTAATGTTACAAAAGTAGCTATTCCACAGGAAAAAAAAGAGTATTAGTATATTTTCAAAGTTCATTTCAATTATTTGAAGACTATGGTTATTGAGTACAAATTTGTTGATGCCTGCCTTTCAGTAAGGAAAATCATTCTGAATTTCTTGATAAACAGCTGTGCTTTCTTATTTTACTACAAACAGTTATTTCTCTACAGTTACCTCACTGAAGCATTAAGCCCCCAAATTAAGCATGCATTAATTTTTCAATAAATGAGGTATCTATTAGGAAATGGAAGCAAACAGCTAACTTAAAACTGAAAATGTAGCATTGTCCTATTAGTTTACGCTCTGTGGAAGATAGATACGTGATGGGGAAAGGTCCACTGATGCCTGTTACCAACCATGACAGAGCTACAGAGATTTACAATGCAGCATCAATCTTGTCAACTGAATCCTTAATACTGACTGCTGGACACTGGGGAAAAAAACAAACTATGTTACGTGAACTCTTTTGTAATGCTGGACTCCTAATGTACACCTAAATGCAAGGTTATTTTACTAGAAACTTACTTTTGGAACAAGCCTCGATGCCATGCTAGATGAAAGATCTCTGCCTGTAAGGAAAAAAAATTCTCAGTTAGATTGAAATTTAATTTGAATACCACAGGAAGAATAGTATGTCAATACGATCATTTTTCTTATAATTAGCTTTGTATTTTTTTTTAACTAGGCTCTAATTTTTATAAACAATATCAAAAGGAAGGTTTTTTTTGTGTTTTTTTTTTTTGCAAACAACTAGAATTTTAATGCTCTTTATGTCATCTTTTGCTTGTTACAAGTCGAAATCAACAGATGACACACTGAAGACTTCTTTCATAACAAGTGCTGCAAAACTTTGATCTTTCAAATAAGAATGCTCTGAGACCTACTATTAATTTAAGGAATATTTGTACAGGCAGGAATGCATTTCTGAGTTATTTGGTGAAATAAACAGCCTTTTGTATTTTAGGAAATGACACATTTTAAGAAATGAAAGCAAGTGACTTCCATAGTTATTTTCTGCGTTTGAAAGCAGTTTGCAAAACACTAAGAAGTACCTAAGACATGTTAACTTCAGTTACTAGAACTGGAGTCTGAAAGAGTAAGATCATTTATATACCATCAACAACAACAAAAAAAGCTTCTCTTTGCCCTTTTGAAATACAGGAGAATTACTATTTCCTTGGCATTTAGTTTTCTCCCTTTATTTTCTTTTCAGTGCTATTTAGTTAGGATCACTATATCTCTGCGAAGATTTGCTATCAGCATTAAGTTCTTGAAAACCAAGGGGACTGTCAAAGCTCAGAGTCCTGACTTACAGCCAGAGTTCAAAGGGAACTCTTCCTCTTCAGGCAGGGGTACAGAGCAGAGAGATTAGCTGTACCTGCTCGTGACAAAGACGTGACACAAGTGGCTGAGGCTGCCCGCGTACTTTCAAACATTCCAAGCCTCGGAGTCCAGGACAGGAAGGGAGCTTACAGTCCCCTCCAGACTACTTAGAAGAAAACCATAATGTTTAATCTTAACACTACATCTTAATTATTTTAAGAGTTTAAAACTAAGATCCTGAATTTTAAATATACTAACAATCGTGGCCTTGCAAGGTGGGCATTGCAAAGATCACTAATTCCATTTTTAACTGTGAACAAGTCAGGCAGACAAGCAATCTACTAATATTGCTTAAAGTATCTGTGATAGAGCTAACAATAAAATAGCAATTTATTTCTATTGTCAGCCCAGAACTCTTACTTTCAAAGTGCAAAGCAACACTCAGCTTTTTCAGATTTCTCTGAAGGGTAAAGCTACAACATTTGCCTCGAAAAGCAGATTTATCCAGAAACCCTTCTCCAGCCTGGCCTGACGTACCAGGAGCAGTGCAGCATGCAAGTCCACCAAGGAAGCCAACACCAACAGAGACACCGCAGCTTTCTGCCGCCTGCTCCTTCCCGCCTTCCCGTGCTGCAGGACAGGCCGGGAAGGGCCACGGCAGTCCCGCAGGCACTGCAGCACCTGGGCACGGCGCCGCTGCTTCGCTGCACTGAATCGCCCGTCCTTCCCCTGGCCAGCTGGCCACGGCCACCAGGCTGAGAATGCACCAAATCCCTGCCGATTCCTGCCGGTAACAACCCAGGAACTCAATCTAACTAAAAAATACACTGAAATTTGGGGTTATTCATCTCAAGATAAAACTCCCAGAGCCACATTCTTCCTAAAAATTACACAAGATGTGATGTTTGGAGTGTATCAGCCCTCATCTGAAGCGAAAAATTCCCAGGGATGGCCAAGAGCAGAAACCAGCAAGGCTGTTGTGCCAGGCCGAACGGGGCACACTGCACCAAACAGGCTTCGGCTGGAAGCATGCAGTCCCTCCACCAGGCCTCAACACTTAGGACGAGTAACCCCCAGGACCACGCACCTTTCTGTGCCCCCGCAGAAGGCCAGAGTGGAGGGAAGCCGCCGAGATGGCAGGGCCGGCCCGCATCGCCCCGCTGTGCCACCAAGGCGAGGGGGCGAACAACCTCCATCCAGCCCGCTCTCCCCTGCGGCCCATCCGCCGCCTCAACCAGAGCGCGGAGACCCGAGCCCTCCTCTCAACACCAGCCTCTTCTGGAACCTGAATACGAATGAGACCCAGACGTATTCGCACCTATGCACTTTGGCTTTGCTTGCACCAAATGTTAAATAATTTCCATTTAACAGTTCCTTGAGTACCACATGCACCCCGTGCCAGCCTCCCGCGGAGCTGCGTGTTTCAGAGCAGCCCAGCAGTCAGAAGGCACGCATTCATTCATTCATCCGATAGAAGGGAATGAAGACCAGGGCCCCAAATTACAAATCATCACAAAAAATAAGAGGGAAAGATAACAAGTGAAGGGGAAAGGCTGCCGCAGTACAGACAGATCCTCTTTACCTCAATGCATTTTGGGGATCCCTCAATTTTTCACTAAATGTATTTTTTGTTGTTGTTGTTTCTTTTGAAATCAAGATGCTTTGATCCATCTGAAAGTAAGGTGAGGAATTCCCAAAGATGTGTTTTACCATTTTACATGGCAGAAAAGCAGAAAAACTGGAGATAACTCAAACTGAAAATTGATCTCTACTGAGCTTCTTCGAAGATGAGCGTAGGTTTTCTTCCTCGCCCTGCAGCTGAGAGCAATGCACTGCAATCTGCAAAGCACCCCTTATACCACCTGTTTATGGGCTGCATGTAGGACATTGTTTTTGTAAAGCAACTGCAAGGTAAACAAACATTCCAGTGTGAGTAATGTATTAACTAGAGCATCAGACAGCATCAGAACAAATATAATCAATAACTGAGAGGCAATGACATCAATGCAAGCTTTCTTTCATCTATAAACAACTCCGCAAAACAGTAGGGTATCAAAATTATCCTTCAGTTGGTTTAACTTCGGAATCGTGTTAGGTACCTAATAAGCACTAAACCACCCAATTATTTTGCCATGCCAGTTTGGGACATCTGTGAACCCAGACAGGCCTCTTCCTGCCTCGCCGCCCGGCCGCCAGCCGTGCTCCCTCCAGGCCAGCAAGATGCTCCCGCCCCAGCGGGCCTGCCCGGCTGCCACCCAACAGGGGAAGCCTTGCCGGGGCCCCCACCTCCCCGCGGGGACGGGAACGGCCTGTCAGCGGGAGGCGGCTGAGGGCCCGCTCCGGTGTGTCAGGCGAGCCGGGCGAGGAGCTGCCGTTCCCACTGAAGGAGCTCGGCGCCAGGAGACGTCTCTGGGACAAAACCGTGCAGCAAACGTCCCTTTTCAGAACAAATTTCTGGTTTATGTTTACTCTCAACGCAAGTCTCTTTCTCTGCTTATGAAAGAAACTGTGCCAAACACCAAAAATTAAATGAAATTTCAAGAAGTTGTTTCAAGCAGTGTCTGGTTTTTGTGGTGACAACAGCAGCTTAATTGCTAGTCAAGTTCTACACAATGCATTGATGTTTACCTAAAAGTCTCTGCAACGTCCCCATAAGGATGCTCCTGTACCTTAAGCGCAATCCACACAGAGTCTGAAAGCAAATCCAGATCAGTCACTAACATTTTCTTCAATAAATAGTTTTAGGCAATTCCCTTTGACTCAATACAACTCCAAAAAGTGCAGGTAAAGATACCCAGCCTCTCCTAGAGCGCAGGAAGGCTTTGCACCCATGTGTGCCTGCCTGAGTCTTTGCAAATGGTATTTCCGACCTGCTGCATCTGAGAATAAAAACTGATTTCAAGTGTAAGCAAACACAGCTCACGAGGGACGCAACGTCTGGCAGAGAAACCAAGCCTGACTTTGAGGAGATTGGACTGTGACAGGAAAGGGGCTCCAGCTTTAAGGAAAAGGACTCTCACACCAGGACTTACACGAGCGCCTTACAAGCACAACAGTTGCCCGCTCCCTGCTGAGAAGCTCTGAAAAGCAGGAGAAGCACCAGGGGGAAGGCCCTAGAAACACCGATACCTTGGGGAGGTGGGTGGCTGAGAAGGACAAATGAACCAATTAACCAAGAAGAAGCTGCACGGTGCCCAAGGAGGGCCGGTGATTGATTACTGTTCATGACCCATTTCTGCCCCAGGTTGAGCTGTCCAAACGTCTGCTTGTCCAGGATAGCTTTCTTCTGCTGACAGGTGACTTGGGCAAACACAGCCAGTAATGCTCAAACCACAGCGATCGTTAAGAAGGCCTGCAGCTACATAGGGGAAAACCATACAAGACCACTCCTAAACTTCATAAGGCTGGGAAACTTCAAAACATCACACCAAAATATATCTCATTGACCTTGCAAAGATGCTGTCTTGTTAAAAGAGGCCAATATATGCAGTAACCCCTTTCCAAATTTAGTTGAAGGCACCCCTAAGGCTAAGAAGCTGGTTCCTCTTCTGAACAGCATAGGAATGACCTTTCAAATTCAACCATGATACGCCAGTTCTGACTCACATACCAGAAACTGAGACACCAGAATCACTGAACCTGCCTTAAAGACAGGAACTTATTGTCATCCAGCCCTTCACCAAGACAGGCAATTTCCTCCTGCATCTGCAGAGACTGGGATGAACTGAACGGATCAATTCATGAGCAGAACTGAAAAAAGGAGAACTTTGTCCCCATCGTCCCTGGCTAGCTCAGAGCTGCCGGACTAGGATCGGTGAGCTCCTCCCTCAGGTCCCCTTGGCCTTTCGATCGAAAAACGCCCAAGTCTTCCAGAACTTCTGCTCCCACACAGGAGCTGCGCTGAGGCTGGAGCCACGCTGACGAGCAGCCAGGCAGGCAGCAGGGTGCTCCTGAGCCCCCGGGCAGACGAACAGGGGCCTTCAGGTGCTGAGATGAGCTCCTCCCTGGGAGGAGATGGCACGGTACAGGAAGTGAAGATATCTTATCTGCAAGCATCCCGAACCTTGAAATACGTTAACAGAAATGTACAGAACAGTCAGAGCGTATATCAAAAATCAGATCCTTTAAGGGCCATGAAAAATTTCAGCCGTATGGCATTGATGGTTTAGAACACAAGTCCTTGGGATTTAAAATGTTTTCGTATTTACTTTCACAGAACTCCAGCCTGAAAAGTACCTGTGGTGGCAGCATTATGATGAAAACTCTCAGATTCCTAAAAAGTATTTTTCCTCAGTTCAGCAACTTTTAAATACTAAAGGAAGATTCTCCTTGAAAGAGAAGTCCTCAGGATCCACAGAACTTAATACTCTCTGGTTTTAGTACTAAAATTTAAAAACAGCTAATATATCAAGTCAGTATATGAATAAAATTCCATATGAAAACATTTAAAGTACATTAGATTTTTGGTCAAGATGAAAGACTGAAAAAAACTCAAGCAATCTATTCTAATTGGGTTCCCATGGTAACTGTACAATTGGGTTTTTCAGTATAACATCCCAAAGGCCCAATGCACACTTGTAAAATATACTTCAAACAGCCTGAATTGTTTTTACATTACAGCACTCCCAGGAAGATCAATTACTATACATCCCCACCCTAACTATTAGTGGCAGGAGATGTTAACACTATTGGCCATATTAGCATAAGTCATGTAAAAACACCACATATCACCATCATTATATAAAACTAATTACACACTTCAGATTCATCAAACATGTTCTGAGTAATAAACGTATACTAGTCTTGTCACAAGATCATGTTTACTGAATGTTCGAAATCAACCCCAAATATATGCCAAACCATTTTGCTTCTTATATTGATTTCAAGGATAAACAGAATCAATCATTAATAATTACATTATAAGATGACCCACAGGGTTAATCATATTCTTAGAAACTCTGACTGTGGAATCAAATATAGATGCACAAAAAGACAACTGAAAAGCATTCAAAACCAGGCTGTATATATTACCAATAATATAAAATGAAGTGCATTCACTAGCACGCAATTAATAAATTGGTGAAAACATAATAGCACCATTATTCTACTTTTTTAAAAAAGCACAAGCATCTATTAAGAACATTTACTCTCAGATTGACTGCCTGGCCTTGTTCATCCTCAAATTCAATTTCTGGAAATGCAGTGCTGGATGTAGGCACAACTTGTCCTTCCAGACATCAACTGCCTAAGCCTCAAAGCTGAAAGGAGATGACGACCCATACCCGCTGCAAGCAGGATTCAAAACCTACCAATTCAGTTATAATTCCAGGAAAAAAAAAAGACCAGTTTGAATAAAGTCAATCTCACTTCTCAATCAAGCAACCAGAACACTTGGTATTTCATGGACTGAGCAACATCAGCAAATAACCAGAGGTATTTTTGATGTCAATAGGAGATTGTGCAAGGGATTTCCCTTTTCTCCCCGCCCTTCCCACTACATTATATTTGACCATACTAAACTTCAATGGAGCGAGATGAAGGGGAAAAAAGTTGTTTGTGAATTGTTTCTCCAGGACACTGCTCACAGCCTAAAAATGTACCATCAACAAAGCCAGCCCACTGCTCTCACAGCAAGTTTGTGTATTTCATGGATATTTTTAGATGCAGTATATCCTATGTTGTGATTTTATAAGGTTAAACCAAAAAGTTAATCATTTAACAAGGCTTTAAGTTTACTTTAAGTGTTTATTAAAAAGTTTAACTAATTAACAGACCTTTCTGCATACTTTAATATATAAACAACCACAAATAATTTTGTTTGCATTGCACCGACTCAACTACAGCAGTCAGATAACCAAAATATTATTGGAATGCCACTTATGCAGCAGCAACATTTACAAGGCAGCATTAACACCTGCTGTCTACGAATACATACAAGACCAAAAGCCCATCTCTTCAGTGTCCCATCTTCAACAGCAACAACAGCAGACAGCATGCACATAGCGATTTTTTTGCCTGTCCCCTGCCATGCCCCCCAAAATGCGGGTTTCGAGCTCCCCGAGTCAGAAGGGGGATTTCTGAACGTGAAAGGAAACAGTTAAAGGGCTCAGTGTCTGTCCGGTTACCTCCTGAACCCAAACCCAGCATCCCCAGCCGCCTGTTCCAAGATCCATCACTCAGCTACACGCTGCGTGGTGAACAAGTGTGATCTGAACTGACGCCTGCTGCTTCTCTGGATGCCGTTAGTTCCTGCTTTTAAGGAGGCAGAATTACTCTGTTCTCCTTTGCCAAGCTACTCAAGCCTACAGGCCCTCTATCTACAGTAGCAAAATATGCAATTTTGCTTGGAAAGCAGAGGGAAAATAAGAATCTTCATACCAAGGAAATCCCTTCTTCCTCCTTGAGATTAACCTTAACTGGGACTTATTCCGATGAAAATATTTGTATGTGTTGGGCAGAATTTCAGCTGCAGGTCCAAATTTTTACAAGTGACTTGAAATGATTTATTATTTAATACAGCATAATATAAAATAGTACATAGCCCTGACACATCAGGACAGGATGCTTTTGCACTGCTAAATAGTAAATGAGGAAACAACTTGAAAAATGGTTACCAAAAAGCATCAAAACAGTGACATATTTCCAAAAATAATTTCACAATAACTCAATATCCGTAAAACTCCAAAGCCACACAAACTTTATTGGCGTTCAAATACACTTGAGTTTTTTTAAACAGGAGTCTGGACCACACAAGTAGATCATAATATCAGCAGTTTTAAAATTACATTTTGTATTTCTGGAAAATATTTCAGTAGAGGTTTGATTTGTTTTTATAGTTCAGTTGTTCCTCTACCTGTATGTTTAAATTAATGCTGGCCCACACGCACCAGTGGTGGGTGATAATGTTAGCCTTCTGGGAGAAAAAATTCAACACAGGATTTTTTCTTGCATCAGGAAGGTTTTGCTCATTACACCTTCACATAAATTAGCAGAGCTGAAGTCCTTCCTAGGACATCTTTGCTTTTTTAATTATGCCATTAATGAAAAAGTTAACAGCCAAGACATGCTGAAACCTGTCACTGCCTAAAAGATTTCAAGCCTCCTAAAATTAAAACTTCATCCTACGTTTTCCCATTAGTTACATTCTCTTCACCAGTCCAGATATCTTATGAACACTCAGTAAACTAGAGAATTGCACAATCCGTCAATAAAGTAAGCGTATTTTGAACTACTGTCCATATGACTCAATTTGTCAGTAAAAACTGCCACCAGCGCTGTGCTTGCAGAAAAATGTCCATAAATGCATTATTGCGACTGGCAGATCGATGTCCATAATAAAAACAAATAGATTTAACAAGTGCTTGCTTTTACGAGTTGTGCTATTGGTGGAATGTGCATTCAGCTTCACCCGTCAACTTCTGGGAATGGGCAATACAGACCAGGTTAGGTACTTGCTGACTTCACGAGTGTTACAAACAGGAAATTATTCTAACGCAGGAAATCTTTAAAAGCGTTAGACTGAATACTAATGCCTTCAGGATGTATTTAGAAGTTTCACACATCCAGAATTTAACATTGTTCTGTGAAAAATAAAATGAGAAATGTTAACAGCTATTACAAAAAAGCAAGACTTTTTTTTTTTTGCCCTGACTTCTTTGTGGAAAAGAAATTTAACTTAGGTCAGCTGCATCCCAGGCAGAATGGTTCACTACATCCTGAGGGTGATATCAAACACCACAAAAAGCCCCAACAATCCAGGACCTAAAATTTGTTCCCACAAAGTCAATGACTCAGCTCTTACAACACCAATACCAGAACGATCATCACAGCAGAAACCAAGTCTCAGTAGCCACAAGAGAGGATTTCACCCTTTGCACCAGAGATGAAGGACAGGGCTTACAGGGAAATTATGTACTGGTTAGTCAGAACATGAACAGGTAGAGCAGCTGGCTTACCAAGGTTTAATTCATGAACATCATTTTTCGTTCCTCCAAATTCCTAACCGCATGGTACTGTAGGAAAGAATACTACAAAAAGTCATCCCTGTCTTCGACTCGTTCTCCTTTGGATTTTTTACATTACTGTTCATTCTATTAGTTTCCCCTGTTACCAAAGTCAGTTTAAACAGAATTTCTTTGGTACAGCCTTTCCATCTTATCCATGCTTCCCATAACAAAACTTAATACTTTCTCTGCACAAGTCCTTAAATTAGCCATTCAAGGAAACCCCGATAACCTTCCCAAAGGGCATGAGCTTCTCCTTCAGGCTACCATCCTTTTAGTGATGCCATTAACTGATTCTCAACATACGTTAAGCATTAAACAGTGGTGACAAGTTAATTACAGAGTTATCAAGAGATAAAGTAGTCACGGTAACACAAGTTGCAATATAACTACAACAGTTTCCTATAGAGCTTCTGTTCAGTTGCTGGTGTAATTGGTGTAATTAACTTGTCATGGATCAGAATGCAGATAGGAATTGCTAAAGCCACCTTGCAAGCTCACATGGCTACATCTTTTTTCCTCTGAAGCTTGAGGCTTTTGGTAGAATTGTCCAGATGTGGTACATTTCTGTTTAAAAACAAAGCAAACAAAACTTTTTACTTGGAAAAACTCTGTCACACAGACTCGCAGACCATTCCCAAGGAAACAAACCTGGCAAATTTCAGAGAACTGAATGTTGTTAGAGAGAAGTGTCCTGCATTATAGGGGTGCTTAAAGGCTTTTGCTCAAGAGGAAATAAGCTTTAAAATGCATCATAGCAGTCAAATATGCATAAAAGAACTTAAAAGTTTAGGCAAACCTGAGAGGGACCAGTTTAAACCCCAGCCCAAAATTAACATCTGAAGTAATAACTTTGGTTTAAAACAAGATATTGTGTTATCTATGATTCTGTTCCAAGGCTACAAGCACTAACCTAAAACCCAGAGCCAGGCTGTCCCATTTTTGCTAACCATCCGGGTCTTGATACAAGAAGCAGACAGAGACATTTCACTTCTGCTCGCTGCTACCCATGGAGACCAGGGAGAAACCTTCCTAAAGGGGTGCCCATAGAGGAGGATGGGGAGAGCCCGGAGAGACCTTCAGCCCACCTGACCTCCTCAGGGCTTCCACATTACAGCTACTTCTGAGATGGAAGAAAACCTGTGCATGGGGCAGGGAGGAATTGTAATGCAGGAAGGCTCCCACAGAAGACTCCCTATCATGGCTCCACTTAAGCTGCGTTTCCATGCAGGCGAGGGCGGACCAAAGGCCACAGAGGCAGTTCAGGGAGGGGAGCTCCTACACTGCCGCTCTTGGTCCCGCGTGCATTAGGGAGACAGGCAGGGCTTAGAGGCCAAAACCTCCATCAGGTTCACAAGGGAACCCTGTCATCCGAGCAGGGCCCTCCAGAAGGCAGTCCTTAGCACATCCCGTCTGCTGGGCAGGGGAGCGCATGCCTACACCCAAGGGTTAGGCTGTGACAGCCATTCCTAAGCTGAATGTTACATCTCCGTTCATAACATGGAAGGCTTTAACATGTAGAGACTGCACCTTACCATTTAATAAAAGCTCTATTTCACAAAAATGAGATGCAACTCAGTAACAGGTTTTATTTGAGTCAGGGCAGAAGAAAAGAACACCATTCTTTACACACTTTGCTTTTAAAACTTCATGCACTTACAATATTGTACTTATTTTACAAACAGTTGTAGAGCTTTGCTTTTATATGAGCAGCAAAGAGACATTTTAATGTTAATATCAATTCGGCATGCATTACTTCAGTGCAGTTTCATGGTAGCCTGATCCAACTACAGGCTGCTGCCATCCATTCTCCCCTCGTATCGCTCCATCCGTGACCTGATGGAAACCCAGACCCTTTAAAAGCACCTCAGCTCTTGGCCAGACGAGCTGTGCCCGCAGCAGCCCCTGAACAACTCCTGCAGCACAAGGGAGGCAGCGGGGCTGGGGCAGCACTAGGGCGCTTTGGGTTGCTCATTGCACCCTCCGTTCCTCTGCAGGAGGGATTACTGATCTGTTACTCCTCCTTAAGCTTTACACTACAGATCTCTCCACCAGAATGTGCTCGGCCTAGTTCCTGTACTGGCAGTCAAGACCTCATGACTAAAATAAAGGGACGTTTTTCCACAGATGCTACAATTTCAATGAATATGGGATATCGCAAAGCAAACAAGCCTCCTGTCACTTACTGCAGACACAGTTTAGAACACTGAGCAAGGAGGATCTCCGTACAGACGTGTGAAGTGCTTGCGACTGCCCACCCCAGCCCGCAGCCCCTCAGGGGAGGACCCAGCCCACCCACGCTGCGAACGCCCGTGCCCTCGCCCAGCCCTGCTGCGTGGAGCGGCCCCGGACCTGCCCTGCCCGGGCCGGAGCGGCCGCC
>VXAA01003686.1:1577749-1641377 GCA_013399115.1 Anseranas semipalmata | reverse complement strand
GGGGGGGGCCGAACGTCCTGGCAGGCTTCCGAGCCGGGCCCCGGGTGCAGCCCAGCAGCAGGGGAAGCCCTGCCGGGCCCTCGCTCCCTTTGTACGGCTGAGGAGAAGCGGCGCGAATTGCCCGGGTGATGCAGCTCAGCTGTGCCAGAGCCGCGGCAGCACTTTTCTGCCTGGAAAGGGGTGCTGCTGCCCCGAGTAACGCTGGCGTTCGGAAACACGGGTTTCTGCAAGCATCTGTCACAGAATCGCGGCCTGTGGGCAGTAAGGGAGGCCAAAAGGAGTCAGCAGAGCATGGTGCTGGGCTGCGCGCTGTTCGTGCGCCTCGGCTCTGCCAGTGCTACGTGGGTGACTGCTGACAGAAGTCTGCCATATCCGGAAGCACAATGCAGGCCTTGTAATTGACATGTGTCCAAGTCCGCAAGGTTAAGGAATTACCCGAGCCTGTCCTTTGCAAGTACTTAGGAGCAGGGTGATGAAGGATAACAGGCAAAGACTGACAGCATCAAGTGATCAACCTTTTCTAATCGTGCAAAGTTAGGGGCAAGGCAGGGACAATGAACTAAAAATGAGTTTGCAGAGGGGGAACATTTGGCAAATACAATTTCTAAATTGTAGGAGGAGACAGGGAGGAGGAAAGTAGACTGTAGGTACGGTGAGGTTTATTTGAGGTCACACAAAAAAAAAAAAAAAGAAAAAAAAGGTACTAGTCACATTTGCAACAAGAAACCACTAATTTTCAAGCCAGAGAATCTTTCGTTTCGCTGTCTGAATCTTAATCTGAGTTATATCAGCAAAAATTTTTATAGTGGTATTGTATGACTCAGAAGTTACCACAAAATGGAGGGATCCACTTGGGAGATATCAGGAGAATTTCAAAAAGTCATCACAGAATCCTGGAAATGTATTTTTCATGGGAACACTGCAAATAAAAATGGCATTGAGTTAGCCCGTGTGTTAAGTCTGATTCTAAAAAATTACAAAATTTGGTCCCAAATGCAGAAGTTTCCACAATGCAATTGAAAATACCTTTTTAATAGTTGCACTTGGTTCAGACTTACAAAAGGGTGGCCACTGACACTGGTGTGCCATAGTGCAAAGATACACCTGCTGTTTCTAGAAGTAACATTTTTAATGTGGCACCTAGTTTTCCCTTTTGCTTTCTGGGCTGTTAACCTTCAATCTCTCAAGGAAATGTAAGCATGGAATGTTTGCCACCCTGTTTTACTTTCTTTGCTATATACATAGGCAAGGCATTGTCTAAAAATAACTGCAGAAATTGTTCTTGAATAGTGAAAATGTATGGTGCTTCCACGCCATCCTGCTAATTGTAACCTACAGACATACCAATTTAGAACAAGATAGAAGTGATCTGTGAATCTGTGTGATCTATAAAGGATACATTACAATTAATACAAAGAAAAATAAATTCAAATCTTTTTATATGGGCAGTTTATCAATAAAATGTCCTTTGAGCAACAAAGAATATTATAATAAAGGAGAAATATAGGAAAAGGTATTCCATGTTTGTAATAAGTTACAAGCAATTAGAGACTTCTGTTTCACATTTTCTGATTTTTTTATGCATTCAGAATTAATTTCTGTTACCTTTACAGTAGCAGTTAGTGAACAGATTATTCAAAGTTATTACGTAACTGATGCTCTATGCTGACAAGAGAAAAATAAAGCTTTCCAGTAGCTTTAATGAAACCCGGATTAACAGGGAATTGAAAGGTACTGGCATTGTGTGCCCCATACAAGTGCGATGGATTAGGTGAAGATGATCTCATCTCTAAATGAAAGATCTCTTCACATCAGTAAGCTGTGGACTGGATGGGATACCCTAGAGATAGTTATTTTAGAATGTAAATATCAAACTTCTTAAACCCTGATCCTTTTTTTTTTTTTCCCAGACATTTTGAAATCCAGTATCATAATGTGATTAAAAGGAAGGAGTATGGAGATTTCTGCAATAAGAGGTAGATCTGCTGCTTGGCAAAAAAAAAAAAAAATGTTTATAAACCAACTATTCTGAAAGCCAATTTCAGCAATCCTCCTTTCCATAGCGGCCATCGGTTCTTTGCCTGCCTTTTCTTCCTTCAAGATACCAATATAAAGATAAGCTTTGCAGGTCTGTCTGGACTATTCCAGTTGAGAAGGAGCAACCTACTGACCAGCCTGGCCATGGCAGGTGTTAGCACTGACAACAGTGCTGCTTAAAAAGAAAACTTAATTAGCACTGACTTCCCTGAAGGACTGCTTTCCCAGTAGACTATGAACACATTATGTCATTATATAATTAAATACTTAAGATTTATGCAATCTTAAAGCATATAGGAGATTCTCAGGCACATCCACATAGGAGGTGCAAATAGACCTAAACTCCTTTTGCCTCTGCTCAGAGCTATGTGTATCTGAGCCATGATGGGAAGGTGTGTATAGCTGCTTAATGCATGAAATTGTGTCTTTGCCAAACACTCCTCTCCACTTCTGACCTGGGATTAGTTCAGGTGGAGCAAGTCAGATTGTGCTTGCACCTATCCTGTGAGTAGTGAGTGGCAAAGGAAAGGGTAAAGTAGGATACCTGCAGTAGTTTCAGTTGACAGAGTTTGAGGTTCATTAATTCCTCCCAAGTATTAGTTTACAATTTTAAGTGCTTTGGAAATTTCAGGCTGGTATTTTATCTCTTAAAACTGAACTTACTTTACTTTGAAAATATTAGCATGCCAGATTAAAGGGAAACAGTGCTAAAGTGAATGAAATCTTCTCTCTGTGCTGTTATGCTGTTCTCAAAAGTGGCCAGTTCCTGAAACTTTACTGTAAGTGGAAACCTTCGAAAAATACATATAAATCTTTTCTAACTCCTCTCCCAAGATGATCTCCTTTTTGCCTGAAGCATGGAAATTGATTATCTTTAATATGATTTTACTTTACATTATAACAGGTTTGAATAGGGAATGTGAAATATCCAGACTTTCTTAAAACCAGGCATTTTGGGTTTTGGCAGTGAATCCATAAGTTGTCTGTTTGCAATATAAAGAAATGTTTCTCTGCGCTGATTCTAACTGTCCTGTGTTTTGACTTAATCAAATGTCGTATTCTTCTGTTAGCAAATGAGGTACAAAGGGTATTCCTTAGCAGTTTTCACTCTGCCCCCAGAATTATGAACATCTTATTCAAATCTCCTCCAATCCTTCTGCTGACCAGATTTTAATCTTTATTATTTTAACTAAGTGCCATTATAATTCCAACCACTGAACTTTTGAATACCTTCCTCATCTGTCCTTTAAAGACAAGAAAAAGTCTGAGAAGACTATTCCGAGTTAGATGTATCACTGCTCAATGACATCAGTGCCAACAGAAGATATAAATCCCCTTTTTCGTGCATTTAGGCCTGTTCCTCTTGCTTTAGTTGGTATAACTTGTCAGACTTCCTTATTCAATTATCCGTAAGGGCCACTAGGTGTTAATTTTCTTCCTAGGAGTTTCCAGCATTCAGTATGACACATCCAGTCTAGTTCACTAATACAAGAGCTTATGGGGAAATTTTCACAACACTGATATTGTAAGAAAGTAGATGATTTCTAAGGTGTTTTTCAAATCTTGTCCCATGTCTTTGTTTTTCGTTTAAGGCATTATCTTTCAGTTCTTTACATTATCTGTTAGTAAGTTTGCTGCTTATATGGTATTGCTCATTTAACGTGGTGTTCTCATGTACAGAATAATATTTTCCCCAAACTACAACAACTTCTATCTGCAGCTGAGTGCACAGTGCCCTTCTAGTGACACCATGTGAATTTTTTGGCAGAGTAAAACAAAGCTTAGACTAATACAAAAGCTTCAGGGTCACAGAATGTGATGGGATGGATGGGAAGACTTTAAAAAAGGAGGTTTTATTAAAGGCCTTGAGATGTGAATTCACAAATATTTCTGTCTGGATTAAATTCCTTGTTAAGGAATAACCTCTGGAAGCACCTACCTTCTGCAGCATCTGCTGTGGAAGAGAGATGTGGGCACTGGAGCTGTAACTACCCTCTTGTTAATTTGAGATAGAACCAGATGGAGTCTCAGGGAAGATGTGGTATTGGAAACCACTATGATTTGGACCTCACTTGTAGTTCTTCAGTTTCCCCCCAGAGGAAATTGTCAGGTTGGAGCAAAAGCATAATACATTTCTGCCTTTGTGTGTATATGCCTTTCTGAGTCAGAATCTGGCCTTGATCACTTCCTGTGCTCATGACCTCCCTGCATGAACCTCCTCAGCTGTGAATAAGTGCAGTAATGTAACCTTGTATGATTTCACTTGAACAAGTTAATAAGTATTGCTTTTCACATTTATAATCGCCAGGAAAAAAATAAAGGCTGAATGAAACCAGAAACTGTGTGATTTCGTTTGCCAGGACGCTTGCATTTTCTCAACAGCAGGGATGTGTCCTGCAAATTTAAATCTGGAAAGTTCATGTCAATACAGATCTAGCTATTTGATCTGGGCACATTATGTGCTTTAATTGGCCCTGAAGGAGGGAGGGAGGGAGAGTGTGTGTGTGTGTGTATGTGAAAAGCACACTGAATCTGGTTACAGAATAGGTTTTAGTAATAGAAATCATCTCTTATACCAGACTTTTGTTTGCAGCACATTATGGGAGTTTGTCCATATATATTAATTGGTGTGAAATGCTGAGGAGCACGCACCTGGGTCACTGGAAAGTGGAGCATGTGTACGTGTGTGTGTGTGAGTGCAAGGAGTTCTGGGAACTCTAAAAGGAGTTAAATTTTGATGATGTGGGATATGATCTGTATGTTTTTCAGGGAGAGTAAGAAATGAGGGCTCAGGGGTAGTTCTGAAGAAGTATGATTTTCCAGGGCTCATTCTTCAGTCTGGGTAGGAGCAGATAGGACGTTTGAAGGCCTCTTTGTACCAAAATATGGAGACCTATAGGAATCACTGATGATGGCAGATCATTTCTAATAGCAACTGAGATTATTAAAGAACCCGGATACTTTAGTAACAGAAGAGTATCTTCCTTGCAAAAAAGAATTGAACAGTCTGTGTCTCTGCAGCGTATCTCCACAATTCTTGAAATTTGAGGGAGTTCAGATAAAGATCTGTAGGTTTTAAACTGCCATGGTCTTTCCATGGTCTTTGAAATAGTTTGTAACCTCTGCTAGTACAACTTTTTGTCTCCCTATTCCCCCAAAACATTCTCCAAGCATACTTTAAATGTGAACAAATAGACCCTTCTTCCCGCCCCCCCAACCCCCCCCCAAACAAAACAAAACAAAAAACCCACGAAAAGTAAGCTAGAAGTCTGGATATATTGAGCAGGAATACAACTGGTTCCTGCTCTGGGAGAGGAAGGAAATTGGGTGGCTTGAAGTATAGAATTACTGGTAAGTTAAGAAAACGTATTTTAGTAGGCAAACCATTTTCAGTACTTATGAAGAAGCTTGGCATTGGGAAAAATATGATTTCCTGTAATCAAGGTGCTGGGAGTTGTTTGCCAGCCACTAATGCCTTTAGGGAAATCTAGTAGCAAACCGTGTAAATGAAAGGGATATTAGCAGAGATTGGCTTCATTTTCTTTAGGGCAAAAACATAAAAAAGTTATGGTGTTTCATATGCCCTACTTCAGTTGGTTTAGGTATCTCCTGGCTGCCTTATTCCAGAAGTTGCTGGAAAATGCGTTGACAGTATTGGTGAAACTAACCAGTAAAACTTTTATCTGTTATGTTGCAGAGAAATTTGTGTGGTAAAAAGGCTTATAAATGTTAAATAAGAGGAATTTTTGGTCAATAAGGCCACTGATAAATCTTCTGTTAAATTAAGTGTGCCTGGAGTCCTATATTTAATGGAGCTTTTGCAGCTATTGCCAAATTCCAGCGAGGCACAAGCATTTCCAATAATTATTACAGCAGAATTTACAGCACACATTTTTTCCTATTGACATATTAAACATATTTGCAATAGAACACATCTTTCAAGTGATCGGGTTATTGTAGCCTGCTTAGAGATATGCCCATCTTTGCAATCATCGTAAATATTTTGAAAATTAGTAATTTTCCCTTGACTGAAAATTCCTCCTCGTGTTCCTTCCTATGCCATGGGTAGGTGAGGTTGCCAACAGTTAACTGTGCCATTGCATTCAGAGAACTCGCTGCATCAATTACTTTGTAGGGGCAGACTTGCTCCCAAATGAACCTGTGTGTTTACCGGGAGGCACTGCAAATTAAATCAAGTTAATTCCTTTTGGTCTTTCTAGCCAAGCTGTGTCTGCATGTGTAGGGATGTGTATGAGTTCTGTAGAATCACGTATTGTAGTCTTAGAAATGAATCCACTTGAAGTTGGTACTAACCTGCCTCTTGCATCAATGGAAATGGATATTATGATTGCTGTGTTGAAACGTGTGCTCAAATGCATTGGGAGTTTGATACTATTTTTCAAACTGCCAAATAGATAATGTCAGAACATTTCTGAAATGGGATACTAACATCAAGATATACTGCACCAATCAACTAACATCAGGCAAAGTATAGTGTAAAACTGTGGATGTAGGAAACTACTACAGAATTTCCATTTTCATTCCCTATGTCAACAGCTTTGTAACTTACCTAGTAGATTGTTTTATGTTTTCCAGACATATTCTCAGTAGACTACAAACACTGCATTCAGCTCAGCCTTCAGAACCCAAAGAATTAGATATGCTGTAGTTTATGAAATGGATGTTTATGAAAGTATCCTTTGTTTGAATTGCTCAAAAACCCAACATGAATTCAAACTTTGACAGCGTAAGCAGAAAATAAGAGGGCCATAGTGATCTCCCAAATGTAGCCTTAACTATTGAGGTTCTCATATTGAAAATGCAATTTTCTGTCTAGATGTTTATGAATGTCTTCAAATTCCCTTTCATAATAGCCCCTTTTTGACAGGCCTTTTTCAACTCTGAAATATGAGAAGAAAGGTTGCTGCAGAATGTAGTATATACCATTATAGGAGGTACACCTCTGTCCCTCAAGCCAACAGTACTCTTTTGGAAGTCAATGATGATATATGCATGTGTAGGAGGTTGCAGAGCCTAAGATCCATTGCAGAGTAGCAGGATTCTTTTACTGAATCGCAGTAAGTTCAGATGCTAAAATATGGTGTGACACTTTAGGGAGTCTGTCTATGTAAAATGCATGACTTCTGTGTGATTTTATAAACTGTGTGTATAACTCTAGCCTTCTCTAATCTTCGGAGTGCTAGCAAACCTCATCACACAGCTGCTGAAGAGCAGTCAAAACTGCTAATATTGAATTACTCTCTACAGGTAGAAATGTGTCTGTTTTGTTATGGAGAGTGTCTGCATTAAAGGAATCTGGTTCCCCCGGATCGCCTGTGTGTGTTAGTGTCAGTGTAACAGAAATGGATGGCAGCAGCACAATCAACACAACGGAAATGGGTACACAGCAGAAAAGTAGGCACGAAGCTCTGACCGGTTCTACTTGTTGCTCGCTTGCTTTTCACATTGTCCTTGTGCTTTAGTGAAAATCTGATGGCTAGCGGTTGTGTGCTTGGGCAGCTGAGGGCACGAAAAGGGCCCTTCAGGAGGCTGCAGTCAGCCCCTTGAACCTCTGTTGCCACGATGAGTGGTGGCCCAGCCTGGGGCCTTGCTATCCCGTGCTGGTGACACTGCTCAGTCCCAACCCAGAGTAAGAGTCATTGCTGGTGGATCCTGTGGGTGAGTAAGTGTGGAATAGACGGGTGAACAGTGGCCACTGTCCTGTTGGTTAACACAGGAATAGTGATGCATATGGAGTTTGAGCAATCACAGTTTTCTTCAGAGAAATCACTGACTACATAAAATGTGTTTTGAAGCTGATAAGAAGACTCTCACTGATTTCACTGGGCTGGATGTCATGTCATTAGATCATAAAAGATCAATTTTATGAAGATGAATTGCTGTTCCCAGATTAAAATGGCTTTTTTTTTTTTTTTCCCTACAAAAACATGAACTTCAGGATAGCTGTATGGTGCAAGAAAAGGAGGATGCAGATGTGTCAGCAACAACAGGGATTTGTGAGAGCAAGGAGCGCCAGCAAAATGATACTCATCCTTGGGTTTTGAGAAGTCAAATCTATGAGCATACTGAATGCCATGCAAACTCCAGGAAGGCCACAGACAAACAAAATCACGTGCACATTTACATGTTGTGATCTTATGTACATGGTGGATGCTAGCTGTATAACGGACTATAGTGTGACAACAAATTTTTCTTTGTTGGAGAGGCAGAAAAGAGAATGGTGCTAATTTTCTTTGTTGTTTAGTGTCCCCGAGTGTTGGGAAAATTACCTCTTTCAGGGAAATACTGCTTTGAAAATGGTTTCAGATTGCAGAAGCACTTGGTAGGAGACTGTGATGCAATCCAGCAGCAGTATGTTCTGCAGGAAAGTTGTTTGCTTGTACAGTGTTCTTATCAATTGTGCCTGTGAGACTCCATCCCTGTCTTTTTCTCTATTCCCTTGATCACTCTTTGCTGCCTTCTTTTTCTTTGTTTTTTATCTTTTTTGAGCATCCTCTTCTTCAACATACTTTGGACAGGTCTCTAGTTAATGTTCAGTCCTGCTTGTAATTATCTTATTGAGAAAGGAGCTAGAGATCAACGACTTTATTGTCCAACCACAGTATTCATTTTAGCAATAATAAAATGTCCCGATTTTGGTTTTGGAGTGAAAGGAAAGGGACAATGTATTGCTGTTTTGACAAGTCAAAGAACTGGCTAATAATGCCCTAGTTAAGGATGTAAATGAACTGCTGGTAGTTGGGCAGGTTAGAAAAGACAGGCTAGTAGTTCCGTACATACATCTATTAAGAAAGCATATTTAAAGGGTGTTTCTCTGAGAGCTTAGAAAGGCAAAGGGAAAGGCAGGAAGATACGCAGCTCTTTGCCAAGTAGCACTACCAGCTAGAAGCAGGAACCCTATTCAGCCGCAGGAAAAAGCTCCATTGATGTGCAACTTCAGTGCTAAATTAGGGCACTGTCTTTAATTCTTGTGGTTTTTATTAACTTTTGTACAAAAATATAACATACTCTGTTAGGTAAATAGAATTCCACAGTAGTCTAAAGGGGTGTGAGAATGTTTATCTTCTTTTTCCTTTTAAGTAGCTATATAGCATGAGTTGCCTTTTAATAGTGTTAGGGCATATCTAGGGTTCCTGTCCCTCACAGCGGTCTTGGCTTGGGTCTGGATTCAGCTCCCCAGTCTCACAGCAGCCTAAGTATATAATATATACATTATGTAAATATACAAAATTATTTTATAAACATACAAATCAGTAAAATTCACTTTGGCCCGTATCCATTCCTATTCTCAGAAGGAGCTGATGCCTGGGGCCAGAGCAGAGCAGCGTGCTGAGTAGCCGGGGCTGGGACGCAGCAGCGGGGCTGGGGGACGTGGCTGTGCTCCCGCGGTGCCGGGAGGTGACGGCCCTGGAGCAGCGGTCGGTGCTGCGGTGAGCAGAGGCCGATCCCCTGGTCACCAGCCTGCGTGCAGAGCCGGCGACAGAAGCACCGCTGAGGTGGGGCTGCTTCCATGTGTACATTGGTGCAGGCAAATCTGTTCCGTGCTCGGCTTTCTAAGCTGGCTTAATACACATTAAAATGCCAACTGACCTGCAACAGGAGGAAAAAAAAGTTTGTGACATGAAGCACCTTCACATGAAATAGTTCAAGTTAACCTGCAGCAGATTTCAGGCATAAGCAAGCCCCTGCATGGGAAAGGTAAAAATGCACACCCTGGAAAGGTCAGGCAGATGCTGAAACCTCATTGCGCTCCCACTTCTGCCAAAAATGAGACGTAGGCAAAGGCAACTCCAGAGCAAGTCTGAGGAATAAGGAAGGAGGTGTGCTAGTCAAAAGACAGGTAACATATATGTTTCTAATAACACTGTAAGGTACCAGAAATCAGAAAGAGCCAATGAACAACTGTTCTGCGCCCTATATTTGCAAATCTTGATTAAAAGTTCCTAAGTTTTGTTGTGCTCTCAGGCTGCAGCCTTCAAATCTCTGTCATCTGCTGGCTGTTCTTAGCTTTAACTGGCCTTTATAGAAGTGCAAGAGAAAAATCAGCATACTTTAATACAGTATAGCAGTTAAATAGTTTTATACCGAAATGGAACATGGAGTAGAGAACATTCAGATTAGTATATTGTTTCAACACTGGATAAATACAAATGTTTCTCTTGAGTCTAAGGATATTTTTAATACTGCTTTTTAGATGTTGTTTTATTTTCCTTCAAACTCAGAATGCAATCTTCCCAGATCTTAAAGGTAGTTCTTTTAATTTTTTTAAGGGTATCCTGTCAGTTTTTAAATACAGTCTTTTCATGTTGCCACTGAATTGCTTTGATCTGCAGATGAGAACTGATGAGATGCAGCTTCCTTATTGCTGGACCTTGCCAAGAGTTCCAGGAGCATCTGTGATCGAGCCCGTCAGAACCCTAGAACTGGGTAAATAAAAATCCTGACAAGACTTTCCAGAGCAATCTTTTCCCATTGCCTGTGAGGCAGAAAGCCCAGAACAAGAAGTCTCTGTTTTACTAGCATAAAAGTGAATGTAGAAAAAGGAACATAACTGTTCCTTTTGTGAACTTGTTTTATTTATGTCATAATTGCCATGAAAAAAGTTGTATTTCTCTTTCCCTGCACCACATCGTTGTGTGTCAAGAGAGCTGGCGAGGGAGGAGCTCGCAGCATGGAGGAGTAGCTGGGGGCTACATGAATTGTCCCTGCAGTGGTCTTAAAAGATGGTCTGGAAGAGGAGAATACACAGTTATGCTGTAATACCACCCAATAACCCAAGCTGGATTGGAGGGGGTCTCTGGTCCACGCCCTGCCCCAGGCAGGGCCAGCTCCAGGGTCAGCCTTCACTGGGGCTTGAAACCTCCAAGGACAGGGATGGCGCAGTCTCCATCGGGAACCTCTCCCACTGCTCCACTGCCCTCCTGGGGAAGAAATTTATCTGAAAATCCTGTGCTTTGGGTGCCTGTCTGTGCCTAACCTCTGGAAACACACCAGTCCCATGAGGGGAAATGGGCTTTTTTGGTCAATTCGTATCGCACAGTGGTTGGTTGGAAGAGATAGCCCAACATTATTCTCGAAATACCATAGTTCCTTCAGATTTAGATGAGTGATCCTTATTAGGTTGACTGCTGTTTGAATTCTACAGCATATTTCAGGGAATAAGTAAATAAAACACCATGCCATGGGATCAGCATACTAATTTATGGCCAGATCTGAAGCCTTTTCCCAAGGCAAAATACAATTAAAGTCAGGCAGAACTTGAACTGAGTGAGGACTTCAGTATTTGATCCGTGAATTTTACTTTTCTGCATTTTTATTATTTTTGTACAGTAGCAAAAATATTTCTCCTGCTGGTAATTTTACATTGTACTGTATACTGAATTCCTTGCTGTGAAGGCCTAACCTCTTGAAACATAATCTTATATGGTGTGCTATCTAAAGAACTTAATTCTTATTGGGATAACAAGTTTAAAAATATATATTTTTAAAGCACATCCGTGTCATTTTTGTTAACCTGGTTCTAATGGTGATCTGGCAGTAACAGTAGAGGATGAAAAGCGAAGAACAGGCTGAGATCTAATCTGACCTAACTCATTGATTCACTCCCTGACCTTGGGTAAGCCTTTTGACCTGCCTGTGCCTCAGTCAACTCAGCTGGAAAATTGGGTAAAGAGCAGAGCCTGTTAGAAAACCATCTTCAATTTGAACAAAGATTTCCCGGAGACCCAAAAAAGTGAGTGTAGTCATTTTGTACAGACATAATTGATTGCGGACTGCACAAGAATAACATCCCGAGCTGTGTGATACAATTGATGACATCTCATTCGTCATGTGGTGACTGGGTGGTCTCTGCTTCCACTGGAGCTAGCCCACTTTTCACGTGTCCAGAGCTGTATTTTCACTTTCAGAGCATTTGTCCGGCCGTGTCTGTCCTCGTTAGGAATGTGGCTCTAACATTGCACCAGTCCAAGGGGGTGCTGTGGAGTAATTGCTATTCCTGTTCAGTTCAGAGTTACTGAACTAAATTATTACCCCCTAGATTTATCACAAGCTAAAGTGGCATCACAGGCTACTGTGTCAATAAAACATAAAAATGAAATCAGGTCTGTACCCGGAATTCACCCGGTGCTTTCCAGCATGCCCTAGCTCTCCAGAGCCGGTTTCACGCCATCGGTCTGTGACCAGCGTTGCCTGTAAGGACGAAGACGAAGACTGAGGCTGCAAGCCTAAAGCTGAGGCTCCGTGTTGACCAGGCGTCTGCCTGGAGCAGCACCCGCTGCCGCGCAGGAGGCGTGCCTGCAGCTGGAGCGCGGCAGCGGCTTTGTGCCGGTGCTCCCGGGGCGGGGGCCGTTCCCCCAGCCCTGCCCAGGAGCCGGGGCTGCTGCTGCGGCAGCCCCGGCGTGCAAGCAGGAAACGTTGAAGTCATGTGGACGAAAGCCAAGGGCATTTAAATGGCATGTGGATAACCACTCGAAATTGGCAGCATGTGATCAGCCTCATGCACAAAGCCCCATACTCTCACGAATTTGGCACTGTTTGTACTGGGCAAAGGCCAGCATCTACTGCTTGTGCCAGCATGTTTAAACTATCCTGGACTTGCTAATCTATTCTCCATGACCCACGCTGGAAAAATGACCATTTCCTTTTCCCAATTCCCACATCTGCTATTTGTTTTCCTCTCTTTGCCTTCCCAAGATTTGGGAAGGAGTTCAGGAATGCGGAGCACTGTTCAAAACTAAGCTGACCTCAGATACCAAGTGGCATTTATCTAACGAGGCTTGTAGGTAAATAGTTAAGGGGAAATGGCCATGTTTCTTCACTTTCTCATGCATATTTGTAGGCATTTTCAAATTAAAAAAACACACATTATTTTGTTCTAAAACGTTAGCTAGCTGTATGGCAACAGTAGGAGGGACCTGGTATTTCCAGTGGAAACTAGTAAATCCTGCAGTGCCAGTTAATTGGCTCTGTCATTATCCTTCCATGAAATATTCTAAATTTTAACATTAATATTAGGTGCAAACATCTAAAAAAAGTCACTTCTACTAGTCCAAATGAAATTACTACGTGGGAATGACATTTATGCTGGAATAAAATCATCGCTGTGCCTCATATAAAATAATATATATATATATATTCTGCATTAAGAAAAATCCCAGGCTCTACTCACTTTAAAAGTACGGGCACAGAAGAACAAAATGAAATTTCACTTGAAAATATTCAATTTTATGAATGAAATAATCCAAAACCATGTTTCATTACAGCGGGCAAAACACCCAAATCGCAACGAAATCTGAAAAGCAGTAACGACAAATAGAGGGTAGCGGCAAAATGCAGACAGAATTTGCAGAATGACAGAAAATATTATACTGTAGTCTTGAGAGTTGTTGGGATGACTTAACGTTGACTTCACTGGAACCAAGAATTCACCCTTTTTTTTGCGAAGAAGAGGACTTGATATGCCTCCCTAAATGCATTTCTGTGTGTTCCTTTTTAATCTGAATGAAGTGCTTTCTAAATTTTTTTAGGCATCCCATGCGTACAAAGATATATATGCACCCTTGAAAAAAGAACAATAAGAACAATCACATCTTGGGAGAGATAAACTTGTTAAGAAAGATTAATGGGAGATTTAACCAACAGTGTTACTATGAGTCACATCCATAATGACGGTTATATGCCTTTATTTTAACAAATCAGTGGAAGTTCAGTGTCAGAGTAAAAATTGGAGGCTAAAAATGGGATCTAGGCCTACTGCTGTATATTCCTCTGGGCTTACAAGACTAAGCAGAGGTACAGGAACTTGCCACAAATATTTGTTGGGTTTTATATCAAAAGCTTAAAATAGATACTTATGGAATTAAAGGGAAAGGATTTTAAAAATAGCTGAGTAAACTCACTACAAAGCTGTTTTTCAGATTAATATCCAAGAGCGAGGAGATGAATTTTTCTAAATTGTGATGCACACACTCCTACCAGCAATGAGGATTTGATGCTAGGAATTAGCTCACTAGCAATGTCTGTGAGAAAAGGCATTCAGGTGTGCGTGCCTGGCAGTGGGACCGAGCCAGCCTCCCCTGGCGCGGCGCAGCGGCTGCTGCGTCTTCACAAGTCCACGAGCAATTCTGAAAACTTTGGTGCGTATTTCAGCAAGAACTTGTATGCAATCCGCTATTATCACTCTTACGTTCCTTTTGCTTTTCCTTCTGCCCAGATTTCCTTTTACCATTGCGTACCTTTGTTTAAGATTATTTTTCCCTAGATATATTACGTTGCGTTTCTCCAAGTTGCATGTCATTTGTCACCGTTCAGTAGGAGATTGTACATTCTGCTTTGAAATCCCCTCTGATCACCGAGGCCATAAACCCTGGCTATCACAGAAACCAAAGTCAGAGGTGAGAAGTGCTGTCAGGCTGTGGAGCCATCCCTGCCAGTGCTCCTGCTCCCTGGATGGAGCTGGCTCTCGCTGGTGACAGCCGCCCCCCGTCGGAGGGGAGCCGTGGTGGTATCTTTGGATGGCTCTTTGGACCCAAACTCGATGTTTGCTCTTGCAGGCAGATAAGATTCTCTTTCATGTCCATAGGCCATCAGAAGAGGAAAATCCAACACACGGATGGAATGACTCCACCATTGTTACTGGACGACCCTGCACAGTTTCAAAAGATATTGCATGTCTATGCGTCAAAGAATTTTAACGACAACAACAGAAAGGCATGGCTCATTCCTGCAGTCTGGAATCCTTACTCTGTCCATTTTTAGCAAAGCACCAAACGAATACGCAAGTGTTTGAACTATAGAATGTATTTTTGGCATAATGGTTAAATATGGAATAGTTTTATGCAGAATGAAAAACAGAAATCTAGTAGCTACTGTTATAAAGTGATCTAAATTTGATGTTTTTAGTAGAAAACTAATGTAAATAGCCAAATTAAGGGAATAATCCCTTTCTCAGTGAAGTCAATGGCAAAGCTCCCTTTGATTTCAATATGCATGAATTATGGGCAAAGAGAAAAAAAATGGGTTATTTGTAATTGTAATTGACTTAGTTTGCAGTGACAAAGTTGCTGCATGGAGGGAAGGTGTGCTTCCTAATTGTCTTCAATTTCTTGCTATCGCTAGATTTAACTGTGACTACCCGTCGGTCTGTAATATTTTTTTTTCACCTGCTGGGACACTTTACTATGCGTGTTAACAGCACTACAATTGCAGTAGGGACAGTCCTGGCTGATGTTCAATTAGATTAAAACCAGTGATTTTTTTTAATGCTTTTGTTGTTCTTTTTGACATGTGGGTGGTTTTTCATTTCTTTAAAAATGTGGCATGAAATTCATCACAGTAAGAGTGTTCCTTTATAAGCTGGAACAAAGAGGATATAGAGAAAACTGGCAAGTCTTTTAGCATAGCTACAAAAAAAAAAAAAAAAAAAAAAAGGAGAAAAAACAATTAAAATGGTTTATTCTCCTTTCTGTGTTTAGGTGAAATGTTCGGAGTGACTGTCTTTCAGCTTATCAACTAATTGAGGAGAGAAAGGTAGCATAAAAGCATTTTTTGTTAGATAAGTAATTAATTGATCATATGTTGTTTCTTTAGCAATTATGTGACACTCCCCTGTTAATCTGTTTAAAATTATTATGTCAGTACAAACACACAACATCTTTGCTGTTTCCAAGAGTAGATAAATGAGCTCCTTCTCTTCTTCTTGGGTCAGCCTTGGGGACCTGCGGCTCGTTCTGACCAGGGCTTTCCAGGAGTGTTTTCTGTGTCAGGAATGCTGGATAACTCCGCAGACGGGAGACTTTTCCATAATTAAACTCTGTGCAAAATAAAGGGAGATCTTCATCACGCTCTTTGTATTCATATAAAATCTGTTGCCATGGGAGCTGGCATTGAATAGCAAGGTAGGCAAAATCAGTAATGTTACATTACATTTGCCCTGTAGCCACTGGAGGGTCCCTTAAAATAAAGTCGCCTTTTATCTTTGCTTTCTGAATAAACATAAAACTAGATTTTTAGTGCAAAATCCTGATTTCAAGGTTATTGATGCCAGACTAAATTAATACAGTCTGTGCGATAGCATACAAAATCCCCAGCAAAGCCAGGGATACTCCTGTCTTTTGAAAGCTTGACATTTGTTTTTCATCATGAACTTAAAGGTCACCAGCTACAGATGAATCAGGATACCTGCTTGAGTTTACATTTACATGCATTTTATTTTATTCCCATGTGCACTTTTTATGAGATCCATCACTGGAATAAAACTGTAGCTCTCTCTTATTATCCAGGTTTGATAAACTAGAAGAGTTATCAACCTGCTGCCTTTAAGAACAGACTAGCTGTCTTCAGCGCATCACAGTGCAGCTGCAATTCAGTGTTGTGCAATTCCAGAAATCTCTGTTTTCTTTACTGCTTGACCTGAACATCGCCACTAATTTCAGTTGTAAATACAGTGTAAAAAAAGTGGCTCTCTGTTCCTAATCTGTAATTCTCCGCGTTTTGTCATCCTGCTCAATCCCTGAAATGATGGCAATGTTGCAGTGTCAAAGCAACTGAAAAATGGTTTGTGTGTATTGATGCTTGTTTAATTCTTATTTTATTTCTACGGATGAAGATGCAATTAATCAAAACGCAGGTTTCAGAACTTCCAGTGCTTCCAAATGCCTCATTCAGACTTACAATGAATGTGTCCCATGTCTTCTGCATATGAATTTTTGTTTTTTTTTTTGTTCAGACTAGCAAGTGACCTGTATTGCTGCACAGATTTTTTTGAAACCAAATAACATTTTATATTTTTACCAAAATACCTGTGGAGCTGACAGAGCATGATGCATTCATTTTCCTTGATTTTGTAGTGAGGGAAAAGGCTAGCATGAATAATTCAAAAATAATGCTGAGACTGTTAAGATTTAGTACTGGAGAGGTCATCACAGTTGGGAGAATGAGCTAGGAGACTATTACTATTCCACGATCTTTGAATCTCAAGGTGACATCATTATTATTTCTCTATATCTATAATGTGGTGCTGCAACCAACTTATTGCAGTGTTTCTCATGTAGGGTAGAAAGATCAATTACATACAGACCTCAAAATGTGAACTATAAGCATAGTGTCCAATAAAACTGTCATTAACAGTCACCACAATTTTAACTGTATGCTTCCAGGTCAAGCTGTTCTAAAAATGATAACTGACATTGAAAGGTTGAATAAAGAGCACTCACTCTAACGGGGACAATTCTGTACCCAAATAAGTTTTCATTAACAAATCTGCCAATTCCGCTCTTGAGTTTACAAAAGCATTAAATATTTCATTGATTCATTTCATTTTTTCTGTTATGCACATTCACAGACAACCTGAAAAAAAAACGATCATAATTCCACATGATCAGCATCAACAGTAGTAGCGTTGAATGCAGATAGAGCATCCCTGTGCAATTTGATTTAATTTATTCCTGTCTTCGATGAGAAACTGAACGATATTATGGACGCTATATTACAGTAGCACTCATTGCGTGACGTTAACTATTGCCTCACCTCTCTGGGTGCTGTGAACTCCGCAGCGTGCCCGTGGAAGTGTGCGTTACCCGAAGCACACGAGTCACTTCTGAGTATTCCAAAGCAACGTATGCCAGGAAACAGCCGTTAGGACTTCTGAAGAGTCTCTCGATTGGGTAAGCACAGCCTTGTATGTTTAATTAAACATTCCTTTCCCTTGGAGAATATTCCTCAAGACTGTAACTCTTCCAATAAACATTTTTCCTACTTGTTTTATTTTCTTTTTGTAATTTTCACATGAGTTTGAAAGGTAAATAAGGCAGCTTTCATAAGGAAATTATAGAGAAAAAAGCCTTTGTAGGCCACCTGTTCTGAACACCAGGATGTTTCGATGCGAGTAGCGTTCAAATGTTTCTGAAAGATACTCTGCGAATCTCTGGGACAGGGATTTCCTCTTCTGATTTGAAGAAGCAAGCTACTCTCCTGCTTTCCTGATTCTTTCCCGTTTTTCTTGTGGGATGTTTGTGACAAGCACCTGCTCCCGGATAATGGCAGTGCAGGAGCAGGAGCGGGAGCAGGAGTGGGAGCTCCCTGCTGGAGGTGCAGACCCGCGGGAGCTGCCACCACCCCGGCTGCTCTCAGCGCCCGCTGCCGGTCTGGCTTTGCCCCTTTCCTCCCTCCGTGCTGCTCGCTGCGGCAGCCCCGAGCCGGCCAGGCAGACGCAGCATGCCTCGTTGGAGTAGGGCGGCGCGAGGTCAGCTCCTTGCTGGTCTTCCCGGGAAATTTGCGCTGATGGCTTTTGGATAGCCAACAGCTCCTTCGTATGTTCAGAGTCTAAATGAGCTTGTTGGCGATCTCATTTTTCTAAATTCTGATTTGAGTTCCCTTGCTTCTCTGAACTAGACATTTTTACAGCAAGTGTAAAAATATTAATAGGACTAAGTAAGCATATACATGGAGCAGATAGAAAACAAATGTAAAAATGAATATCCTTCATTATTTCCCTTGCAAGACTTTCAGGTGTGCACAGCTGGAGGGCCGGGGCGCTCTGGCAGGACCATGGACTCCAGCCCTGCCGAACCAAAAATGAAGTGTGGTCAGAGGAATCAAAATTAAATAGGCTGGTAGATATGCGATCCTGCAGCAGGAAAAATAAAACAACTGTGAAACAATGTCTTTCTAATGACGACAGGAAAATTAAAAAGAGAATAAAGCAGTGGCTTCCTAGGTATAGCTTTCTTCCTGCTCAACCAAACATTTATTTTAATTTTTAGCATTTGGAGGAAAGCCACATGACTTAAGCTCCAGTTCACCCTCATTATACAATCTTAACTGCCATAATGTTTTTGTCGGCCTATTGCACATAATGATCTTCGCCCTCTGCAGAGAACGTGGTCCAGAGGCAGCAGTGATTAACAAAGCGGGTCAGTGCTGCTCGGCCTAACGCGCTACTCTGGCATGCGGTTTGGGAGCGTCGGAAAATCTGAGCATCATCACCAGCGGTGGTAGTCTTCTTTTTGGATAGAGCTTGAGAAAGAATTGGAGATTGGGGAAAAAGCAAACTGGTTTTATCGCAAAATCATTGAAAACCCTGGAGACTTAGGCTTTCTTCTGCCTTTATCACAGACCTGTTCTGAGGGCACAACGCCGCAGCAGCTACATTTAGTGTTTGAATTTTGTTCAGGTGCTGGGGCTACAGAATTAGCGATGCAATCCCAACGGCCAGCAGTGGGAAAGGCAGAGAGGATGGTCCTACATCTGAACACAGTATGGGGAGTCTGCACGTCAGGAGTCAATTCAAGTAATTTATCTGCTCTAGCATTTCTAAATTTAAGATTGCTCTGATTGGTGTGACAAGGGGTCTGGGAAAATTTTTGCTGCCAGTTATGCCTTTTAGGTGACCTGAGGATTTCATGTGGAGCATATGTACACCATTCATTGTGCTAAATTTTGCTTGGAAGGGCAATCTGGCTATAGGTGATCTTCCTTGACATCTAAAAAGCACAATAAGAATTTAATAATCATGAGACACTGTTGACAAAAATGAAGTTTTTGCAGCACCAGTTAGGGAGGAAATCATTCTCATGCCAAAGAGCTTGGATTTCATATTGTGTTTTGAAACAACACTGTGGGCTTTTGGAAAAGGAAAAGCAATGGGTGCCACAGAAGCCAATATTTTCAGTGGATTCTTTCTTCATCGCTATCCAAACTAGAAACTCAGTCAATTAATAATAGATGTTGTAAAAAGTGTTGAAAAACTACAATGGGAAAAAATTCCTTAGTATGTTCCAGTTACATTTCACATGAAACAGTTTCTGTGGCCAGTGGTCAGTTGAGGATGGTATCTTGGTATTCAGCTAGGAGACAAGAAAAAGGTGGCAAAAGAAGCCAAAAAAAGTCATTAAACCTGTTTATCATTCAATAAAATGTACAAGATTGTTCATAATACAGGAATGCAAAGTATACTGTTCAAGGAAATGTAAACGTAACTGCAACTATTTCATTTCATGTGAGGTTTATGTTAGCTCTCCTATTAAATTTAATGGGTTGCCTCATGAGAAGCAGCTCATTAATATGAATATGAAGAGCATGTTTCAACCTGCAGACTAAATAACACAACGATATGTGATGTTTATTTTCCTTTGGTAGATCTTTGCTTTTTAAAAATATGAACTAATGCAGTAGAAGTAGATGGAGTCTGGGGATAAAGCACTGAACTGGGAATCAGGAGGCCGCGTTTCGCATTCAGCTCAGTGTCATATACTTCTGATGTGAACCTCAGCAAATCAATTAACTGCTGTTTACTCTGGTTACTGAGTTGGGTTAAATCAACGGGCAGTGTAATACTTTACTTATTGTGAGGCTAAATAATTTTAATTAATTATCCTGGTTTAGACTGACATTACGGGCTGCCTGGAGGGATGGGCCGCGCTGAAGTGGTGACCAGGGCTTGGATGCGGGGAGCTCGGCAGCTGCCTCGGCGTGCCGGAGGCCACCGCCGAGCCGGGCTGGTCAATGGAGATGCTTCGCCCGGCTGCGTGGCTGCACTCCGTGCAGCTCAGAGCGGGCATGGCCATCGCTGTTGGGTATTGTGGTGTGGCTGCCCGCGGCAGGGAGGAAAAGGGACATCCACAGTGCCTTTGTCCCCGTCGGGGCAACGCGCAATGGGCGGCATCCCATGGGTGAAGCTTTTGCACGGCTTAGGTTGCTGCTTGATGTAGTTCCAGGAAGTTGCTACATGAAAAAAGCTAAATGAGCAAAACCCCTTAAAAATGAAATTGAAAAATTAACCAGCAAACAGTCAGGAAGCACTGAATTTATGGCCCTCGAAGGAACATTAACTTGCCCACATTTATCAAATTAGGGTTAATTTTCCAGAAGACAGAGCCCCTTTTGTGGTTTCACTCTCTGGCCACAAAATTAACACTCACCTGTGAACAGCAGGCATTGTTCGAAGGGCTGGTGCCTCCGATAACTTGACTTTTGTTTGTTTGTTGGTTGGCCATTCATCAGGAAAATTGTAAATTCATAAGTAGGTATAGGGATTGTCTTAAAACCTTCCAGAGGAATTTACATTAAAATAAATCTTATAACTGAAAAGTGCCAGAAATGCAGGCCTTGATCCTGCAGTGGGATATGATCGGTTATATTGCCATTGTCCTGTAATCACAGAATTATAGAACCATAGAACATCCCGAGTCCGAAGGGTCTCGCAAGGATCATTGGGTCCAGCTCCTGGCTCCACACAGGACCACCTAAAGATTAAACCATACCTTCCGGAACTCCGGCAGGTTCGGTGCCCTGACCGCTGTCCTGGGGAGCCCGTGTCACTTAACTCAGTTGACTGGGAAGATTCCTCCGGCAGGAATCCCCCGCGGTGCTGGCTCACCCGTGAGCTCTCCCTCCCTGTGGCTGGCGGGGCTCAGCTGCCGGTGCCACACATGCACAGCTCTCCCATGCCATGAGCTCTGCCCACCAGCTGGAGAAACACACGCGGGCCGTCTGATGACAACACATCTGAAAATGCGATTTTCTTTTTTATTTCAAAGTTCCTGTTTCACTGTAATCGCAAAAACTGAAATGAAAATATTTGTTTGTGTAAAATTGTCATTGAAACAACACTTTTAGATCATTCTTTCTGGAATTGCTTGTAGTGTTTTATTTGCTGGCCTTGCATTTTATGATCTGCTCTTGTGATCTTCTGAAAAAGGAACAGCACTCAATACTGGGAATCCCAGGAAAGTGATTGGGATGACTGCCAGCTGAGAATTTGAGATTTTCTCGTTTTTTTTTCTTTTTTTTTTCTTTTTGTACTGCGAAGGACCTGCCATCCCGGCGGGAGTGGCAGAGGTCTGCAATGAATCCATTCTCACCCCACTCTGTGCCCAGCGTGGGGCTGCGCTGCCCGGGAGGAGCTCCAGACACAGACCATGACCCGCAGACACCCTTTGGCTGCGGTTCCTCAGGAGATGCCAGTGTGCACAGGGAGGGACGGCTGCTGCTCTGGTCTAGCACCAGAGGCAACACATCTGTGTAATCACAAATAGGTGGGAGCCACCCCTGCACCTTCTGTATTGCCTTCTCTGTGCTTTCCGGATGGGCACTGCAGTGCTCTCCTTGCTGTGTCTGGCAGCGTGGTGTCCAAAGGGCCACTGGTGGAAAAGCCTTGCTTTGTTGTATGGTAGCATTAGGATGGATTGCAATGAAGGCCAAAAAGAAAAAAAAAAGTAACAGGACTAATCATGTTCCTTACATGGTTTGAATTCACAAAACTTTTAATAATTAACCGTTTTGGAGGGAACTCATAAAAATTACTTAGAAAGATGAGTAAGACCTGCACTCTGATCCTAACTTGTACAAGTAAAAAGTGTTAAGCATTCTATTTTTTTTGTTCCATTTTTGTTCCATTGCGCATACTCAGGAGACCCCTTTATTTCAAATTTAAAATAGTCTATGAAAATCTGTATTGACGTAATAGCTTATTAGGCTACAAGCAAAATATTCCCAGAACTAATTTTTAATTAATATAGTTCACTGAAAACTTATAAAAGATTCATACATAATATGATAAAAGAAATAAACATCCTCAATACCATGTCAAGTTTCTTTTCTTTGTAAAACATTGTTTTTTCTCCTCTGCTACCAGAACAATAAAACCTACTCTTCCAAAACTGACTTGCGCTTGTCTTTGGCAGCTCTGTCAGATGTGATATTTTCTGATACATAAAATGGTGCTTATTAATTCAGAGTCAAATTGTCACCTTTTCTCACTTTGGGTTCTACCTTTCATAAACAGTCCCGTATTTCTAATCCGGATTTCTCTTGGAGTTTGGCACTGTCCCTCCAACAGGTTGCTGCAGGGCTGATGGAGTCCAGTGGAAATCATCTTTGTGACCTAAGTGAGTTTTATGTCGGTTGTAAAGTAATTAAAAGTGGCAAGATTTGACTAGAATTCATCTCGTCTCTCTGCAATCAGATCAAAGGGATGTATCTGGTCCAAGATCCTTGCCGTACATTCCCTCTGTAGGCAGGGAGGAGATATTGACATCTCCAAAGAAGTCTTGTGGCCACATTCCTGGAGAAGGAAGGTGCACGTCGCAATTGCTGAGCAGGAAAGCCTGGCTTAGAGTGCCTTAAACAAGATGCCCTCCTTGTGGGGGGGACAAGCTGTGTCCCACCGGCGGGTCTGGCAGATCTTTACCACCAGGGTGCTTCCTGGCACCGGCAGCGGTCCTCTCAGCAGTGGAGGGGCTGCCTTGAGCCTTTTCAGCTGGGATGGCCTTTGGCAACCTGCTTGTCACAAAATACTTGAATTTTGTCCTAAGCAAAGCAGCTGTTTAATGGATAGCACGAGATGGTGTTGTGCTGTTCTGAGAAGCCCTTTGCTCCTTACTTGCTTTCCTCCCCAGAAGTCTTGTCCAGATATAACCTGTTTCATTTTGTATTGAACTCTCTTTGTTTTAGTCTGTTCATGATTCCCATTTGCATCAGAGCTTTCCACTGCAGTATTTCATGCAGAAGTTAATCTGGGGAAGCTAGATATTCTGCAGGTTGGGTAATAAAACCTGGGGGCTCTTGGTCGTCCATCAGGAGGGAGTGGGACCGCCTGGGTGGGAGCAAGCTGCAGCGGAGGCATTCAGTAATAGGGTGGAGGCTTTACTACTTCATCCTTCCTTGTTTTGGCAAGGACAGAGGAGGAATTAAATTGGAAGGCTGACAACCTGAACGCACATTTCCTGCACCATTATTCCTGGTAGTTGCCTTACTCTCTGCAACAGCTGAAAACAAAGGATGTGTTACGTTTATCCTGAAGTGATGATCAATTAGGCAAAAAAATGACAATTTTTAGGTAGCTCTAATCAAACTTCATTCTCATTGCTCAAACAAACAAAAAACAAACAAACAAACAAAACCTTTCACACTTCTGCCGAAGCTGTAGTTTTAAACTTCAGCAATGTGTGAAGCACGGGACTGTGGGGTGCTCCCAGGGGCCCACAGGGGATTTGGAGGCTGAGCAGCCACTACCCACTCCTGCCCATGGCACGGAGGAGTCAAACCTTCTGCCGGTGCACAGGAGGAAATAGAAAGGCAGGGGATTTAACTGTGCTCAGATCCTCCCATTTTTGCAACAGTTAGCAGAAAGACTAAGAACTGAAGACTGGGCTATGGCTGGCCGAGCAGCCCCATGGCGAGCCGAAGGGTCTTTTGCCTCTTTTCCCGCAGAGCGTCCCCAGGTGCCGGAGGACCTTCTGTCAGTGTTTAAGGTGTGCTGTGGTGCCGTTGCTGAAATCACTCAGCTCTGTGTCTGAAAAGCCACGAGTATTTCGCTGGAGAAAAGCTGATTCATGAAAAACTATTGGGCGGACACAGGTAAATGGGTGCTTTTAATATATATGTGCATATACCCTAGACCTGTGGGAAACCAGGGTGTTGTGTCCCATCCCCTACGTCACAGCACAGCCGCTAGAAGAGTAATGGCAAGTGATAGTATTGGACATCTCTTGGAAGACTTTCCCTAATTAGTCCAATTGAGTATCTTAGTCTAAGTCAGGATAACGCTATATATTTAACAGGATTTAGTCCTGTGAATTCTCAATATCCTTAGCTCCTATGTAGCTTTAATATACTCAGCAATTTCCAGGATTAGGTCTTAAGGGCTTGATCCAAAAACATTTAAAATCAATAGGTGTTTTCCTTTGACTTCGGTGGGCTTTGATTCACCCCCTGTGTGTCGGTCAACACTTTCTGATCCAAGTACAGAAAAATATTACAAAATCATATTTCCAAAACCCGTATTACTTACTTCACACTGCACAACTTCTTGAACTCTACAAAGATTTGAATAGGGAAATATTAACCAAAACAATAATGATATTATTAGTTGAAGTTTTAGCTTTTAAATTCAATAAAAAGTACCACTGGGTATTCTTTAATGTTATAGAAGAAGAATGATTAATTTAAGGTTCAGGTGCAAGACAAGGTCAGGAAAGAATTGTTACTGTATACAGTGAGCATTTCATGATGAATTTGTAGTTTGAAGTATCACTTTATGATGCATTTTCTGTTTTGTTATCAGGGGAAGTATGATGGGTGACATACGAGTGATCACAGTGTTTTGGTGCAATGTTCTGTGATGGGCTTTTCATAAAAATTAGCTGACAATGTCATGAGTATACAAGTAAATTTATAGCTTTCATACTGGACTGCCATTCCCAGAGCTATTTCCAATCACTTGGGCTTTTTATTAAGTTTATTGTTCTTTTATTGTTCAGTGGAGTGTAAGCAGCGAGATTACAAATAAATGTAAGTTTCAGTGGGTATGAAGTCAAGCTTGCAGAATTAGGGAAGACGCAAGCGAAGGAAAGCAGAAATTAATTTGAATCATTGGTGATATGAAAGACCATGTTCTGACATTTCTTGTCAAACGCATACACCGTGAGCAGCGTCGGAAGCTGACATACTGCTCCTGCCAAAGTTAAAAGAAGAAAGTCTGAAAACAAAGTGTCAGTCGTGCTTCCAGTGGACTGACGGAGGTTTTCACGTTCGTGCTGGGGTTCATTATTTATTTTTGCCCGATTTGCTTCACGTGGGATTTCTTCTTACTTCTGACTCCAGCACTTGCTTGTAGCACAACAGGGCCAACAAGTGGAGGGCGAAGAACTCTCTCATTTTAGTGTCATTCTCATAATATCTCCAGCGTGAGACCTTCAGCATTTATTTCCCTCTACTTTTTCTCCCCTCGAAGAGTGAACGCTTTATCATTTTGGTTAATATCCTGACCAGCAGAGCAGAAAATCAGACTCATAGCTTTTAATGACACATTTTCAACTGCAAGTTAGTCAAAAAAATCATTTTTATGTGGTTCTTCAATACTTATACAGACTTCAAGAAACATAATTAAAATTTGTGTTCCTTCATTGTTATTACTGCCGTGGACTCAACTTAAACTGGATGCTGTTTGTCTGGGCAATCAGACAATAGCTGGAATCCAAAAGCAAATCGATTTGCTGTGTGGCTTGTGCTATTACTTAAGTTATAAATAAAATGATTTTTCCCAGATGGCTCCCTGATGGCCCCACGCTCTTCCCAGCACAGCCACGGCTTCTCCCGCGGCAGCCCCATCCGCTGGCCCCTCCAGCCGCCCTGCTCCTGCTCGCTCCCCCAGCGGCCAGAGGCTTTGGCAGGAGCGGAGCCGAGCTGGCCGCAGCGGGGTGAGGCCGGGAGGAGACCACCTGGGGCCAGCGAGGCCCCGGACTCCCCGGGAGGCCGCCCGGAGGCCGGCCCCGGCCCCACCTTGGGAAGAAACGCGCTGCGGCCAGCGGGGCTGCGCTCCTGAAGGGCGCGGTGACGTTTCAGGCAGGGAGCAGCTCCCCTCATTTATTTTTCTAGTGCAAACATTTGGAAACAGAATTGCTAACTTTTCTCTAGGTTGTGTATTTACTTCGTAGGCAAGTTATGCTTCCAGAACGCGGGCAGGGCACTGATGGAAACTATAAACACACATCCAAGAGCATGCTATATACACTGCCTGTGCTTTGTTTTCACCTTTTCAGGATGACTAAAATCATTAATCTAACATGCTAAATTTTTGTATTTTTTTAGAAAACTGGGAAGATGTAACCTATAATCACCCAGCATTTGTAACTGAACTGAAACAATTATGGTGAAAACAGATTGGGAAATTGTGGGACTAAAAATAAATATTTTTCCATGAACACAATAGAACTATAGTGAGAATTACAGGCAAAAAATCAATAAAAAGTAGTATATAATGGCTACAGAGTTCAAACAAAGTGCATTCATTCCCTAGTCCCTAGGAGGACCCCTGATATATACGTGCAAAAGTTAATGAAAGTCAGACTTTGTTGTGTCATCAAAAATAGCAAAGAAGTTGGCTGCATTCTTCCCTACGTTTTGGCTACTCGTCGCTCCATAAATATAGCACCTATTTAAAGGCCCAAGCCTTCTTCCCATTAAAGTCAGTTGCAAATCTCTGATAAACTTTGGCACGGGTTGGGGGTCCAGCGGCGCGCGCCGAGTGCGGTGGGGTGCTCTGGGGATGGGCACATCCCAGCGGGGCCGCAGGGACGGGGGCAGCCCCTCGCCCCGCTGAGGCGCTCCGCTGGGGGAAAAGCTGCAGCTTCGTCCCCTTCCTAAGCTGGCTCTCGACCACGCCTGCAGTTCTCATTTTTGCATGTATTTGCATGAGCTTGATGTATTTTATAAAAATAATTCTACGGTTAGATTTAGGGCCCGGAGGTTGTTTTCACTTATTTTTTGGTTTTAAATGCAGGGGAATGGGCTGACGGAGAATTCCACGTGAAGCTGGGCAAGGCCCAGGTATATTTACCTCCTGCTTCAAGACGCTGGGGGAAAACCCCGTGCATTCATGAGCACCGAGCCGCTGGGGCAGGATGGTCCCCCCAGCCCAGCGCCCACCAGGAGCACCCACCCCCCGTCCATCCCCATCCTCTGCAGCGCCCGGGAGGGCCCACGGGGGCTGCGTCCTGGCCCCACGCCTCTCGGGCTCCTTCGCAGAGCCTGGACTCCTCCAGCTTCTCCGGCACCACAAAATGGGCAGAGGCCAGCAGAAGACCTGGGGAGTTTTACTGAGGAGCTGCCGCGTGGTCTACTGGAGAGTAATTGCGTGCCTCAGTCTGCTGGGAAATATTTGTTTACTAAGAGTCCAGTCGGAGAATAACTTAACGCCTCCGTTTTATTTTGTTTTCATTATGTTATGTGACCACGGTAATACTGCATTTTGTAAGTATCCAGAATACTTCTTCTTCCCATGATAGCCTTGCCTCCCCTCTTTCTATTTTCCCGCTGACACTGAATGACTCTTGACCTTCCAATCTTGCAATTTTTAATAAAGTCAAAGAAAATCTAATCCTGAGAACATTTGTAATTGATTAAGTTTAAGCTGCAAGAGCCTAAACCAGGGCCTGTTGAAGACAATGAGAGCCTTTCTATTTCTTTCCATGGGTTTCGTAAACTTTTGTTTATGAAGGAGGCCCGTCAGGAACAATGCAATTAGGAATCTGTCCATCTGAGCCTCTGCTTTGCTTCACTTAAAAAAAATAAACATTTTCATTTTGCTCATTGAAAGAATATGGGAAAGGATGAGAATGGAGACATCCATTCTGGCTCCAAGCCAACCCAGTTTGGCCAAGAAGCAAGTTTCCTATAATTTAAAGATATGCTACAAAAGAAACCCATTGTTGTTGCACTCTTTATTTGATTGTTTGCAACTTAAAAAAAAAAAAAAAAAAGAAAGAAAGAAAAAACAAGCAACAAACTCTAACTTTTCAAATTAGTTTAAAAAATAATTCTTAGAACTTTCTTTCCCAGAAGATAGGCTGGCTCCTGGATGCAGTTATTCATTACACACTCAGCCCCAATACAATGGCTGGCTCCAGAGCAGCAGCCTTAAAATGCAGTTTTGCAACTCCTTCTCGGATGAGTAATCCTTACTTCTGTCCCACTCACATGAGTAAGGGATACTTAAGTAAGAAATGGTTGAAGGGTCTGGCATCCTGACAGCAGCGGAGGAGCGAATTGAGCAATGGCTTTTAAAAGTGACTGTCAGTGTCTCCATAAACTTTGCATGAATGTCTTTCACAGGGATTTTAGACATGGGCACAGCAATGACCCCAGGCTTAGCAGGCACCTAGCCAGCGCCTTTCGTTTTGTTCAAACACTTTCCTTCAGAAATAACCAGATTAACCATATCTTTAAAATTTATAGCATTTGTAGAGGCAAAATATAAATGTGATTCGGGACCATGGGGCTGGTGAGGAGGGAGGTGCACTTTGCAAAATGCACCAATTATTTCCAAGCTTGGGTTGATTATCAAACTTCAAGATATTGGTTTAAACTTGCAAAGCTCAGTTGGATTAGCAGGTCTTTTGCATAAGTCAGATCTTCCCGAGTGCACTTTCCAGCTTCTAATAATATTTAGAAATAAACAGAATCTGTCTGTATTTTCACCTTTCTGGAGTCTCTTATGGGAATACGAATCTCAGGAGACAGCTTTATTTTGTTAAAGCTAGGGCTCTAACACATTTTGTTTCATGTGGAGTCCTTGGGAGCTCTAATATGTTTTGGGTGGGTAATGTTTCCATACATTACTACTCCATTCATAATCCATTACTTGGATAATTCCTCATTTGTGAGACCTGGAGAAATTATGGTATTCACAGGCATTTTTTGAATATTTATATAATGTCATAGCAGGGCTTAGGATATCAGTTGGCTGGAGACGAAGGCAAGATCCCGAGCTGTTCTCACACGTAAGTGCCAGTCTGAGTCCTTGGCAAAAATGTAAATCGCAGCGTTGGAAGGCAAAAATCACTGAACAAGAGGATTACATTGCAAAGCAGTTATTTCAACAGCTGCTGCCCATGAGAGGGCACCTGACTTTTGCAGGAGAGTAGTTTTAATAGCCAGAAGTATTTTACCAAGAATTATTCGCACAGTTGAAAAGATAAACATCCACTGATTTGGCGCGGTATGCAGAACCACTTAGCTACGACGCCCTCACGGCTGCAGCCTCCGAGCCGAAAGCAGCTCCCAGGCAGAGGAGGAGACGCTGGTTTGGTGGGAGCAAGGAGCGGCAGCCCGGCCTCCTCGAAGGATGCAGACCCGCGTGGTGCAGCTGCAGCGTTCCCGGGATTTTCCCTCCCGTTACCCGTGTCGCTCCCAGCGTTCCCGCTGCCCACCTGGGCTGCGAGGGGAAGGCGTTGTGCTGGGGCGCGGGGTGCAGCGCCGGGGAGCCAGGGCCGGTTCTGGGGCAGTTCTGGGGCGGTTCTGCAGGGACAGGAGGTGAGCGGCCGTCACGGGACCTTGCTCTCGGCCATCTCCACCTGGCAGCGTAAATGATGTCTAGAGGTGCAAAAGCTCTGCTGGTTTAACCGCTACAAAGAGGAAAGCGTAGAACCGGCGAGTGGGCTGCCACGGACCATGCAGTGAACCAAACCAAGAATTGAGAATAAACACCTCTCCTGAATCCAATTTCCAGTTTCTAGGTAGGAGGTGTTTTTTCCTGTCTCCTTCCTTTGCAGGAGTTACATTATGACAGTTACTAATGGATTGCAATCATAATGCTTCTTACAACAACGCGCAGCATAACTGTGGAAAATAACGAGACTTCAGTAAATAATCCATTTTGGCAAGCTGACACTCAGGAGAAGTTTATTATATGTAAATAATGATTGATTTAGTTCTGAACCGATTTCAGAGACTCCTGGTTCTAGGACTTGGGAAGGGAGCAGTGGGCAGAGAATGGGCAGTGCCCGCTCCATCACACAAACACACAGCTGACACATAGCACAGACAGCAATGCAGGATTCGAAAATACCACAGTGGCAATATTTTTTTCCCCTATAAATTGTTCTCAGTTCACAGCTAATAGACGTCTCCCCACACAGCTAGTAAATAATGAATAATCCCTCGGACAGACACAGAATTGTCCATGGCCTTCTCCCAAAAAGTGCTTTACAATCCTCCGTCTTGGTATTTCCTGCAGTGGGCAGGTCCCTGTGCCATAACCAGGGACCCAAATTCTGGCACCCAGATGGGGACATGGGGTGAGAGCTGGGGGTGCTCGGTGCCATGCAGCTGTGAAGGACTCGTGTTTGCACGTGCTGGAGGAGTCTGAGGAGGACCTAGAGCTCATCTGTGGGAGTTAAATCTAATATATAAAAGCTTTTGCAAACACTAGTAAGCTTTATGCTGTGAAAATATCGAGAATGATTTAAATTACAGTGCAGGTATTTCCTTTTTTGGGAACCGAATCGCACTGTCTTTGCCTAGGCAGAGCTTCCACACCTTCTGTGCCAGCTTCCATTTGCCTTGCATTTGCTGAGCGGAGTCATCAAAGTGCTTGGCCATGTGCTTGACTTTAGGCATGGACTTGCTAATTGTGCTTAAAAGTAACCTGTTTACTTAACTGGTTTGCAGAGTGATGTCTTGAATGCCTCTTCTGATGCTCTCTCAAAGTTAATGGCACAAACCCATTGATTTCAAGGAAATATGAACTGGGCCCTTTGTTTCTTACTAAGGAGACATCCGAGGTCTTGCAGGGTAAGGTTTTTGTGTTCTTTCTATGGGGCTTCCATATAAGCAGACCTGTTTTTATGGGAAGTGTGATGTTGCTTGTATCGATTTGGCAACTGGGGAGACAGTGTTAGTGGGTGACCTTGAAAAATGTGATAAGTGGCAAGGGTGCTGAAAGGTTGAGGCACAAAGGGGATGGCTAAAAGCATATTTATTTCTAGCCTGTGATGATAGAGGGGTGAAGTTCGTGGATCTCTTCTCCATAAGAAGCTCCTCAGTAGCCATGAGTACTTTCTACCACATTCTTCTCAGCTTTGCAGAGAAAATATTCACAGCTATAGTAGGGTTATGTAAAACCTGACAACAGTGAACCTTGAAACCTCGAAAAAAAAAAAAGAAAATTCTAAACCTCAGACCCATATACTACTCTGGCTTGTATTGAAAATGATCCAGAAAGAGGTTAAAAATAGGGAAAAAAAAGCACAAGTAGAAATGTAAACACTTATTTTACCATGCCCGTAGCAGATGCATGTGAATGTAGTATGTAGCAGCAGAGTGAGGAAATTACCAAACATTTCCAAACCCCGTTCTGTCTGAGACAGAGCAAACATGCCCCTCTGGGGTGCAGATGGTTCCTGTACTACTTAGGCATCCATATAAATATTTCTGTTTGCCAGAATGTAGTGGAGATTTTGTCTGTTAATGATTTATTATTCTCAGCACAGTGGTAATTTACTGGTTTTCCTTGAAATTTAGCATGATCTCTTCAAAGAAAACTGTGAGGACCAGTCCCTACCCTTGCGAACAGGCCAGCTTATGCAAAGGAGTGCATCCTGGCCAGCTACTCCGGCTAATTGGAAATTAGCAGAAAAACAGCATGCATACATACAAAAGGAGTTCATAAATTATTATTGATGTCACCATTTCATATTGCAAGAACCACAACAAGGTGCATCCGAACAGGCAGGGAATGATTTTCGGGCTTTGTGGCATTAGTGCAGCATGGATGTGTCATCTCCGCGTGGATCAGAGCCAGCAGAAGGAAACAGGAAACCAGGGGACACAGAGATAGAAGCTGCAGGAAAAAAATAAGCTCGGCAGCAAGTCTTCTTGCTGAAACATTTAAATAAAATTGTTCTTAGAGGTTCTGATGTGACAGCCTGTGCTGGAAGAGGAAGAAATCCTCCTTCTCCTGCTATCCACGAGTTGTAACACAGAGTCTACCTAATTCTGGGAAATGTTACGGCAGATAGTCAGAAAAATGGGAACAGAAAGTGTCATTCTTTGAGATTCCCCAAGTTCTAAGAAAAATGCAAAACCTCTGCTGTTCAAATGAATCAGAGTTCTGCAACCAGGACAGTCGTCTGACTGGTTAAAATAACAGCAAAGGAAAACAGCTGCCATGTACGAGATCTCTGACATACTCGCAGTGCCCTGGACTCCGCATGTCAGTATGCCTTAGTTTTTCAGGAGGATATTTACTGTGTTTCCTCATCATTCCTCCAGAAATCAACAGTATTTCCACAGTATTTCCAAAGCAAGTAAAAGTTATGCTTTAATTATTCTTTACCCAGTGTGTGTGCTGCTTTTGAGCACTCACATTTGCTAGCACCTGGGAGAGCCCAATGCAAAGCTTAGGATAAAGTTTAAAATAAAGCCAAGTGATGCATATAATTAACGAAGTGGTTGATAAAGGTACTCGGCTTTTCCCTGCTGTATTTTAAAAGGGTGTTTCTCAGGCACAATCCCGTGTCCATCAAAAACAAATCCTGGCTGAGAAACAGAAAGAGATGGGCTTCAAAAATGTTGCCTGATAGAGAAACTTTTAAAATATCCCAGGGACTCATCCTGCTCTCCATGGAGGTGACAGCAAGATGCTGCATACTTGGCAGGCAGGGACTGAGACCAGCAGCACTGCTGCTCTGGGAAATGGGGAGAAAGCTGGGGAGGGCCAGAGCTGCAGGGGGTGTCCTGAAAGACATCGAGCTGGTGTTGTAAGAACGAGATTTAAAAAACGACAACAACACACAAACACACAAAATTTGGATTCTTTGTGTATGCCTTCTGGGCTGCAAGACTGCTTTGGGGTTGTCATTTTTCTCTATGGTCATGGAAATTATATAGTGCCTGTTGTTGAAATGGTATTTGAGAGTCTCGGGGAATCAGCTGTTTCTGAGTTAAGCTTCCCAAAGATACACTGGATTTCTTGGCACAATACTGGACACCAAGTATTGTAGCATTATTTCAAGCTTCCCTCAATGGGCAAGTCCCAAATACATCCTGTTTTTAAGTTGTGTGTAAGAGGAATAATAGGCTTCTGGAGACAGATTAATTTATAAAGTGAAGAACTAAAATTCCTCCTTCAAAGCTATGACACTTGCTCCAGGTCCTCACAATAAGCTCACGTTGTTGCAGGCACAATCGGTACTCACTGCTTGGTTTACCTGCAGGACTTGCTCGGTTTATCTGCAGGACTTGCATTAAATAGTTCTTATAAATGCTTTGGAAGCATCTCATTCACCAAAGCCACTGAGTTCCTACTGAGTGTAACTAGGGCATCTTTTAAAGCTACAGCTTACCTCCTTAAAGCAGTCTGTATTGGAGGTTTAACATCCTTGGATACATTGCTTCAATATTTTTGGCTCTACCATCAACTTATTTTGGAAAAAAAAGAACTTGCTGGGAGAATAAAACAAACAAACAAACAAACAAACACCTTCATAATTAAGCCTCATAAAGAAATTACAGAGCTTTAGCATTTTCCTTTTGGTAGCCATTAGTCTTCTCACATATGGAGAGGTCCTCCAGAAGGTCCTGACAGCTTTTTGCCCCTTTACCAGTGTAGTGCAATTTGGCTTATTTCTCCTTATCTATCGGTAAGTTCAAACTTAGAGATGTCTTCATTCACACCTTAAGTGATTTCAGGTTAAGGCTTGTGGCCTCACGGATGAAATGTGCATCAGGACATGTTTACTATCGCTGTATACTGCAAGGCTGGTGCATATTTTTTTTTGCAAGGTTTGGAAGAGGGGCTGTATTTAAATGTGCTCAAAAGAGGGTCTTATCTGAACTCTGAGTTATTTCAACTTTTGTAGTAAAGGAACTAACACTTCTTCTCTCAACGTTAGCATTCAAAGATGGATGATAGTTGCTTTTCAACCAGAGGGAAGAGCGAACAGGAAGAGAAATAAAGAAAAGTGCTGCCTTTATTCTCAACCTGGGGAGTCCTGTACGGTGAAGGGTAACATCGCCTGCAATGGCATTGCAGCAAATTTCAGGAGAAAAATGGTTATTTCTTCTGTCAGGCCCAGCCATCCATCACGGTTATTGAGATCTACTCCTGCTCCACAAACTCTTGTGAAACTCGCACTGAAGTTGTGAAAGCTGAGGTGTCTTAAAGCTCAGCCAGCATGCCTGGTGCTTGCAGAAGGCAGGGGAGGGGAAACTTGGAAACTGAAGCTTTTTAAATGGAAACACATTTTCTTTACCTTTTTGCAGTTAAGTCAGGGTATGCAAAGCTGAGAACAGAATATCATTTAAGGAAAAGAGAAGGAAGGAAGGGAAAATTTGCAGATGATAGGCCATAGCACAGGGCACGGACCCTGCTGCCCTGGGGGATGGCGAGGACTGGTTTCAGTGCCCCCCACCCCACCTCATCTCTGTGAACTGGGGAGCGGCAGTTTGCGTTTATGCTATGGAAAACTGGTTATCACTAAAAGGCAGATTAGACTTTCACGTGGCTTTTGTTATTTATGAGTGACTGTCTAACATGTCATTGCATTAGCAGAAAGCCGACTGGAAGTAGTGTAGTTCACTCCTGGAGTCAACCCCAAAATTAATTTGCTTGTCTGAATACAAAATCTACTTTGTCTGGTCTCACGTTTTTTATTTACTGCCACATCTTTTTGGAGCTCTTTGTCAATAGATTTACAAATACTGTCTGTTAGTGAGGAATTCTTAGGAAGAATTTTTTATATGGGATGTTTCCAGTTATCCTTCCACCTACTACTTAATGTGCAATGTTTATTTATTGTTGTGTTGTATGATTGCAATAAACAATTGTGGCTGTCAGTTTCTTCTGATTAAATACCGTATTTGTTAAATAAATAAAATGATAGTAATGAACTGGGCCATTCTTTGCATATAATGTATGACTTTCATATTTCTGACACTTTGGAAGATATATGAAATGCTGATATGCAGGAGAAGGCTTGTAAATCAAAGGGAGTTGGAAAAGATTCTGATCTGCTTTCTAGCAGAGGGTCATCTTCGCCATTACAAACTCTGAGGGTACTTTTGACTTCCCTCTGGGCCAAGACGTACTGGTCGGAATACGAGGCTGGACCCAGAGGACACTCATTAACAGCTCATGAAGGAAGGATTTTAAGAGACATGAGCTCTCTCAGGATATGCAGAAAGATTTGTGCGCACAATTAATGGGTCAAGGTGCTGGGTCAGGATTACATGTGGTGCCTCCATCCATGCTTCTGATGATCAGCACCCCCAGGTTGGCTTTGCTCTAACGATTAGTTGTTGGTCCCAGCAGAGCCACAACTGAGGTGCAGGGTTTTTTTTTCCATCTCAGATCTGAATATAGATAATACTAAAGCACAATGGGTGGATACTGTCGTTTGTGCTTTTTAATTAAACAGCTGCTTGTGTTTTCATGCAAATTACACTATGTTACTTTGGCTCTTAAACCTTGTGGCAAACGCTAAGATTTCTCTGTTTGTGGAAGCACTGTGTCAAGTTTGGTGGCTGGAGCTGCTACGGCAGCAAGGCATTTCCATGAGCTTCCTTGCAGCAGAGCTCGGCAATTCCCACTGACTCAGTAATTCATGTGCAAGGTGCTCTCACACCTCCTCTTCATTTTATTCTCGGTATTCCGCCGAGCAACCTTATCTCCACCTATCAATTATTGTGGTATTAATTTATATCACTCTGTATCTCTCTCTTACTTTGCGGTTTGTCGCATGCTTACTTAAAATATGTCAATGTCCCTGAGTAGGCTGCTGTAAAATGAGGCCAGAACTGAACGTTGCAGGTTGATTTATGTGCTAACACCACAGCAGAGTTTTTTTGAGAGTACTTAAATAATGAACAAAAATAAGATTTAAAAAAGTTGTCAGAAGAGTACCCAGAGATACTGTGCAAACAGGAAGCGTTTTGATTATGTTTGCTGGTGCAAAATTAGTAAAGAGTTTGAAATCGTCTTGTGCTTACAGATTCCATTGTTTTCAAAGAATAATTCCATCTATTTTAACATTTTCAAGTATAATTCCATTGGTAACAGCTCTTCCTTTGATTGTGAACTACGCTAATTGAAAGGTGTGGTGCAGTGTCTGTTTTGGCAGTTATGCTTGTATCTTTTGTTTAAAAACTCAAAGTGTTGGCTTTCCTGTCCAGCCTTCCTTAGTATTTTCTGTTTTGGTGATGTGATGACAGACTTACAGTGTGTTTCCTTGTGTGTATGGTAACAGATGTTTATGTGAATAACAGACTTTTTTATGAAGGCACACACTTTATAGCCAAATACTAATTAAAAATAATTGCATGTAAGCATTTTTGTTTATTCCCTGTTGTGCATCTTTAATCATTTGAAATCACCTGCAGTTGAAAACTGAGGCAAAGATTTGATACTGCAATTATAAGAGGCCATCTGACTCTATATTAGAAAGGAACAGCAACATATTTGAAGAGGAAATTATTACAAAAAGTACGCGAATGCCTGCCCTCTCTGAGTTCGCTTTTATGCAGGATGAAAATACCAATGCATGGTTTTGTTAAACTAATAGGAGTTTAAGGTATCTTTTCTACCGAAACAATTGGTTCTTGACTGACATCCTGTTCAGGACATATTCTGTGCACTAATAAGCTCATTACAAATATATTTTAATTAGACATGTAACAGATGGTTCAGAGTAAATACGGGCAGTAGCACTTTTTAAAGAATAAAAACCCACAGGTTCTTTTTAAGGACTCAGCGTCTCAGCTTGGACTTTATCAATAGCTGACTGAGGTAAGCAAAGTGAAAATTAGTCAAAGGCACTCGAAGTCATGAAAGAAGTAAAACTGAACAAAACGAAAAGAAACAAAGGCAGAGCTGGCAGAGCTGTGTATGTTCAATAAGGACTAACCAGAAACGAAATGAAAGGACCAGTTGTTCACAGTTCGACGCTATTTTAATCTTTGCACATAAGCAGGTAATGTTTTGCTTTGTATCCTGATGTGCAGCACCTGAGCAAAAGGCCACGTGGATCAGGTGTGAACCCCGTGTTTTCAGTAGGTTTGGACCAGTCCCTGTAATGAAGAAGCCCGAGCGGAGGATGCCAGCTCCGTCCCCGCTTGCATGTGGTGCTGTGATTTCCTGGCTGGCAGGGGCAGGATTGCCGCCCCGCTGCTGCAGGCCTTGGCTTTCCTGTGGCTGACAGGTGATGTTCACAAATAATATGGCAGGTCCCGATAAAATTAGTATTATATAAATCCATAGGTGAGGTCGTGGGGGTGTGTCGTCAGGAAATGTAGGTGATGGTTCTGGTTCAGCATGTTTTATTTATTGCTTTAACAGATGAGTGAGTGGGAACAGCTGATTAAGCCCATCACTTGAAGGTTCTCAGTGAAAGTTCTCCATACCTCTGTTCTTACAGGGAGAGAGTGGGAAACTGAGTAATTCAGATAAGGTTCACTGTCATCCCATGTTGATTGGCTTTTACTTGGAGAAGACCTCCATGAAACAGGTGGGTTTTTTTGAACAGGAATTAAATCCAAGTATTATGCAGCATGCTGAATTAATTTTTACAAGTGAATTAAAAATAAGAAGCAGATAGTGACGTCTCTTATGCATGTTTTCCTCCTCTGATATTCCAGTGCTGAACCTCTTGGAAATGCAGATCCCAAACTAAAGTGATGGCAAAGCTCCGGATTACCAAGACACAATAACCAGAAAATAAGAGAGGAGAAAAATGCAGAAATGCACAACGATATACTCCTGCCCTTAGGGCTAGATCTGCTGGGAAGCAGCTTTCTTACATATATACACCATAAGAGGGACAAAGGATGTTCTGTGGCCGCAGCGCACATACCTATAACCGCTCGATGCCTAGAGCCCCTGCTTCGTGCCTCTGTGTAGATGTGGAGTTCCCCGGCAGTGCCTGGCTCTGCTGGTGCCATGCCAGGAGGCTGCATGCACAGCACGGCGGCACCGGGTGCAGCCGGTGCGCTATCAGGCGCCGTTGTTCCTCTCGCCTTCTGGAACCTCATATCTTAGGGTAAACACGGCTTGGAGGAGGCTCCAGCAGAAAAATTATATGATATTTGACCTTTTTGTAACGTAGCATTTCTGGAAAATATTATCACACATGAGATTTCATGTAGTAATATTGGGATTAATTATGTGATAGATGTAGCACAATGTAAGCGTTTTCCGCATTGTGCTAGTGCAGGTAGAATAATATCATCTGTAATTCAGGCTGCAGAATAACTGTGATCCCCTTTAGGTTTTGGTGGCAGAAAAAGAATTCAGTTTTAACGAGCCCTACCAGTTAACTGCATGCTTAGCTAAGAAAGTGCCATCTTACCTAGGCTCCTTCATGGGTCTGCAACCACACTGGATCATGTGTTAAAATAGCTAATAATGAATAAATAACTGGTTCTGGTTCTAACTTTAATTACTAGTTTTACTGCATTGTTACCTTGTCTGCTTCCAAAACGTATTCTGACTTTCACCACGTTCAGCAGGAGCACAGCAAGCTCACCGCAATAAGCATGATGGGCATTGCTGAGGGTAAATGAACAATTGTAAATTAAAGTCAACAGAGTAAGGCTATTTTTTTAAACCTGTTGAATGGCTACTGAAAAATAAAGCTAGTTGGAGAGATGGGCATCTCTGGTGCCCAAAAATTATTTAGCATCAGAATCTCATGAAGATTGAAATTTATATGAACATAAACATTTTAATTGAAACAGTTCTCATCATATTATGAAAAATAGGTTTATCAGCCAAATATGCTGTCAGGGGACTGTCTAGATGAACTGCCCCTGAGATGCACAGATTGCTGTAGGTTGGGGCCAGGCTGCAGCTTTTTCTGAGGTCAGCTGGAGTGGAGGGACTAATTCTGACCTGTGCAATTTCTCCAAAGCTAGGGGAAGTGTTGTTTCCATGCTTTGAGTGCCAGCCTTGCCTTTGTGTCAGGTCTGCTCTTGGGACACTTTATTGGTGTTGGGGAGTGAAATGAAGGTTTTGGGATATTTGGTGTATTTGGTAATTAGTGGGAGCTGAGGAGTGTAACTGTTTGCAAAACACAGTACAGCCAGAATACTTAATAACAGTTTTGACTTTACGGTAACTAAAATACTGAAGACTTGACAGCATCCCTGTACCGACTAATTGTGAGCACAGTCTGTTGTTAACGGTTGCCATTTCCACCTTCCTACCCTTTGCAAACCATCACATCCCCCACCGCTTGGCTGGGGGACGCGCGCGCAGGCGCTGCGAGCTGGCGCGAGGCCGGCTTCGTGCCCCGGTGCCGTGCCGCTGCCCTTCACACCGCGTAGTGCCGCGCTGGCAGAGCAGGTGCCCGCCTCCCCGCCCACCGGGTGCCGTACGCACGCGAACAGAGCCTGGAGATGCTCAAGTGTATTTATTTTTGCCTGTTTGTCACAGTTTCAGAAAGAACAGAGTGCTCTGAAATTAAAGGATGGCCTCAGAAGGGAGCAAAATTAGAATAATAGGTGCCGGGGAGTGTGTCTTCAGTCCTGTGGAAGAATGCTGTGTCGTAATTATTTCACATCTGTTTTATATCCCATTTGAAAACACAGGTGCTCAGCCCCAGAGAAAATTATAAATAAAAATTCAGTATTAAATTTGAAAGACAGTAGAATACACGTGGGAGAAGGAATGCAACTGGGGCCCAGTGCGGGACCATGCTCGAGAAGGCATTCAGAGGGGCCCTTCCCTCTGCAGCAAGGCGCAGGGAGGGCGCGGGGAGCATGGTCCTGCGCCGGGCGGGCTGGGGGCACAGATGTGGACGGGAACTTCTTCAGCGAGCTCTCATACAAGGTCAGGCAGTAGCATCACTTGCTAGCTATCACAGTGTGAGATGAGCTACATAAATCGGTACCTGAAATTACATCAGATTATTATAGGGAAAGGTGGTGCAGGTTCAATCTGAAGGCAGATGCACTTTGCAGCATGTACATCTCTCGAGAAGACAGTATTGACAACATTTTCAAAGGCCTTTGGGAAAAAATGTCAAAACTATAGGGTCTAATTTCTGTTCCTTGCCTAGATCACATCTTATAGATTCGGCATCTTTCTACAGTTACACCATATATTACATTATTTACTTTGAAATAAAGCAAATATGGTCACATATAAGTGCTTGAAAAATTACTTTTTGCAAGTATCTGCAAAAAAGAGACTGTTATTTAAGTGTTTCAAGAGCCATAAAATGAATATTTCTGCTGCAGAAATATTCAAAAGATTTTCTAATCTATTTAACTGTGTTTGAACAGGACTTTGGACTTTGTAACCATCCAGACCATGTTTTTCTGCTCTGTTTTTCTATCTTGAATGAATAAAGACCCTTTGAAGGAAAGCTGAACTCTCTCCTGTTAGGCACTTGCATTGCTTGCAGGTTGTGAAAAAGTTCTCTTCATGTAGTGTTTTAAGGGAAGTAGCTGTGACACCAGAAGCACAGGATTAGCACCAGATATTGGTAACTAATTTCTATAGCAAGAATTTTCAATGACTTTTTTTATCTTGGGAAGAAAAACTTTACATCTGTGTAAACCATTGCACAAATCAGAAAGGAATATTTTTATCCCAATTTTGGCTTCCATTTCTGCTTTGTAATTTGCAAAACCTCCTGTTTGCATTATAGTTTAGGTGTATTTCATTTGTTAGTTGTAGTGATGTGGTTTCTTGCAGTATTTTGAATGAGTTTATGACAGCTTTGCACATATTGCTGCCTTTGTCTTTTGCTCGTTTTTATTTGACACATTAGTTATTTTCAGAATGTAATAAAATCCATTTTAAGTACGAATAGTTTCTTGCAATATTAAGACTTTTTTTTTTTTTTTTTACCAAGCAGAATTTCATAAATTTCATTCACATCTAAATTTTCAGTCTTTCAGATGTGGCCTGCCTTGCTTTACGTACCATGTGGTTCTCAGCTGGCGATCACTCTTTCAGGTTTATCCCCATTTTTGCATGCAGTTACATAGCTCAGCCATTCCAGCTGTTCAGGGCATCACACGCTCCTTGTATTTTTTTGCGTCATCTGTTTCAGAGCAGGTTTGAGGCACTCATGGTCATTTAATACGATCTGATCTTCATCACGCATCTCATACTAATGAAGTGAATGCTCATGGTGCGATAACTGCAGGAATTACAGCATGGTAGCACCCTGCAAGGCCTCGGTCCCCCCACTGCTCCCCTCTGACCCCAGCCCCTATTCACTACTCAAAGATAATTTGCTGCTCTCTGTGCTAAGCATCATTTCTTTTTACACCGGCCTTGAACTCAAGTGCCAAAATTTATTGAAGAGTTTCTGGTTTCCAAAAAATTTGTGGAGAAATGTGACATTGTGGAATATTTTTTTATTCTGATAGAAATAAAATTTTAAATAGGATTAGATTTCTTGTGAATAGCCATTGAATGCAAGATTAATGATTAAGTCATTTGCTTTTACTGTCGTATATTAAAAAATACTAGAAACTAGTGTAATTGTTTTTACAGTAAACATTTAATCTTTTCTCGTGAAGCAATTATTTATATTTGGAGGATGAACCGTGCGCTCTGAAGCACAGCACGCGAGCCTGCGCTGGCAATCACAGAAGGAAAAGCCATCTCACGTCACCCAGCCCGTGCCCGACGGGGCTGGCGGGGTGCTTCTGCCGCTGGCACTGGCAGAGCGGTGCTCAGCCATGGTTTAGATTTTCTTTATTCTTTGCATTTATGATTTCATTAAACTGATGTCAGGAAATAACTGCAGCTCTAATTATTCTCTTCTTTTGATTAACCGTCTTAAAATAAACATTATGCTACTCTTTCTGCTCCTTCCCTCTTTTTCATTACTTATCCAACTTGCTCTGTTCATTAATCTTGGGGTTTTTCCATGACACCCTAATGGCTCCTGCTGCCCAGCGATCATTATCTCAGTGCCACTTGTCACCGACTTTTCCATCCATCAGCCCCACTCATCCGTCAGAGCTGCGGGTCTGCAGCTGGGGCAAAAATCTCCCAAATCTTCAAACGCCAGCTTTGTCATTCTTGGGCGCTAACCTGGTGCTTGTTCTGCTCATCCCTTACGTTGTCACCTCACGCCCTGCCGCAGAACACCGACAGCAGAGATCGGGCCAGGTGCATAAAATTAAGGCCGGGATGTCACAGGTGTGGGTGGGAGCCCCGCAGGGCCAGGCAGCCAGCAGCACCGAGCAGCCTCTGCTGACGCGTCCATCAGGAGGGCCAGTTCTGCTCTCACATAGGGCCTGCAGCAGAATATCACAGATATTCTGACCTGGTGCCTTGCACCGTATCACCGAGAGCGGAGGGGACGCGATGATTGTCTTTTTGGAAGCTCTGCTTTTAAGCGACTTCCAAGTGATGGGATTTCTAGCTTTTTTGTTTATGTAGCTTTCCAGACTCTTCACTTCTTTCTCCTGTTCTGGATAAGTCTTTCTATGCATATGTATTATGCTATTCTCTTACATTTCTTGTGCACCTCAGATATTGAAAATGGTGTAAGGATGGGCACTAAATTCCCATGCTGAGACCAGCATAAAATCATGCTAACACATATAAATACACTGTTTTTCTCCCAATTCCTTTGGACACTGCCAGGTCACATTCCCGAAGCTCTCTCAGCCCATGAGGACTATCCCTCTCTTCCTAAAGCGAGAGCTGAGATGCTGAACCGATACCATTTCCAAAAATTCCAGCTCCGGGCACAAGCACCACGTAGGCGAAGCTGGTCACACAGTCGCGAGCAGCCCCGGGGAGGACAAGGCTGTGCGTCGGGCTGCAGGAGCTCCCGTCGGGCCCTCTGCTTGCTGCCTCTCGCTCCCTGCCCGGTGCTGCTGCGCACTGCCTGGACTCTGCGGTTGCTTCAGGACGCCCAGCCAACAGGGAAATCTCATTGCCTTGCAGACGGCTTTTAAGCTCTCTGAAGGGAAACTTCATTCTCACATCCAGAGGAAGTTTCCACAAAGTCGAGGGGGACTTTTGATGGTGGATGTCAAAGGAAATTCAATTTGCTTGCTGGCCACCCGGCCGCATTTCCTTGCAATTCGGTCACGAAATCTGTTTTTGTCTCATCTTGTGCTTCTTCGCACTCCCGTTGAACACCCTATTAACAGTTTGAGTAAATCTCTTACCCAGAATATTACTGCTACAGCAGACTGTTGACTCCGATTTCATAAATGTGTAAGAAGTAAGCAAATTAAGTAGTATGAACTATGACAGTCCTCTGACACTGACAGTGTAGTGTACTGGCCCACACATGCTGTACAGCATAATGATTACATTACAATCTTGTGATATTATTCAAAATGACTTCAGATAAATGAATGATAAACTAGGGGTTATGCTTCCTTTATTACAGGGCTGATAAGGTAGCTAATCAGTGTCCAAGTATATGTCATTACATAAATTATGAACCAGAGTTTGATGTGTATTCCCAAAGAGCCGGAGCCCAAGTGTCATCTGGTATAAGTCTGCAGCCTGAAAAATGAATTCTGAAAACAACAGTCATTTTTGTTCTAACTGTATTAATAAATTACTAATAAATAACCTTAAAAGGTTGTGAGAGACTCTTTTAATCTATTAGCAGAATTTCATACTAACTTATCCTAGATTTCCTTTCATTTTGAAGATTAACTTTCTATGCAAGGATATGAACCCTTATGCCCCCTCTAAAGGACTGATCTTTTGACAGCTCAGAAAAGAATAAATAAAGCATGCATATTGCTCTTCTCTTCTGAGAGTAAACGCTGCAGCCTTGAAAGCCCGACGGCAGCACTGATGCTGCACCGCGTTCAGGGCTGCAAACCACCAGCAGATTTCGGAGACCCGAGCGCACCGCTGCTCCCCACCACTGGCTTTTCTCAGGGTGGATGGACTGGCAGCAACCTTCTCCTGCAGCCTGATGCATCCTCTCATTTACTCCTAAATATTCTGTAAGGTGAAATGACCCAGCAAGAACTTTGCTGACTGCATTGTTTTACCAAAAGTGTGTACTCAAACACGATGTTTTCAACAAAGAGCAAACGAGCTGCCTCCCTAACGCTCCACGCATTGCCTACCTGGAGTAAGAGGTCAAGCTGCTCTGCTCCGCAGGTAGTAGAACAAAGCATTAAAAATATATATTAACTTTTTGGTAAAAATATATGCTTGTTTTAAAGATTTTGATTGCCAAGTATTCTGAAAAATGCAAAATGCTATGAATCAAAACAAATGTAGGCTTTTCCAAGAAATTTCAAAATAAGTAGAGGCTTTTTTTTTCTTCTTTCAGTGTACATTGTTTGCGCAAGGGGGAAAAAAATCTCTTTTGTAGGAAAGCCACTTTCTGTCAAAGGCATCTTTTGAAGATCTTTGACCGGCTCTGTTGGCGATTGTATGCTCACACACTTTGGATACTCTGAATGTCAGGGGGACCAACATTTGGCTTTGGTTACACGTCTGCAAATCCAGTACACTCAGGTCTATATGTCTGACAAGGCTTCAAGGTTGAGTTCATCTTAACTGAAACTGAACTGAGCACATTGGAGTGAAGATTGACTTATAGAGCACTCGGATTTACAGACACTACCAGGAATGTTTACATAGTTCTCTCGGTGTTTCAGCTGTAATCCTATTGCTATCAGAATTCAGTTTAAACCTTATTTTTCATTTAGTTGCTGAAATATAGTCGGAGAGTCACTTGTGACTTGTATGAGCAAGAGAAAGAAAGGGGATTTTACTTTTATTGTCACCAAATTCTATTTTCTCTATGTAAATTATAGCTGCTCCTGTAGTGGCTTCAGGGACGGGTGAGATGTGTGATGAAGATGAGGGGATAATCTGATTATCTGTTTTGCTTTGACATTTGCTTGTCAAACATGCCTGAGATGTGTTGATAGGGTGGAGGTTGGTCGTGGCCACCTCACTGTCAGAGGTCAGCCCTGGTGGCTGCTATAGCTGCGGGCATTAGGAACGTTAGACCTGCTACTCATGGTCGTCTCCTTGCTTCATCGTGCCCCATATGTCACTGTCCTCTCTGAATTTTCCTGGCATGAAGGCAGGGGTTTCCAGCACCACTGAGGAGATGCCACTGACTCTCTCTGGCTACTCTCAGACCAATAGGTGCACTTATGAGCATCAAATTGTGGTGGATTGGAGAAGCTGCCCCTATATCTGCACCTGGGACTACTGCAATAATAAAAACAGTTTTCTAAGAACCGCTAAAAGTGTCCTTTAGCAAATAAAAACAATGTTATAATGGAGATAGGAAATAATTGTCTGCATTAAAATCTTGGTAAAACAGATCATGTACATCCAAAAATGAACAGGAACCCTCACAGACTTTAGTAATGTAATGAAAGCATCTTCAGGGAGCAACCTGTATTTCCACCTGTGAATTTGTTTTATGACAACTTGGAGATGCATAAGTCTTCCCAAAATTGGATGCCCAGATTAGATTCTGGCAGGTACCACTCATCACAGCATCGCCATTGATGCTTTCAAAGATTTTCTTTCAATTGTTTGCCATTTGCCATGTCATACTAAAGACCCCGTTCTTCAATATCCGAAGAGATAAATAAACAAACAAACAGGAAAGTTAATCCTTCCTCAGGGCTTTGTGGTGAATCCACATTTCATCATTTCAGTTGAAACTCCTCAAGGACTGACTTTGTGCTGCAGTTTGTGTGCAACCCTGTTTGGTCTAGAAATAGGGCAGTGGACCACAAATAAAGAAATTTGAGTTTTACTCATGCCTCTGCCACAAACAGAGTCTGTGATCAGAATCTGTTTTGGTAAAGCTTAGCCCACCTATATGTAGAGGACAGCAAATGAGAGCTGCTCCGTGACGGTGGGGCCCTTCACTCGCTGCTGCCGGTGGCACGTCCTGCGCAAGCCACCAGCGCTGTGCTCAGATCTGAGCTTTGCTTTTGCAGGGCTGATGCTCAGAAATAGAAACCTGTTCATCTGTGAACAGAGCAGATTTGCTCTGCCATCCAGGAGCATGGAGTGCCATGGTGCTACTTTTCATAGAAGAACTTGCATTTAATAGTTTCAAATTATTGTTATTGATTATTGCATGAAAATGTAAGTGCAAGGAATCTCATAAGAAGTCTTTCAATATCCCCATTTCAGTCTTTAAAAAAACACAACATCAATTCTTCCCAGTAGGGTTTTTCTTTTCTTTTCTTTTTTTTTGGTGACAGCACTCAATTGTTCTGATTTACATCAGAAATGCAAGAAGTTACATACAGGATGCAGTACCAGCTCTTGAGAGCTTGCTGTCTGATTTAAAACCAGACACAGAAAGTGAAATGGAAGAAGACAAAGCAGACAAGAGTAACAGCCATCAGGTAATGCCATATGCTGTCTGAGATCTAAACCGGATGGCTCTGAATCATCTGAAAGTACTATTAAAAGTTAATTCCTTAAATGCTGTACACCCTGATTGCTCCTCAACCATCAACGACTCGTCCATTTTTTTGTAGCTGTCATAACCTTCTTGGAGACTGACGAGATTTGCATATTTTGAGTAAACATCCAAATCATGCGTGTTTACCAAAAACGAATCCCAAAGTATGAGGCATCATTAGTGAGAACTCATCAGCCATAAGCGAGAAATCAGCTCCTCCACTTGAGCTCTTCAAAAAGCATCTTTTCAGAAAAAAAAAGAGAAGCAAGAAGTGAAAATTTACCTTAACCAGCACAGAGGCAGGTTCTGAACTGACCAGTAGCTCTTTGGAGACACACTGACCATGAATGAGGGTCTCTGAGAGTCCCCTTCCCACGTCTTCTCCTTCCCTTTGCCAGAAGCCTCTGGGATTTAGCATTCACCAAATGAAAAAGTGTTCTAGAGAAAATCACAAGAGGTAAGAACATGGCTTAACTGGACTATCAGTGCATGAGTCTGTTGGCATGTTCTTGTGTTATGTCTTTAGGGCATGGAAACCCAGTTCCTGGGCCCCTGGAATGGCATGTCCATGTCCTAAAGACATCATGCGAGAATTGGTTTTACTATTTAATCTAGACATAGACTGAGAACTACAGGCAGGATCTTTATCAGACAACTTTTTAAAAAGAAAATACAAAAGAAAAATGATTGCTTTATCTGCTGCAGCAATTTGAAAGTAAAACAATTTTTTCTTGTGTACAATCACAAAAACTGAACTGGATATACATTTTTCTTGTACTCTTATACCATCCTCATCAGTTGCTTCATACTCATGTTAATAACAATTAATTATCATTTTATACTGATATAACTACGTTGACTGAAATAGAATCACACGAGGGATTAATTTGGTCCAGTATAGTTTTCCATCATTGCATTTCTTGCCTGTTTTTTCAAAGCATTATTATAATAAATTAATTTGAAAATTGTTAATTGTTCAATCGTTAATTGAAAAGTTAATCTTATTCTGCAGATTCTCCAAACATAACACCCCTCATTCTTCTCAGCAAATATTTACAGCACAGGACTTGGACAGTAACTGAATATGCAGCCGTAGGATCTGCACTAAAATTGGAGGACAGTAGCAATTTTTAAAACCAATCACAGTATTTACAAAGTATGTTGCACACAATGGACAATATTGTAAAAGAAAAATATAATACATGTGTACAATAAGGTGAAAACAAATATGTTTTCATTTTTTATTTTGTTGACTGGTATACAAGGTTCTAAAAAGGATTTTTTTTTCTTTGTGGAGAACGCAGTACAGATTTACAATATTATATTCCACTGTATACATTTGCTAACAAAAAATACCACTACTATATCCACACCAGTGACAAATCTGCCAGAAAGTGACTAGTTGATATGCCTTTTTATTACTGCAGCTGCCTTGTTTTTCTAGTCAAAATAAAAGAAAATCACAGGATCCTTAAAATAATAGCTGACAGCAGGTAGTTACTGAGAAATGCATGTCCCTGGCTCTTAACTTTGTAGCATCCATCCAGATGGCAGATTAGAGGCTGGGATCTGCAGGTTGGTGACAAATACATGGGTAATAGCATTCAGCTTGCCTAACTGTAAAAGTGAATTCACTATTCCTCTTTGATTGTAGACCTGACATGTCAGATGAGAGGAGTCCCTGGAAGAAGCTGCCAAAGCAATAGCACAAATAAATGCCAGACACAAGCGCTGCTTGATGTAGGATTACAAACACTGTACCTATCATCAATTCAAATTTAGCTGATATGTAAAGGCCGTGGAGCTGTTGCCTCAGCCGAGCAGCACGAGTGCAGGAGGCTGACGGGTACCTGGGCACAGCTGCACAAGCTGGGTGGCCCTGATGACTTCTCCAGTGCCACGCAGCGGGAGGAAGCAACACTCTTGGATTCATGCTCTCACCATACAGCACGCGGGCACTTAGCATTCGCTGCCTGATTTGTCCCTCTGCCCTTCCCCATGCCATGTTACCCATCATCTGACCTTTGAACAGCCTTGGTATATCTGCCTCTCTTGCTCACTTTTTATTTTGCATTTTCCCCCCCTTTTCTTCCCTTTCCTGAGAAGTGCAAAATCTAACTAAGGAGGTGGTGCAAGCCTGGGGTTAGCCTCTTCATGCTGATTTTGCATTGACAAAGAACTTTATGCAGATATTCCTATCCCAGCTGTCTTGCATGTATGATACTGCCATTTCATCAGTATAAAAACATCGTGTCTCTTCTTCATAATCTTTACATGTCTCATTTTCCCAAAGAAGGTGAAGAGTGGCACCATTGTTGGTGTTTGTAAAGATGCAGCTGGAGAAAGCCTTTACTTTATAATTAATTATATCTCAGGGCTCCATGTTCACAGTTGCCTTCAAACTCCAGCCTGCTTTTTCTTCACTAGGAATAAAGCGCTATCCATTGAAGCTAGCTTTTTGTAAAGTAAAGGTTATGTAAACTTCAAGAAATCTCACTTTATATATGGATTTGTTCAACAGGTACATGTAGGATAACATGAAAAAGCATACAGCCTTTAAATAGGATAAATAAACATACATGCATATAGTTTTTTGTTTCTAAAATGTCTATTTGTTACTTGTAATTTGTCTTGACTTGCAACATCCATTCTTTTTGTACAGATTCTTTTTACCACTACTTTTGCTCATTTGTCACTATTTTATCATTTATATGGAAAAGCCAAATACAAGGAAGGTAATAAAAGCCTAGTGTAAAACTGCTGACTAATATTTTCCAAAAAGCAAGCCCTCCAACCTGCTCATGGAAGGATTAGCTGCCGAGACCACGTGGAGATCATGTATATCACAGAAGGAGTAATCCTCTTGCTATCTCCTTTATCTTCCCAGGGTGTAAGCATCTCAGTGCTGACAGCTTTACATCGCATTGGTTTAAGGTTGAATTCTGGCTTATTTCAGGGGATTTAAAACAGTGTAAGCAGAAGCAGAATTTGGCCTACCTCTGTAATCTTTACTCAAAATTAAAGCTCAACCAGATGAGAATGAGTGCTTTTTTTTGTATTAAACTCTTATCTTCCCAATCTGAAAAAGCTTTTGTAGATCAAGCATGCCCGCAGTTTCATCCAGGTCCCTATCACATTGGTCTGTGTCACTGCAGTTAAAACCCAAGGATTAATCTATTTAGATCAACAAATTGAAAAGTAATATAAAGATGTCAAAATCTGAAATCTTTTAAGAGAATATAGGTGGTGAGTAATGAGATTATGTATTGGTTTCTCATATTGATAAGGTTTTAATGTTTCACTTAATCCGCCCCAATAGGTAAAACGCGAATGCTCTGTTTTCTCAAGAAGCCGCAGGTTGGCAGCACTGGCCTTGCAGCGTTTACCCAGCTCCCCTTAACACCCACAAAAGTTTCTTCACTGGATCTGCTTTTGGCGTACCTGATTTATTGCCCACAACTCTTAGTGTTATTGCATCATTTTTTTCCTAAATGATACTGATGCTCGAATAATTTTGTTTACCAGCTAGTCATCTAATGATTGGTTTACATAATCATATTTATATTAAGTAGATAGGAACAATTAACTTTGTTTTAAGTGTAGTTATTTGAAATACAGTAGTGGTAATATCTGCCAGAAGCAAATAAACATATTAGCAGGAAATGCTTAAATGATCTGGATAACCCTATGAGCCGGCATAGCAGGTGGTAATATCCTGTTTTTAAATTACATTTCAGCAAGTGAACATAATAAATCCTCTTGTGTTATATATTTCGCTGGTAGCAACTTATACTCACATTATTCTATTTGACCTCATTACTGCTAATCATTATCACATTTTTAATAGCTGCCACAGTGAGTGAAACAGTTAATACAGTATTTCTTGCCGAAAGAGAGCCTGTCAGGTTATTGATGACAAATTAAAATTAATAAAGAAGATCTGTGTTGAATTTGAGGGAATGGAATAACTGCGAGCATCCAGATGATTGGAAAGGCCTCTGGGGTACTCTGTGAAGAGTAATGTTTTTGGTGTACGTGTATTGTCTTGAAAGGAACGCTAAAACTGCCAAATCTCTGCTTTTGCCTGGAAGACTTCCTGAAATAGGAGCTGTATTCTTTTGGCCCTCATCACATGTAATTTATCCCTGGGAGAGTTATTTCCCGCTCTGTACACCTCCGCTCGGTGCTGTAATAACAGCCAGTTGCTGGGGCTGCGCGGTTTTATTTACCTCGCAGAGCATCTTTACAAGAACAATCACCAGCACACGCTGCACAGGTCCGGCTGAGGCAGTAAATAAGTACAAGTCCAACACGGAATTCCCGGCCTGGCTCTTTTCTGAAATTTTAGCCTATTGCAATTTATTTAAAACTTTCTGCAGCCGGGTCGTCTGCCTTGCGGCGGGTACCGCTGCGCAGCATCCAGGCGGCCCCTCTCTCCGCGGAGCAGCGGGGGTGTCGGCAACGACTACCTCGCTTTATGAAAAATTAATGCATTTACATATCCCCCGACTGGGGGAGCAGCGGTGGTTATTAGAGGTGAGCGCTCCGCGGGGACAGGGCGGCCGTGCGGTGAGAGCCATGCCCCGCCGGGGACGGCAGTTCAAGGCCATCCCGAGGTCCTGAATTAATTGAACGCCGCGGCGTGAGCTCAGTCCTGAGCAGACAGTGGTCCACGCCGCAGAATCACCAGACATAATTTTGACTGTGCCCAGGAGGCATACCAGGGAGACTGAATTATCTCTTACCAAAAGAGAAAGTAGTCCTTTGAGGTCAACGGCGGGGGTCGTCGGTGGGTCAGCGTGGAGAAACGCCAACGCGGGATCTGCCCTAAAAAGAAAAAAATAATGGTCCAATTACCACGCGCAAGCAAGTCATGCAGAATTTCTTCACACAAAAGGGGTATTTTTGGAATACGGAGGGAGCCGGCAGCCGGGAGCAGGCATCGCATTGAAGGGAGGCATTCGCATGCATTTTTGGAAAGGAAAATAGAAGGTGCAGCCGCTAATTGCTTTGGAGCAGTTAAGCTGCAAAACTGCTATATAGGGCTCAGCAGATTCATCTGTATTTTCTGAGCATGTAAAACAAAGCTCTGGCGGATCTTATGCTCTTCTGATCGGTAATATTAATACGCTCTGTGTACAGAAAGATGCTATCTTTGCCTTAAAAGCATCACCTAAGTGAGAAGCGGTCAAAACCAGTGTTGTATCCTTTAGGAGCTGGTTTGAACTAGCCCTGTCTGGAGCGAAAAAAGAGGTGGCATTCTGAGCTTCTGAGCTGTAGGAAAGAGGAGCGAATTTGAGAGCTACGAGCTCTGTCCAGGGGGTCAAACCCAGACACATGCTCCTTGCCGAGTCCCCATCCCCAGTGAGCGGCTGTGCTGCCAAAAGGCGTCAGGCATGCACCCCCACCTGCACGCAGAAATGCGTCCGGCACACAGGTTGGTGGCTGTGCAAGTCTCAGCACAGAAGGTGAAACTTTGTGCAGTTCACGTGGCTGACAAATACCAGTCAAATTGCTCTGCCAGTGAAATTTGAAATAAAAATATAGGAAATGAGGAGTTAATTCAATTAAACGCTTTCCCACCCACATTTTACCTTTCCTCACTGCTCAAGGGAATCATTCGTGGAATGTATATCACCAGCAGACTTATTTTTACCATTATTTTTAACTTAATGAGTATACCTTACACATCAGAGAGAAAGTACAAAGGTTAAATTTTACATTAAGAGCACATTGCAACATAGTATGCAAATATTCCTATGCAAATCTAAAGCCACCAGAAGATAAATGTGTTATATTTTTAACCAGTTAACTATGACGGTGAAGTATGGTGTAAGATATTCAGTAGTTTCATTTTATATCTTTCTTGTAAATAATGCATAAAGTATGTAGATGTTGTCAAAATATGATTAAGCTATTAGCTTTATAGTTTTCATAGTTAAGAATGTGTTCAGCATGTAGCTCATAATAACTCATTTCTAAACGCAGACACCATTATAAAATATTTCTTGTTCAAGTGAATGTTATCATGTGACATAATGATTTTGCTTAAAACCAAGTTAAATGAGGAGTAAAATTAAACAATATTGCATGAATTGTGTTTGACTAATTTTGTGTCACATTATATTAGCCAAGCTTTCAAAATATGTGTTAATGACAAATAGGGTAAGCCCCTAACATACTTTATATGTCTGTAAAACCACCCTTAAGTCATTAGCTTTTAAAGGTTCATTTTGTTTGCAGTTTTTGTAGCCACTGGCTTTTTAGTGATTACTTTTGTCTATGAAACTAGACATGATTAAAAAAGAGATATTTTACATAAGACTTTGGGACTTTTTGCCATATTATGGGGGCATACTGTGTGCATTAAAACAATGTCTAATAATTGATGAGCTCTACAGTTTTGAGGTAAACATAGTTAAGGGTGAATTTTAATGTTTACGTTGTATTTACATAAGAACCACACTGAGCTTTTAATCAACAGTTTGTTTCTTTTATGTCTGGATTTGTCTGTTGCCTGCTACAGAAATCTTATATCAAATAGGATGAAAGTGTTACAGATCTCCGTGTTTAATTTCAAAAAGCCAAAATTTGCTTCAGTAAGATAACTGCCCCCTTTTGAGTCCATAGATGCTACCGGAGTTTCGCAGCAGGGACTTGCAGCCCGAGCAGCACATGTGGAAATGCTTCTTGGACTTACTGCTCTCCGGGCGAGGCTGCGGAGAGGGGCCGTGGTGTTAAGCGGAGCAGGCTAAGAAGCTGCACCCAGACGGAGACCTTCGGTCTGCACTTCGCCATTTTGTTGTCACTGCTGGGAGGATCAGAAATAGAGAGGGCCGGTGGGCGTCCAGCCCAGCTCTGAGGCTCGCTGCAGGGATTTTGGGCATGTGGCTGCCCCGTCGCTGGCCGCTCAGAAACCGGAGTGGTCTTTCCACATGAGAGCAGGGCAGGCAGGTAAAATGCCAGCTCTGAGGCTTTCCTCGAAGAACATGACTCTTTCTGTGGCAATCTATTCCTATATATGTTTAACTATGAAAAAAATAAGAAAAAACCTCCCTAGGGTTTCAGAAAAAAACTAACCCTGGATTATGGTGATGTTCAGTAATGGTGGGAGGTGAGGCCAACACACCAGGGAGGGTGAGAAGGTGCAGAGAGAAGGCTGTGCTGTGTTTTTTAGTGTTTCAGTGCTCAACTTCTTTGATAAAATCTTCATTCTGCCCACCCTACCCTGGTGCCTTAGAAAGCTACAGCTTTATCTCACGAATTCTCCCTCTGGACACTTGTCAGAACAAAGAGTATGGACTTTGCATATCATTTATCCTCTTGTATATAAGGAGCTTGTCACATCTTAATGTTGAACCTCACCAGAGAGCAGACCTCTCGAGCTCGCGGCACTCGGCTTTGCGCTTGGGTGGCAGAAGCGGGTCTGCGGTGCCTCCCCAGCCCCCGCCTGCCTCCCCCGGCCCCCTGCCCGCTCCCAGCACGTGCCGTCGACTGCAGGCGTGCCCCCGCCGGGAACAACCACGCGGGAGAAGTGCTGGGCAGGGTGATGGCCTGGGGAAACCCTGGAGAGATGTCTTCTGGAAAGGACTTCTCAGGTGCCTGAACTCCTTCCTTCACGGCTCTCAGCAAACTTCTGATGCGCTGTTGTAGTATTTCCATGGAATGAAAATGGCTTGTAAGGACTCGGCTTTGCCACCTCGGGAATGGTATTGAACTGATGATATCTGTGAGTATCCTTAAAAAAATAAAATAGAAAAACAGCCATCAAATTACATTCTGTACCATCCCTTGATATATTGTCAGGGTTTGAACCTCTAACCTTCAGAATAAAGACTCAGCCTTCTGCGGCTGCAAAAGAGGGGCTTTGTTGCCACTGGAGGGAGGTCCCTTGGCCCCAGGAGGCAGGGAGCGTCTGGCTCCTGCGTCTGGGTGCCAGCTGAGGAGGGTGGGCAGCAGCTCCTGCGGCGGAGCCAGGGCCAGCTCCTGCTGCTCTGTTGGCCCAGGCTGCTTGCCCAGGGTCGGGCTCCCAGGCTGCCATTTGGTCACCCAGGAGCCGGGTTAGAGGGGCCCCATGAAGCACCCAGGAGCTGGGTTAGGGGGGCCCCATGAAGCACCCAGGGGGAGAGGTTGGACTTCAGTGTCTTACTGCTCTTTGAGCTTGCAAAAGTAAGATCCCAATGAAGATCTTTTCCAGTGGAAGATATTAAACAATCCTGAAACAGTGATCACAGAGGAAAGGAGATCATCTGAGGCATTAGAGTTATCAAAACCTCTAGTTTAAGTTATTTCTTTACCCATGTGGCTGCTTTCACGCATTGCACTTGGCTACTTAAAATCCTTTGCATGCCAAAATATTTAATAAGAGCTGTGGGACCGGGGCTTTTCTCAGGTACTGAGTTTACGATGTGTGCATGGCTGGGCCTTGGCATCCGCTTCACAAAAATGGTGACAACATTTTCCTCTCACCTATGTGCTGCTGAGAGAAAGCATGAAATGATGCCCTTCATGTATGCAGTGGATGCCAATGCATGTACTCCACCAGTGTTAACGGTAGGTGATGGGAGTGTATCTATGGGAGAGAAGAAATATGTAGCTTGTTTAAGGTAGAGCAGAACCAGCTGTCAGCTTCTGTCCCCTCTGGTGCACACTGTCCTGCACATGGCAATGTCACAAATACCCTGGATGGCAAGAAAACCTGTTAACACCATCCCAACAGCTGAGGCTTAAATTTAATATTGTGTTCAAAAAATGTTCTGGTATTTGAGGAAAGTCTCTTTCTGTGTGTGTGACAGTGCTGGCACCGACCCTGCAGAGGCTGTAGGGTGACTGTTCGCACGGTCTTGTCACAGAGCTGAAACTGAGCCTGGGTGGACTGAAGATGCATCACTGTGAGTCCCCATCCTCCGGGCACATCAGGACATCTGCCCAGCTATGTTGCTCCGCTTCTTTAAAAGGTTCATTTGCGTCCCCACTGGGTATGAATGGATTCGCAAAGATGAAGGTGAAATGCATTCCACAGAGCAATAACACACTGTCCTGCTTTGGGAGATATTGCAGGACTGCTAGCTCGGAACAGCCGCCTTGCTGCAGCTCTCCAGCACCAAACCCACAGTACACAGCTGCGTGGCTGTTTGCAGTGAGCTGCAAAGTGGACTTCAGAATATATAGGTGCATCCAATACCACAGTGCCCAAAACTGCTTATCTCAAATTTTTTTGCTCCTTCAATAATTCTTATGTCTTTTCACCACTATCATTCATGGAATGGAAGACAAAAGATAAATAAAATATTTATCTAGTATATAAATTAAACTAACATATAAAAGAAAGGCAAATTATCTCCATTAGGTATCTAGTCTCCTCACTGGATTCGAGCTAAATTGGTTTGTCTTTAAAGCACGGGTGGCTAACTTGGACCAGCCTGGTTTAGGCATGTCTTACACATTTCCCCCAAACACTGTCTGGAAGGTGAAAGGTGAGTTCATCCCCAACAGCCCTAGTGCAATCTGGCAGGGTGTCCCAGAGAGTAAAGCAGTTGGTTTGTACGATGGAGATCCCGTTTCAATATTGCCACTGAATGACACAGGATAAGTCACCTATGATCTGTATCTCATTTTCCTATTGAGAAGATGGATCTGTAAGATGCTATAAGACTTGCTGTTGACATGTGCTATGTAAAAATTAAAGGGAACTATTCTCAGCTTTAATTTTCAGGAGTAGAATTTCTAAATGGAATTTAGAATTGGTGAGATTAAAAAAAAAAAAGCAAATTAAACTGAAATAACAGAACATAAACCTCCTCTATTCAAAAGATGCAGAAGCCCAATGAAGTCAAACAGTTCCTAGAAGAGTTCTTGGGAATACTCAGGCATGGTGAAGTCAGTGTCAGTGTTTCTGAAGGATTAGAGCCAAATTCAATTTTCCTCCTGCACAGAAAGACAGCACCACTGCCAGGTGGCTGTAGGGGTCTTGAGCATTTGCAAAGAAGGCACCTTTGGGAAGCAGGATCTGGCAGACTGTGCATAAGTGCCAGCAGGACTGGTAGAATAACCACCTGAACAAGGTGAGGATCAGGCATTTTAGTTTTATGTATTTTCCCAGTATTTTTACCAGGTAAAATACTGGAATTTGAGAATATTTTTGAAGGGATATGCAAGAATCACCGTGATTCCTTCATTTTGCTAATTTTTAAATTTCACTGAGAAGTTCAGTGGGCTTTCTGACAACTTTCAGAAAAGTAAGGCTGTTAAGGAGGATGTTGATCAGCAGACTGGCTAGAGATGGTCCTGATCACACTAGCTAATACTCAGCTGGCCCCTGATTGATGCTCTGGGTTCAATCACGATGTGACGACGCCTCTGCTGCAGTATTACACAGTGTTGTTTGAACTGGTGATTTCCATAGCTATTGCTGCAATACCAGAAGCAAAACAAAGCAGGTGAAATGGATAGCTAGCAGTGACACTGTTTAAATATTTATAAAACATTTAGCTAAGATACATTTAACTTACCCAAATTTGATACACTAAGATAAATAATTGCTCTTCTGTAATACCATTCTATGTATTTATTTCTTTATTCTTTAAAATGGCGTTACCCCTTTCCTTATGACTTGAGGAAAGATTTTGAAAGTAATATATTGTCCTTGGATCAAATTCTGTATGATTATAAAATGTCAATCTGGAATAATGCCATTTTTATGGAAAGAGTTGTTGATTTACTTTGCTGTATTGAGAGTGGAATTTGGTCCATGGCTTTGAAAGGAGGGCCTTAAAAAAAGGGGGAAAAAAAAAAAGAAAGAAAGAAGAGATAGTACTTGCCCATAAGAGTTTGTTTTAAGGAAAAAAAAACACCACAGTATTTTCTTTTTAGGCTAGAAAATCACAGTACTGGAAGAACAGAAAATTCTGTAAATGAATCTAGAAATAGCTTTTAAAATTAAAATAAAAACCGTCTCTTTTTTAGAACGCAAGAGTTACATCTGAAGGAAAATATTTAATGTTTTAAATTCAACAGTGTTCCCCAGACCCTCTAGTACAGCCCAGTGTATGCTCAAAAAGAGCTACTTCATCTATTTAATTAAGAGAAACTACTATCAAAGCAGATTTCGCATTTAAAATTCGTGTTTAAACTTCTCACAGATTAAGTGAGCTTAAACAGTTGCTATTCCTGACTTTAACAGCATTATAAAATACATTAGAGATTGAGAGGATAAAATTCTGCCATGTTAGGTTATAACCTAACTGCTATTTGCAGTTGTAAGGACTACTAATGGCGCAGGGACAAGATTTATTATAGTAAAGACATCCTGCTTAACATTACCCTTGTCATTCCATTAATAATGACTGCTTATGAGCCATCTCGTTGGCATCTTTGTTGTCCTGAAAACTTAAAACTCGCAGCACAATTCTTTACGATGTGCTACATTGCCCCCTCTGGGTATTCCTGACCATTATCCCATTTGGTTATATTCAAAACTGCTGCCTCCTGAGAGAGCATTAGGGCCGACCTTTAACCCTGCAATATTCTTGGTTCAAATGGCGTAATAACATGTAGTGAATATTTACAAGCATACTTATACTATAATAGAGTACTGCTGTGAACATTAGCACATATTTTCTGCTCAATCAGGCTTTGATGTAGAGCTTGGCGTGTACCCTGGAGAAAATGCAGTCCCCAATAAGCTGTGCTAGTGAAACACCCTTGAACCTAAACAGCTTACACAACGTAAACTGCCGCGATGCAGATTAGCAGGCAAACATATACATGGGCAACGCTGCCGCGCTGCGTAATGGTTCTCCACCAGGGGTACCTGGTGTTTTGGCTGCGTAGCCAACTGGATCAAGAGAAGGTGGTCTTATCCATGGAAACAAAATGAGGAGCAATAAGCCCGAATGACAACGGGCATGACATTTCTCCTTCTGCTCTCTGTGCTGGGGGTCCCTGTGCACCACACCGCTGACTCCCAGTGCTTGCTGGTTTCCTCTTCTCTCCTCATCCCCGCCAGTGATGGCCCTGCAAGGCTTGCCCGTTCCTCGCCCTCGTCCCATGCCCCTGCCACGCGGTTTCTGAGAGCCGTCCGCTCCGTGCTTGCCTCCAGTCGCTCCCTTCCACCACCGGCTCTGGCTGCGCGCCCTGCTCTGCTCTCGCCCCAGCTCTTCCCTCCTTCCCCTTTTCTTCCACCTCCCAGCCCACGGTGCTTCAAACCTTTGTATAAAGCACTGGCAGATGATAAATTCACTGATGTCGAGGGAATCACACATCAGGGCTCTTTTAAATTTATAGGCAACCATCTCCAATCATTTCAATGGGGCAGAGTTTTCACTGCCACGTGGCTTCATGCGATGTCCTCTGACTAAAATAAGCATCCCTCCTTACCCTGCTGCCGTCCTGCCCTCAGCCACCCTCTCCATCCTGGCTGTGCTTTCCCTACAAGCCCAAAATATCACTGAAGGTGTCTTCCTCTCGCCCCGGACAGCAGTTCACTCTTCTCCCTCTCCAGCTGGACCCCTTCTGCACCTACCAGCACATCGCATCATTTTACCTTTCTTTACTGAATGGAAATGGTGGGGTGTCTGTAAGTGTTCGGTGCCCCAAAAATTCAGCATTTCCCAAAAGAGACATGTTGTAACAGACTTGCCACAATATACAGATGAAATCTGGGGCATGGTAAAGGTCTAACTTGGGCAGGATGACGGTTTTAGTTTCATTTGGGTGTAGATTTTTCTTAGTTTGTTCCCCTTGATCTCTGTATTCTCCTTCCTTGATAACAAGGCTATTACTCCTCAAATATAATTAAATCCACTTTTGATTTGCTTTACTCTCTGTTGCCTTTTTCTGTAGACTGCCCAGTGAAAGAGTAGAGATTTTGTTGATACTGCACCCAAACCTGCTCAAGCGAGTGTTCTGATTTTCAGGCCTTGGAGGAGAAAGGGTCACTTCTTATCTGTGTTGGTTTATGAGTGTGTAGTCAATCTGTTTAGATAAAAGTCCAGCTGGAGTGGGGACGTTCAGCACAGAGGTAATACGAGCTTTTAAAAGAAAAGTCTGTCACGCTTATGAAAATCTTGGACTTGGCAATATCTGTCTGTCTTCAGCTAAAGGTAGAATAAACCTTCCTTATTTTCTTGGCATACCTTATAAACTTGTTACGATTTTTGAATTAAAATCTTCCTATACAAAGGAGATGTCCATTTTTGATATTTTATTCATAAGATCCCCCAAGGTGTCATTGAAATTCTTGCAGTCTTTCATCAGCGTGATCCACTCTTGGAGAGCACACCTGCACAATAGATGAAATGGCCGTCCTCTGAGAATAATGGCAGCCATCCTGATATTAATTTGGTTCCAAGTAATTATCAAGTTCATGTCTTTCAGTTTGCTGGGTAACTTTTTCTTCCTTTTGATTTTTTTTTTTTCTCTGTACAGACTGGTCCTCTTCAGTGGGACTTTAATTCAGTTTTTTCTTTAACAGACAGCTATCTGTCATGCCTTGAAACTGTTAAAACTCCAAGATCAACAATGTGCCACATGAAATTTAGGTACTGGATAGGACTGGCTCTCACTCTAGGAAGATAAGATGCCTTCTATCAATGTTATGCCCATGTTGCTCTACCGATCCCAGCCCTGTGTACTTGAGTCGAGAATCAGACCCAGGTCTGCAGTGCCATTTCTATAATTTCCTAAAATAATACTGAAAAATACGGTTGGCACATGTGCACAAATCCATGGCCGAGGCGCTGTGGCAGCCAGGAGCGGGCCTCGCCACGCAGAGCCTCCCCGCCGGCCCCCGTGCCGTCGCCCCACACCGCCACGGGCTTTCCCAGCTGTGCCTCGCGCCCCGTCCTCTCCTCGCGGCGGTGGTGCCGTGTGCCAGGTCGCAGCACAAAAAGCCTCCTTTTCTTCACAGGACTGAAAAAGCGTCCTCCTTTATTTACCCTGAATGAGTGAAAAAACAGACCACTGTCATTTTTGTGTGTCCCGCATGAGTCCACTGCAGCAGGGTAACCCTTATCTATAGAACGTGCTGTTTTAGGCTTGTTTCAGACACGGCCTGTGCTTTTGGTCTAAGTTTCCATCTTTTTAGGAGCGCCTGGTCCCACAGGCTTCTGCTACACTTGGCCTGGCAAGCCAGGAGGGGCAGGGCCATGTATATGTGTGTACACATGTGCATGCATGTATTAATGAGTGGTAATTAGCATGTCTGTGTTACATATGCAGACATACGAATGTCTATGCACACTTTATGCATATTTACTTAATGTGTGTATGCATATTTACTTAATATGTGTATGTGCATATGTATATATACATTCGTGTATATACATATATTCAATATGTCTATATGCAAATCTTAATATTTATATTACAAAGTAATAAGCCATGAAATGGCAAGACCAGCTAAGACAAGACCAGCAGTGTTGCTATACTAAAAGTCTCAACCCCCTTCTAAAAGATGCTGTCGTGCAATGGGAGGACCTCAGCGCATCCCAAGGGACTCATTCAGTGCCAACAAAAACCCAGAGCCTTCTGAAGAGTTGCAGAAGTCCTTAAACCCAGGTAGAGCCCCCATGGCCTGGGGGGTGAGGAGGAGAGTCCCCCAGCTGTAGGGGTCCTGCACAGTTAGCTGCTCTTGTACGCCTGTGCCTTGGCTTGCTTAAATGTCTCTGCCTGGGAGGGGTAGGAGAGAATGGCTGTGGGAAGGATCAGACACATACAACGCAAACAAGTTTTCTATGAAAAAAAGATTTTTTAAATTATTATTACTATTCGGGAAATCTTGCCTACAAGGATTTGCGGCAGCGCTGGGGTCCAGGGCAGCAGAGCCCAGTGGTTGTCTCCAGATGATTAGGGGTTTCTCCTTCTTTCCCTGCCTGCTGCCAACCAATTTGTATTTTGAAGGAAGCCTGCAAGAAATTTTGTGTTTTCTTCAATTCCTTCAGTTTATTTCTGTTCACATAGCTCTCCTTTTTCCCCTCATTGGCAGTAAATCCTTAGACTGAGCCATCCATTTATTACCAGTTGGCAGTTGTTCAGTCTTCCAGTCTACGGTGATCCGTTTTTAGCTGCCAATAGTGCAGCATTAACAAATCTGTTCTGATATTTATCTGTGGCAGTGTCTTTTGTTAAATGAAGAATACAAAGTTTAGGACATACTGTATTGGTATTTTTATTGTATCAGGTAGGGCACTTAAAACTTCCCTCCAATATTTTTCCAGCACAGGATAGCGTTTTTAGCACTCTGTACACCCTGTGATGCAGTTTTCTCCTATATATATTTTTCAGATGCTCCTTCCAGAAAAAAAAGGAAGGTTTGATGGGAATACTGTTTTGTTTTTTCTTGGTGATTTTATAGGGAAATCTCAACATCATGGAAAACAGTGAATAGCTTATTGATCTGATTTTTTTTTTCCATTTTTCTTGTGCATAATTATCTGCACTTTTATATGGAAAAGTGTTTGGTACCGATGTAGATCCCACCACCTCAGGCTGACAGCCCAGGGCTTTGTAAAAGGGAGGATTCAGACCCCAAACCTGTGCCCGTGCTCGCTGGGCTGGGCTGCGGGTTGCATGCACACCGGCAAGCTCACTACTGGAAAAAGAAAGAACCTGCTTTCTTATCTATTTTTCTATTTATGTATTTATTCACATATTTCTTTATTTATTTTCAATAGTTGGAGAACAGTGTGGGTTACAAATGGCATTTAATTCTAGACGCACTCACTTGATAATTGTTTTACACTTTTCTGCAGAATACTAGTGGCCTTAAATTAAGCAGCCTGCAGATGGATTGGATAAAAGATACATTTCACAACGCATCTACATCTTTTTCAGTCATCATATACTTAAATTGCAAATTCTCATGAACTGTAACCCAGTGTCTTATGGATCTTGCTTCTACATTTCCCTGCAGATCTTCCATCTTCAGTCGTGTCAGAACTGGAGGATGTGACTGTTAGCAAAGGTATAGCTATATTAAACTGCAGAAAAAAGAGTATATTCAAATGATGTTAAGGGTCTGATTTAAGACTGCAAAGAAAACTGAGGAAGATGAACCTCTGTGGATACTGCAGTCCTGCCTGTGCAGATGTTGCATCCCACGTCCGATCCGGTGCACCGGATTTGCACGACCATCTTGCGCGAATGCGTTGCAGGTCAACAAGTACTTGCACTCAGTCTGTAACGCAAAGCTTCCATCAGGCGAGGTCTGAGCAGGCCTAAAGCTTGCAAAGGTGCTCAGCAGGAGCTGCCATTGAGTCCTGCTGCCTGGCATGCTGACGCCTATCAGACAACTAAACGCTGCTTCTCCTCCCTCCCCACCACGACTGTTCACATGTAAGTTTGCCCAAATTCAAATTACTGTCAGAAAGGCCATTTTTCTGCCAAATTTTGAGTCCTACTTTCTGCTCTGGAAACTTTTCCATTGAACAACTTCAGCATCCTCCTGGTTTGGAGGCTGCAGAAGGAGAGCATCGGCGCTGTGCAACGTGCCTGGCTGGAATGTCCCTGCTTAGCGGGAACGGCAAAACCCCTGGAAAATTCAGCCTGACCAATGCGTGGTCCAGAAGGGAGGTTTTCAGCCTGATGGATGAAGTTTGGCAAATTTGTAAGCATCTGGGAACAGGGTTGTAGATGAGGGAATTCGAGTCACTGTTAACATCACTCTGTAATGTATTATAATTTTACATGCATAATTTTAATTTCCAGAAACAGTCCTTGATGCCAAGTGCTTCATAGGCAGTGGAATGACTTCCAACAAACTTGACTAAGTTTGATATCAGGCCTGCAATGATAAAACCCAGAGTCAAGATACTTTCTTGTCCTTAAAATCAAAGTTACCTTTTTTGACATTTCAGCAGTCTTTTTCTTCCTTTCCATTTTTACTCCCCCCCCCC
>VXAA01003686.1:1559238-1577728 GCA_013399115.1 Anseranas semipalmata | reverse complement strand
AATTTGGCCATAAAGAAAATGCATTCTCTTGAAACTTGTGTTTACAAACATGACAAGCACTAGCCTCAAACCCTTCCGCCGGAGGATGGGTTTCTCTGGAGGTGTCACTTGGGCACGTTTCCCTTGGGGCTTTCCTTTTGCAGATTGCACTAGTGTTTGTGAGAGTGCTGTTATGGCACTGCCCCCTCTGTGAATTCAGTGATCTGTAGTACTTCGCAGCAAAAACTTTTGCTAATCTCCACCTTAAAATTGCTTTTGAAAACTTGCTGGAGAATGGGTCTTAGTTTAGTGCTCTGTTCCTGCAGATGACTTTTTTCTAGACCTTCTAATCTTTACCTCGGGAACATCCCAGCTGATGGTGCTACCTGTACCGCCCCTCAAAGGCCACCAGAAGGGCGCGCCCTTTGAAGGCGTGGGCTGAGGTGTGGGCAGGATCAGGTCCTCCCATGTCTAATGGATTCAGGCTTAGTTAAGGTTTTTTTTCTTTTCTCCCTGTCTCCTTTTTCTCTTCAGAAATATAACTGTTTATAATCAGTATAATGCAGATAAAACCATTACTTCTTCACTCTTCAGAAACCCTTTATGCTTCTTAATTAAAGCCTTTGTCTGAACACAAAATAATTAATACATAAAATGAAGCACAGGGAAAGAATCAACTGTGAAACTAGTCACTCAGTTGTATATTTAAACAATATTTAATCATTAGAGTAATACAGTGCTTGCACTTTTGGAAAGAAAACAAGCCTTATACTTCATGTTTATTTAACACTTTGACTAGTTCATTCTTGGAGGTATGAAATGAGGCTTATAGAGTGCCAGAGCAGTAAATCATATGTTCTGAAAATTACTGGGTCTTAAACAGTAGTGTCATTTTAAACCTAAACAGTTCAGTGGTGCACCAGCATATAAAACTGACCTCTTATAACAACATCTACTGTTTACACTGAAAGGCAAGTAAAGGAAATAAAAACAAGGCATAAAATATGGTGTAGTAAGGATGTCATTTTCTTGTGTTTCTGCCTCTATTCTGGATGCTGATGGGTATGATATCTTTCATACAGCTAATGCATTAAAGACAGAATATGTGGAAAATACCATGGGTATGTATACAACTGCATATAGCAACTGTGTACAGACAAAAACTTGGTGGCATCTGACACCAAAGCACTTTCCATTGGTATTTGCTCAGATTTAAAAACTCATTTGTTCATTTGTTTTGGCAACATGCTTGCTCTCTTTATAATAACTTTTTTTTTCTTTTCCTTTTTTTTTTTCCTTTTTATCAATGTTCTAATGAAAGAGTTTATTGTCAAGAGTATTCATTGGAAAAAACAAATTCAAAGAAAATATTCAGTTTCTTTTGTGGAGAGTGAATGCTGAATGTTTGAATGTGTAGGTGTGATTAGCTGACACTTTGCTTGCAAGGACAAAGGTCCTGGTTCATGATGGGTTGCACACAGGCTCTCAGAGCCAGCTATGTGCTTGGCTAACAGAATAAATACATGGTTTGGCTTAAAAGCAATTATTTTTTTCAGAATTGTTTACTGACACTATTTAACAAGTCATACTTCAGAGAGGAGTGGGTAGACATTTTTTCTTGTAAAATACATCAATGAATCTTCGGTGAGATGGGACTTCTGAAGTAAAGAAGTCCTCCCTGAAGGTAATGATTATTTCCATGTTAATATCAAGTTTTTCTTCAGTGCTTCTACAAACACATCATGATGCTGATAAAGAGAAGGGATGGGCTCAAATCAGAAGAGCTCTTGGAACGGTTTTTTTATTAGTTTGGGTCTTGAATGAATGGAACACTGAAATTCTAATAAAAAATATTTTAAAAATGTGATCCTTCAATTAACTGTATCAGTTGTGTTTGTGAACTATTAAGAACTTGCATTATTAATGAACACACAGTGTTAATATTAGTTTATTTATCATTTGGAACATGACTTTTGAGTTAATCATACAAATCATGCTACGTTCAATTTTGATTAATGCGTGAAGTTCATGCAGGCTTTGTTAAACAAATATTTATTATGTATGATGTATTATAAAGTAATAACACATTTTTTCTCAGTCTTAGGTCTTATATACAAATGTCTTTGTATATGCTGAAAAGTTTAACATGCAAGCAGACATGCTCTTATTTACAAGGAAATTGAATAAATTCCCGTGTTTTTTCTTTTCTTTTCTTTTCTTTTCTTTTCTTTTCTTTTCTTTTCTTTTCTTTTCTTTTCTTTTCTTTTCTTTTCTTTTCTTTTCTTTTCTTTTCTTTTCTTTTCTTTTCTTTTCTTTTCTTTTCTTTTCTTTTCTTTTCTTTTCTTTTCTTTTCTTTTCTNCTTTCCTTTCCTTTCCTTTCCTTTCCTTTCCTTTCCTTTCCTTTCCTTTCCTTTCCTTTCCTTTCCTTCTCTTCCCTTCCCTTCCCTTCCCTTCCCTTCCCTTCCCTTCCCTTCCCTTCCCTTTTTTTTTAATTCAGATATGATCTCCCTTGCATGAAGGTTGTTGCAATTTGTAATGTCTTGCAAAGTCGTCTGCACACACCATATGTGCTTTCGCATGCAGGTTGTTTTGTGGTCTTGCTGCTGTAATTCACTCCTTGGTTCTACTTTTGCTCAGTTTCAGCACAGTTGGAGAATAGGGATGCCATTTAGTGATGCATGTGTTGCAGAATTGGAATTAGTGTTTAAATTTTGAACTGAAAAAGATAAAGTGTTCCTTATGCATGACCTCATCTGCAGTTAGTGTTACAAGTCTCAGTTTTCAAACACGAGGGGTTGTGCTGACATGGTCTCTCTCTCCAGTCCCCTCTACCTTGAGTTTGTCTGTACCTTGCCCCATTGTGCCGCCTGGGAATGCTTTAATATGCAACAATATTTGCATTATTGCCAAATTGTTAGTAATAATGGAATATTTCAACAGCTTAGTAATGTTTAGTAATGCTTAGTAATGCTGAAACACTGTTTTGTGAAGTCTTGTTTCTCTTTATTCACGTGTGCGCGTGACCTTTGGGATAGTGAATGCGATGGTGCAGTCTTCAAGTGGCTCTTTGCCAATAGACTGGATTTTGAATGGAAGGAGTATTTTTGATTTGGATAAAAAATGCTAATGTGCCATTCAATTTCTATGAAACACAATATTGTCAGTCACAAGTCTGTAAAAATGAAGAGTGAAATCTGATATTATTAAGAGTGGTAAGTACCTCTTAATCTGTTTTCTGATTCTGAAAAATGTTAATGCTTTTGCGATCTTTTTTCTGATGCTGCGAGTGTTAAGGACTTAATTTAAACCTTAGCAAAAGTTGAGAGACAGACATAGCAATGTGGTTCAAGTAGTCTGAGGCTTCAGAAAGACTCCCTGAGTCACAAGACTGAAGGTAAAAATTCCATGAATGACAACATGGTTAATGAGTTTCTCTTGAAAGAGGGACATGTTCTTCTGAAGGCCAATTTTGCCAAGTTTGTGTTGGGCAATAGGCCACATCTTAAAATTATTAGGAGGATTTAAGATTATTTCATTTAGGAATGAAATATACATTTTATATAAAAAATTATAAGTTTATAACATTTAATTTGTGTAATGTATTCTGATTTAAATGATGCTCACCCCCTTCCTTAATACAGTCAAAGCAAGGTCTTGGTTCTGGAAGGCCTGTGGATTATTCAATATATATATATATATTTAATCTTGACTGTGAAATATTTCATTATTAAAAACATTTTTTTTTGATAAATGATCTGTCAACAGTACATGAATTTAACTTCTTTTCTTTTGCTTTGGTCAGTAAAATAGATACTTAGGTTAGGAGCTAGGCAGCACCTAACTTAGCAAGGGCAACAGCATACTTCAGTGTTCATTCAATTCAAACACGTCTGCTTTAACTAGTTTCAGTGTAGCTGTTACAATTTTCATCCATAATATATGATCAGTTTGTAAGAATTTCCTCTACATGTGAGAAACATATTTAATGCTAACATTCTCAAATTGGAGTTAGTTATAAATAATGCACTAATAGATGTGAAGGAGCATAAATGATTCCTTTGTGTTGTACCTGTGAGGTTGTTAGTGCATCTTTAAAAAACAAACAAAAACACTTTTGCATGATATTTATTCCCATCTCTTCCATCAAAGGGGTTACAGTCTTTGTACCTTTTTATGTAAATTAAAAATCTTTAGCCAGTTCTGTGTCAAAAATAAATAGTTGAATGAGCTTGCAGACAACATTTATTTTGTATGTACATTAATGGGCACTTCCATTTTTTCCTGCAGGCTAGAATCCACTTTGAAATTCATGTTTGATAAATTCCCTGGCTTTCCGAGTAATTTAGCTGTCTATAGGGCTGTTGATCCTTTGAGTGTATTGCTGAACCATTGGGACTTGTGCACCACATCTGCATATCCAAGTTCAAATATATACTCAAGATGATTGGTTTAAACTTTAAGTTGTTGATCTTATTCCTGATAGATTTGTTAGATTGTCTCCCATTTCATTTCTAAAATCTGTGCCTAATCCATAAATACCCCGTCTTAAATATGTCTCCAATAAATTCACTGATTGAGTTAGTCATTCTGTAAGCACAGAGCGAAATTAATATTCAACATAGCCTAATAATCTTAAGACACAATGCAGTCTGATATTGTGTACATGAATGAGAATTTGAGCGGGGCACTTACAGATCAGACCGAGTTGAAGTACTACTTTCCAAAGTAGCACAAATCTCCTTGAAAAAATTTTTACTCCTTCTGAGCATTTAAAAAGTGACCAGGTTGTCACTGGGATATTAAATTAGTGGGCAATGCTTCAATTAGTAGGTCTTCCTCGGCTTTTCCAAGTCTATGCTAGTTCAGCTTTGCTTTTTCTCTCTTTTGCCAAGAGCTGATTTAGGCTCATATTTGCTGTCAGAGCACTCGGCAAGAGAGGACGATACAGCAGATGTAACAACAAAATTTACAGCACGTTGAGAGCTACAGCAAGAAACAGCCGTCTGCACATTCCAGCCAGGCTTATTTCAAACAGAAACTGTCCTGAACTGCTGTGCAATACCCTCTAGACCAAAGGCACTCCTTTCCTGCCATATGTCCCCCTTCTGCTCGGGGAAGTGCGCGTATTCTGACCAGGTAGGATGTACTCCAGCAAGGGGCTCGGGGCTCATGCACTGTGCAGCCTCCGAACAAAGAGAAACAAGGACATTCGCAGGAGCTGTGTCAACACAAAAGCTGGAGCATTGCTTTCTCTGAGCAGTTTTCACCTTTCCTTGCTTGGTTTATTTTAAATGCTGGAGGCCCCCTTTGTATATTTGAAACAGAATTTAAAAGATGTCCCGTGAATATAAATTAATTCAAAAATCCTTTTGGTCACAGTGTCAGTAGTTCTACTGCTGCTACTTGTCTGTTTTCCTGGCTGCAGTTTCAGGTACAACCTGATCTGAAATGATTTTTTATTCTGAAACATATGATAATCACATAATTTTAATATGGAAGCATTCATTATGTTGCTATTAATTTTAGAGGATTCCCATTTTTGTTTTAATTCCATTTATTAAATTCTTCAACTTGAGAAGACTAGACAGGAGTGCTTTGCTTTGCTAGAGGTGCTGTAGGTTAGCGGTACAGGGTGTAAAAACCTGTTCTGACACCTACATACCATCAATTGCATTACACTTCTCTCTTTTTGTTGTTGTTGTTGTTGTTTCTATTCTTTTTCTAGATTATTCTAATAATGTGCCTTGTGTGGTCTTTCAAGGTAAATTCCAATAAGTTCCTTGTCTTAATTAATAAAACCAATCTGACTAGTATTACAAGGAGTCAAATTTAGAATCTCTTGGGCATTTTTGTGATAGAGAGGCAAAGAGATGTAGTGGGAGGGTTTTCTTGGTTGTGTGTTGTTATTGTTGCTTTTTTAACAATATGTGAAAACTCATCTCTGATGTTAAATTCTTAGCTGGAGTTTAATGAACAGAACTGATGAGCATCAAAAGGCTTAGGGAAATACATTTTGTGGTTTTGAAACTATTGTAGACCTATACATGTATGTCTCTGCCCTGTATCACTGGGGTTAATGTTTATTCCCTTAAAAGTCTTCTATTGTTTTTGAATTGTGTTGCAAGTGCTTTTTTGCAGGGGAGACAAATGTGTGCAAGTGTCAGAGAAGGGGGAGAGTAAGAGTCCTCAACTCTGAAATTAAATTTTTCATTTTATATAAAATCAAGTTTGCTCGGAAGCAGTACCATGGTGCCATAATATTTAACATGATTTACTACTTCACTCACTTAAATTAACAAATTGGACCATATTTCATCAAGGTAATTAAGCACATCTATAACCTTAATAATGTGACTTTCTCACATGTACAGTCCTACTGAAGTCCATGAGCCTAACTTTGTCTTCAAAACTAAGCACATCCAAACCACTTTGCCAAAGCAGCTCCTTGTTGCCTGTATCTCCTTATTTTGGGCTATCGGCTGTCCTTCCATGTCTACTGCTTTGCTTTGTCATAACAGCTCTAGGATGTATGTTGACTCAGAATGAAGAGTGGAGGAATTTATACCGAAAGTGGTTTTAGATTAGTGATCAAGCCATTGGTCTATTTTTGTCACTAAAATATGGATCCTCCCTGCCCCTGAAAAATTGCAGACCCGAACTTCAAAATCTTTCTGCTCCAAGTCCATGATTGGGAATTCATGAGATGTGTTTTCAGTGGTCCATGCTGCCCTTTTCTTCTCTGATTTCTTTCTCTGCTGGGTTTAACTTCCTGAAATATTGGACTCCATAGCTGCTATGACTTTGTTTCTTGGTAAGCAAGGTGGGGGCAGGTCTTTGTGATCCAGGGAAGGACCAACCTGAGCAGAGGGGGTTTCCTGGGTGGAAAGTAGAAGAACCCAGCCCGGTGCACCTGTAAAGGTGCTGTTGGACTTGAACTACTGCTGCTTGTTTGCTCTGTTCATTTTTCCAGTGAAAAAGCTTCCTCTGGAGAGAGTGTCAAGGGAGCAGAAACTGAGGCTTACTGACCGCTTCTGCCTTGTTCCAGTATGTGTTTCCTCTGCAGCCATTTAACACAAAACACCATTTGAATTCAGCTCCACATCCCTGAAGTGACACAACCACAATAAGAACACAGAGGTTTTATGTGTGCTGTGTAGGAGTGTCCACATTCAGATCGTAAACCAAGATGTGCATGTTTTAAACCACACCATATCCTAAATAGCAGTTTTGCATGTTCCTAAAAGCAGGTCTGAGGCAGATCTGGAGGCAACCAAAGCAAAGGGCTTCTCTAAAGCTTTGGGAGCTTTACACATATTTTGCACGCCTACAAATTTTGGAAATTTCTGCCAGCTGTCTGCAGATGTGTCGGATTCATGTGGGTCGGATGTGTATGTGCTTATGTGCACATCACATGTGAGTGCTGAACCTAGTTTCAGTCCATCTTCAGATACGTCCATGGATTTCCTCCTTGATCCTCCTTGATCTTTAAGGTGTCCAGCTGGATTGACAAAATCTCTCAGATATTTTTATTCCCAACCCTTCCAGGTTCTGCTGCAGTCACTCTGGTTTAATCTGAGCAGTACCTGTTCTTCTTTCAGCCTCTTCCCACTTCACGGAGCAATTCTGGGCGCTCTTCTTGCATTTTGGACATTTTTCTATCTCATTTTTTCTTGCTCATTTTTAACTTCTTTCTCTGGGATGTCAGCTGGTTTTTCATCATTTCTAAGACATTCTTTTTGGTTCTTTCCATGGCTCTACCACCCCCCAGCTTTCCTGCACCTCTGTTTGCTGCGTGCTGCCCATTGAAGCCTTCTGTTCCTGCGAGCCCCCTGCTCCTCCCCGAGCCCCCAGGTGCCCGACACCTCTGCTGCCCTCCATCCGCTCCCCATTCCCTCCCTCCCTCCAGCCGCTGCTGCGGCCGGCCCCGGGTTGGCTGTGGTCAATTTTTGTTTCATATTGCAGTCAGTATTACATAAATAGTGGAAGCTTGTCCTTGCCCCTGGTGATTGATGGGGAGGTATATTTGTACATATCGATTGAGATAAAAAATTAGTAGTTTGCAATAGGAAAGGCAAATTAGTCATCAGAAGGAAGGTGCTTGGAGTATTTTAAGAGTTTCTTGATTAATTCTCATGCTGTGAGTTCTTCTGACAGTAAGTTTTATGTCCTGAGATGTGGGAGGATGAGGCAGTAGTATCGGGTTATTGCAAATTTTACTTTTACTCCTAGCTGATTTATTTTACTGGCGCTCTCTGCGATTAGACACAGAGGGCTAAAAATGACTTCATTTTGGGGTGACAACTACACTTTTCTCTGGTTGAATTAGGAGCCAGGAACAAGGGTGGAGGTTTTAGCTACAAAATTATTTCCCCCCCCTTTTTTTTTTTTCATGAAAATTAATATTTAAAAGCTAGTGTGTGTAAAATTTAAGTAGTCATAATCCATGGTGATAAGTCCATCAGTTGGATGTTACCTCTAAAGGAAGAAAGAACTAATTCTGTGATATACTGATAAGTCTGAGAAATAATTTGTCTGCTTACTTGACAGTTTTTTTCCTAATGACCTCATTGAATGTAGTTTTTAATAAACATCCTAGGAGGCTGAGAGCCCTCCATCTTCCACCTAAAATACTTTCCATTTTTCCAAAGATTTTGTGGCATGTTTTTTAGTTTTCCTTTATTACAAACTATAATAGAATTCTTACCAATAAAAAATGGCTTATATTTGGCACTTTTAATTTGTCCAAGAATAATTTAGATAGAAATTCCAATTACTTTGCAAGAAAAACATTTGCTACTGTAGTCTCTCAGCTTGTTTAAAAAGAAGTCTTTGATAATTTGCAAGCATTTCTCATGAAAGTCAATTTTACTTAACTTGAATCCAGAAGGAAAAAAGATGCACAGAGGTTTCAATTTTTAAACTGATAACAAAGCACTATATATGTGCTGCTACATTTCAGCACAAAGAGCATGCAAAATAACCTTTTTTTGGTTAATGGTAGAAAAAAAGATTTAATTGCTCTGAAACACTTATTCTATGTATTATCTCGTTGATTAGAAGACAGTTGTAAATGACTTATTCAACGTAATTGCAAACGCTGGTATAGAAACCAAAAGTAAATTGTATGCCTTTGCAATCTGAGAAATAGTAAGTTTAAACACTTTTAATTGTAAGAGTTTTCTGAAGTTAGCAGAGGTACAATATTTAAGATTTAAACTTTTCTTGGAGGTTTGAGTGTTGGTGCCCATCAGACTTGAATTAGGACAACACCGTTAGCAAAGTGTGCCTTAAACCACGTCAGCACTTCTGCAGTCTTTTTAATGTCTGCAGGTAATCAAGGTACTCAACTGTTCCTCGTCTTCTACAATACTTCTGAATCTGGTGTTGAGTAGTGAAAGGTGTGTTATTGCTCTGCCACCTTGTCACCGTGTGCCCTTGGCCAGTTTTGCTTGCCACAAGATGGAGCTCTGAAAAGAATGGCTTTCTGAAGTCTGAAGACTATTCCCAATATTCACATCGTGAAAAAGTTCACAGTGAATTAGCTATGGGAGATGGTTGTTCCATGCTGTGGGTGCAGCAGGGTGTTATAATCATGGTAGTTTGCAGAAGTAAGAAATACAGGTGCTGGTATGAGAAAGAAGGGAACCTCCACCCGTGAACAGCTGCCACTAAGGGGAAGCATCCGGAGGAGGTTTTCCACTAGCACTTCAGCTATTTGTTGTACAGTGGCTGTCTGCAGGAGACAGTCACCCAAAACACTGGGCAAGAAGCAACACACGCGTTCACACCCAGGAACATGAGAAATAAATTAGATGGTGGAGAACAGAAGGCAATCCTTCTTGTCTGAGGGCTTTCAGAGGAGACCCACTGTCCCTGCCTGTTTTGGGAATGGCCACACCACTATTAATTTTGCCTCTGATCAGCACAGAGCTGATCAGCTCCAAGACCTCGGAGGACCAAGTTCAGCATGTGCCTCTGGGTGGAGCACTGAAAATGTTCCCACCCCGGCATGAGGTACCCATCCATCCTCTGCTGCCATGCTGAGGTGACACTGAAACATCTGCAGTTCAAAAAAATAATGTTGCCATGGAGTGGATGAGGAGAATTTGGCTGTGCCATTTGTATTCAGTCTTGTAATGATTTTCTGAGAGTTGTGAGAGTGCTGGTGGGCTGTACTGAGAGGTGAGGTCCTCCACGGGTGGCTGCTATCTGCCACCGATTCGTGTCACTTCACCCTCCAATTGGTGCCACTCTCCCAGTGTAACCAAGTACCATGCAGGTCCTGATCTGGGACAGAATGAGATGTAAAATATGGCTCATGCACTGAGTAACCCAACGCCCTGATACAGCATAGTGTGCAAAGCCACCACCCAGCAAACAGTGGGTGAAACAAACCAGAAAATTAGAAGAATGAGATTATAAGGGCCCAAACCATATGAAATTGCATATGTTGAGAGCCTGCATGGTTTTGTGCTGTGTTTCCATCTGGCTTTGCTGCAGCTCCATGTATTCACCGGTTTCTCATTAAGCTGAGGAGGAAGGTGTCTGCCCCTGCACCACAGCCTCGCGCACTGCACGTGAGCCTGGGGCACAGGCTCGCAGCCAGAGCGATCTGAGAACATCACCCACCTGCTCCTTAGCCACGCTCAGTACGAGTTTGAGCTATTTGCTCTGGACCAGCACACTCTCTTTTAAACCATTGGTTTGGACTTTCCAGTGAGTACAGTCAGTTCCCATTAGTTACTAACATTGGAAGCCCATGGTATATTTAGACATCATATACATTTGTCAGTGAAGAGAAGCCTAAATGATCTACTTTGTTCACTGCTTAATTATGTTATTTTACTGTTCCTGAAAACCTGACACAAGGCAAATTTACATTACTGTGCTCCTAATTAGCCAATAATCCTTAAGGATTTGAATGATACATACCCAAAGTAATTTCCTTGTTCACTAAATATGAATTTCCTTACGTTAGGTTAAGAAGATGGCACAATGACAGCAGGCATCGTGATTATGACAGCTCTCAACTTGTTTGTCTCCGGAGTCAAAATCTATTAAAAGACACATAATGATCTCAGCACTTTCTTAAAGTGTAGGATGGGAAATCAATAAATAGTCATATACAAAGAGGAACAAAATATACCTCTTTTAACAGTTGCTAGGTTGCCCACCACTCCGTGCTACTGAATGGTGGAAAATATTTATAGTCCTGGTTTTCTGAACGTGATCCAAGATGTATCTTGTCAAGCATTCATCATCCCTGCAGCTTCTTAGCTCAAATAGAAACACACACTTGGAGGTAGGCTGCTTTGAAGGAGAGGCCTTGTAGGGTCCTTCATGCCTCAAACACCTTTTATTTGATTCACAAAAATTCACAAAATTTCACAATTTCAAAATTTCATTGCTTCACAAAGTCGTAGAATGGTTAGGGCTGGAAGGGAATTCCAAGTGTGCTCATCTTGCGCATGAGGTACAATGGATCTTCTTGGCTTTGTCCACGTCTCTGGCTGTTGCGTGTTGAGAGATCTTAGGTTTTGTTGTTGCTATTGTTGGATTGGCTGGGGTGTGGTGAGGATGGTAACACTTTGCATTTTCCACTATAGACAGTTTCATTAATGCATTGCTCCATTTAATGTTTGTATTGAATCCAGATGCTTCAGTGATGGGTGCATAAAAATAATTAAATAAAGATAAATAGACTACGACAACTTTACCATTGCCAGATGTTGTAACATGGAGTTACATATCAAAAATGCATTGCCAGAAAATTATTCAAATTTCTAACTAGTGCAGAAAAACTTTCTATGGACACTGGCTGGTGGCATGTGTACAGATCTCATTACCTTTTTTCAAAAGTTAAGCTTTTCCCACCTAAGACTAAAATTTATGCCACAAAATAGAAACCTAAAGTTTTCAGGCTCCTTCTATAACTTGTCCAATTACTTTGTAAAATAAAATAAAAAAAAGATTGAATGCAGAAGTGGTGAATAAAGGCAATGTCTTTCCTCTGCCTCGGCAATCAGCATAATCAGCTTATGCCCAGTGCTGCCGATGTTAGACCAAGAGATGCTCCTCCCTGGAGAGAAGCTGTTGTTCAGAGGATGCGGAGTCAACATTAGCATGGGAGACCATGAAAATGGTTAGTCTGGAGCTGTGGTGGGTCTCAAAAAACAAAACAAAACAAAACAAAACAAAACAAAAAAAATCAAGAAACCCCAAAAATGTGTGGTATGGGGTGGGGGAAGAAATCTCTTTTCACTGCTTGGGTGGGACGTGTCTTGAATATTTTGGAACCAAGAACTGAGAAGACTGCTGTTGATTCTTGTCTCCTGCAACCACTGCAGAGGCACCGTGCGGGCAGTGCTTGGGGGCCCCAGGACTGCCCCCTCAGGGGCTTGTGGAGATCCCGCGACAATCGACACAGCGGTGGTGCGCTGCCTGCCTCCCGGCCACGTTCCTGTGGGGACGCTGGTGTTCTTGTCTAAGTTAATTGTGCACTTTTAATTTGAAGGTGGTTTTGTCTATTTGTTTGTTTCATTTTTCCTATACAAAACCAGTTTCTGATATAATTCTGGCCTTATAAATAGTTTCCAATGGTGGTTTTGTTTCATGTTGAGTGAAGGGACTCCACTGCACAACAAGATGAAGCAAACATCTATGCTGACAGTGGAGAGGGTGAATAATCATCTTGGGAAGGGATATGTCTGGACACTGGGAGAAGCAGCATTCTGCACTACATGACCCTCATGCTCCAGGGGAGTAACGCTGTATTCCCCTGTCCAGCAATGGATAAACCAGGATAAAAATACGTGATGGAGATACCTCATAATTATAGGATGATAATATTTCAGCATAGGGTTTACTTAAAAAAATTGAGAGAATGCTTATCTGCTCTGTCCCTACCACATCAAGAGCAAAATACTCACTGATGAGGTGAGTTGTAACAGCAGCCTTTACTCTAACCCTTAGCAGATGCACAGACTTCACTGCCTGTAAGATGTTTTCCTACTGATATTGTTGACTGAATATTTTTGAATGTCTGCTGATGTTCAGGTGTTCCCTGCAAGGTGGTTTTCTTCTTTGCCGAAGAAAAAAATGTGAGAGCAGCCTTGAACCTGCATTAGACATGTGTGTGTTTCATACAGGGTTTGATCCAGTCAGACAATGAGCTCTGTTTGTGGAGTGCTGAGTCCCCATTAGTTTCAGTGGGAGCCTATGGTGTTTAACAGTAAATGGGAGAATTTGGGAGAGATTGAGCACACAATTCACATGCATTTTGCTCAGATATCAGCAAAGTATATGTATCTGCAATTGCGTATGCACTTTGTTAGGTTAAGAAACGTTTCGTTATGGTCAGTAAAGCAAGTGAATAAAATTGAGAAAGAAATATATATAGTGTCAGCTTGCCTCTATGCAAAAATTATTGTATTTTCTGTTGTAAAGACAAAGCGTACAGAAAGAAAAAACCATAATCGTGCTACTGTATGATCACCCTATATAAGCACATTAGTAAAGCACTATGATACCAGTCATATTGTGAACCTAAAGCCACCCCTAATTAAACTGTCTGCATCCCCCAGCATTTTCCTGTAATGATGTCAAGCCGTGCAGCAATTAGTTGTCCCTCTATGAATGTAAACACTGTTTGTAAATCATATAAATTTAACCTGCTTTGCTTATTGAAAAGCTCCTAAAATTGAATTAATTAGTATTGTAGATTTTGGAATTAAAATTTACTGTATCATTTTTGAATGTCTTGATATAATATTTTCTCTGATTCATAGCAATTAATTTTGGTAGAAAAGGTAGCACTTATTAAAAATCTCAGATATAATTTGGGGTAGGACTAATGGTGTGTATAATGGCATGCAAAATATTTTATTGCAGTACCACAATTGCTGTGGGTTTATTTTAAATCAAGATTTAGTCCATTCAAAGGAAGCAAGTGCCCTGACCTTTCAGCTTTCTCCATTTGGTACCTACCGTACTACTTCAATCTAATTTGAATGTTAGGTTTGAATACTGAAGAAGTATGCCCTTATACAGTAGTTCATCTTCTCTTTAGAGATCAGACTAAATGCCCGTGGCAATATGCTAGGAAACATAGCACATTACCATGAAATAGCTCCATTAGAGACAAAGAAATGTAAACAAAACAAACACATTTGCCACTGTTTTTAGCTCAATTATATTTCTCCTATTGATGGTGTTGCATAAAATGAAAAAGTGCTCAAGACCTAAATTTAGTAAACCTTTTGTTGCAATTTACTCCAGGAAAACCTCTGTTGCTGGAGGTGGATGGTTTACCTGAGCCATCAGCTACATAGCACGTTTATGGTTATTGTATTTTACAGGTTGATAGATTTTTATATTCTGTCCAAGTCAGGATCTTACACCACCTGGTTTATTATTTAGTAATTTACAGTGCAGTCAGGCATGTTTGGTTTAATGTAGGATAAACTTATAAATCTATTGTTCCTCCAGTTGCTGGGGTTGGTGTGCAATGAACTACAGAGCTTGATGCGTACATACATTTCAGCTCTGCTTATTTTCTTTGATAGGGAAGCAGGCAATAGATAACACAGTGACAGTAGCATCCCAGGGGATAGCAAAATGTGAGAGCAACACACCGTCAGGTTAGTAGGTCATTATTGTATGAGCACTGAGCCATTAATTGACTACTGTACCAGGCTCAATCTGTGTCAGATTATAGCTTTTGGCAGCAAGGACTGTTATCTAATAGCTAACTTTGCTTCTTTACTATCTTTTTATTAGGTTTTCTGATAAAATTATACATAATAGGTAAACACATTTTTTACACTTTTTTTTTCAAAAAAAACCCCACAACATACAGAATAGCGGTGATGTCAGTAGATAATTTTTCACATAAATTACCATCTAGCAGAGTGCTTTTGCTAATGCTATTGAGTAGATTTTTTAAAAACTTATTAAGAAACTGAGTAGACAGATACTTCATTTAGTGGGAGCAGATACTGCTGGTGCAAGGCTATTAGAAATTGATATCTGGCACCTGAATTATTTTACTAGTCTTAAGCTTCAGCTAGGAGTAAGAATAAGTGGACTGTGTCAACAACAACAAGCAGCATTAGAAGGAGGCTTGCTGGTTGCTAGTGCAATCTGCCTGGGGAACAAAGCAGGGACTGCCGGCCCTAGCACAGCCCGTGGGCACCTCACGGGACCGTGGGCGTTCGGGCAGCACTGGGCTGGCGGGGCTGCTGGGTGCCCCGCCAGCGGGCACAGCTCGGCAAGACATCAGTGACGTGGGGTGGCTTTGGGTAAAAAAGTCGCCTGTTCTTTGGAAACAGGAAAATGCCCATGTCTTTATGGGGGTGAATATGTGGGCACTATTGAGTTTAGGGTGAAGGAAACAGTATTTCTGGTATCGCTTGAAATGAAGGGGGGGGAAAAAAGGTTTCTTCTTAATCCTCTCTTACAAGCCATTGAAGTTGTGCTGCTGTGAGTCAGTTTGATGCCGTTGGAAGCACATAGGATGATCCTGTGCCACTCACATCAATTGGAAGGTAAATTCCTGGCTTTAACAAATGGGCTGTGGGAGGCTGAAGAAATTGGTGTTCAGCCCAGTGCTCAGTTTGGGCAGGATTTTGCCGGGGTTTAAGGGAAATCCTGACTCTAGTTCAAATATGATTTCAGATATCTGCCATCTTTCAGTGAGATCTTTAGGGACATTTCAGGCTGGAACTAAGATGCTGTTTTGTCTCATCTCTACCTGTCAGAAGCAAATCCAGGTATTCCAGTTCAGATGAGAGCATAATATGAGTTAAATACTGCACATTTTTAAAAAGTGCTATGCTAAGAGCTGTTGTCTTTGGGATTGCTTGGACTTGGTAAGGTAAGTGTGTGTGTCTGTGGGCTTGGCTCTAAAAATGGTATTAATATTTTCTGTAATTCCTCCAAGGGAGTGGAGGGCTGTGGGCAGGGTTTTGGGGTGCATCAGCTGGGGCTGCTTGCATTCCTGCTCTGTAATGCATCTGCTGGTGTTTGACAGTGTTGCTGAAGTGATAGAGGCTGAGTCTAATTTCTGTTCCCACCGACAAATCGACCTGCTTGTGACCTTGGGCAAAATAGTTAATCCAGCCAGCCCTCAGTTTCCCTATTTTGCTCTCCATTAAAAATGATTTGCAGCCTGAGAGTGTCAGGCACTGCATGAGAACCCAGTGTGATTATTAATAATTATCAATATAAAGAAAAGTGTGAGAAGATGGCAAAGGAAGACAGAGACCTTTATCTCATTAGAATTGTATTCAGATTGAATGTTATTACAGCTAATAGTTCGTGAATCCCATTTTTCTGCCATGTGTCTAAATTTGAATAACTTCCATTGGATTTCTTGCATATTTAAAAGACACAGATAAAAATGTGCAACAACTGAGCTCTGAGCGTTTCATCTCATTCTGTTATTCTGTGCTTTCTGTTTTCTCTTGCTGCAAAATCATTTCTAGAAATTGGATAGCAATATGTAAAATATGTTTTTCAGGCACTGAAGTCTGATTACATTGATTCTACACTATGTAGTGCTCTTAATGGAGATTTCTGGTTTCCATTTACCGTAAATTTCTGGTTACTGTTTGCTGCGTCATGTGATGAGGTTGTTTCTATGTTCTCTGCTGCTTCTTGTCCCCTTGGTATTTTTTTAAAAACTCGTTTGGAAGAATTAACTACCTTTTACGTATTTAAAATTTGACTCCGTGGAAATCGATGTACAAATAATTTTTATGGTTACAATAAGTAGGTTCCATAACACAATACAAATATCTGTATGTAAATCTTGCCTTGGAGGTAGCTATCTACTGTACGTCCCAGTACTTATCCCACTTTCACACCTAATTTTCTTTGTGAATCACACATAAAACTCACATATTCTCTGCTGTGCAATGAAATCATGAATTCTTAGCATGCCCACACATAAGATGTTTCTCTGAGAATAATATCCATAACTATTTTTTAAGAAAAAAAAGCCGGGGAAGGTTTTGGTGCACCATTTATTTTTATGATAATTTAAATATGTTAATACTATACCTAAGAGTTTTATATACATACACATTTTGCATTAAGAAGAGCTTTTACTCCCAAGCTTCAGTTTGCAAGGTTGGGAGGGGGAGAGAGAAACCTGTTCATTGCACGGAAGGCATCTTTGGACACAATATTAAATAACATCATAAAACTACATTCTCTCCAGACTTTTAACAACTCTCTTGTACTGCACGGCAGCTCAAAAACATATATTTCCTTTTGCAAACAGGTGTTTTAAAATTAATCCTCACAAATTTGTGAGAGCATTTAATAAAAGTATATGTGCAGTTGGTGTGCCCCTGGAACCTGGGCCGTGACAAATGGCTTTGTGCTGGATGGAAGGGCATTTAAATTTCTTTTTATTTTTTTGTTCCCTTCTTCCTCTCACTTCTGCCTGCAAAAGCTGCTTACAGCAGGCGTCACCAGGCGTTTTTCTTAGAGGCTATTGATGCAACGACCCTTCTTGAGCGAGCACTCATACTTCATCTTTGGCCCTGGTGGCCCACTGTGGTGGCCCACCGCACCTCCCTCGTGGTCAGGGATGTGTGATTCCTCCAGTGCCATTCCTGGGATTTACTCCGGGTAGCTGAGGTCTGGTTATTTCCCTTCCTTGCATGTGAGGCTGTTTTGCGTGGTGCAGATCTGAGGGACGAATCCCACCTCCGTTAGGGTTAGCGGCAGTTCTCAAGGGCAGGACAAACCCTCCTCAACCAAAGACCCAAGAACTTGGTCCTTAGCCAGCTGCATCCTGAAGATGCCACTAAAAGTTGAACTTTTGTTGTTTTGCCTTTAAGTGTACTATGGAATTTCATAAAGAAAAAAACATAAAGCACAGTGCAAAAGTGAACACAAATGCTGAAGATTATTAATACATATGAGAAAGCATGGACAAAGTGGTTTAGAAGCTTTTTTATAATTTATTATGTGGTTGCAGTTTTTGGAGTCTTTTTAAATGGGATACATGCATATTCTGGGAATTTCCTGGAGGAAAACTGTTGACTGCTATTAACACTTGGTGGCAATTAGCCATTGGAAACACAGTTCTGAAAATCTTAATTACCGAGCAGACCTGCACTCAACTTCTGCAGAAGCTGGTCCCTCATGCCTGGGGTCGAGGACCCTCCTGGGCACCCCGGGGAGGAGGAGAGCGTGGCAGGGGCCCAAGCGCTTAACTTGGGTCTGGATGTTGGGGAAAGGAGGAAAGGGTCAATGCACAAGTGTTGTTCTCCCCCACCCCGGGCTGCTGTTTGCGCCGTGCCACCAGAGCAGGCTGCAGGGAGAGGGGATACATTTCACCCAGAGGTGATGGGGGCTGTTGTTCTCCCTTTTCAAGCAGAATAAACAGCAAGCCGGCTGTGAATATGGAACTGCACAGGATTTGGGCAGTGTTAGCTCATAAAATACGTGCATTTTCTCCAGGATTGTTTCCTCAGAAGTGAGAGAAACACCTTTAGGG
>VXAA01003686.1:1494238-1556738 GCA_013399115.1 Anseranas semipalmata | reverse complement strand
CTGCAAGGAAACACTACATCTCAGAGCTGTGTTGGGCTGGGTGGTTAATATTCACCTCCTTCCGTCCTGTCTCACCCCATTTGCATGCTGCAATTAAAGAAAGTAGTCTTGTCTGCATAGTGCTTTAAAAATGTTTCTGTCAGCATCAACACTGGGGTTTGAAGAGCGCTGTCTCTCTAAGAGCAGAGCTAACTAATTGCATAAGGGTCACACCATCTGTTGCTAAAGAAGTAAATCTTCAGATGATGAGAAGTTAGAATTTATGGAAAAATCTCCTGACAGGGATAGCTCTTGCTTGGGTGCTTGCTTTTTTCATACAGTTTCAGTTGTTTTCTCTTAATTTCCTATGCTTTGATCCCCCCCCCCCCTTTTCTTTTTCAGAGGACAAAAAGGCAAAAAGACAAAAAGAAATCTTTACTTAAAACTTTGGTGAGACTTTGCAGAAGGAAGGATGCCAAAGTCCTGCCTTGTAGGCTCCGCTCAGGAGATGCTCTTTACTAGCTCCACAGTTTGCTCGTGAACCCTTTCCTAAAATTTCTATTTCTTGCCCTTTTTGGCAGGAATCTCCCTGAGGTTCTGAAGCTGGGGGTCGTGGGGTCCTGCTGGATATGTCTCACATCCTTGGAGGGGCTGCAGAGCCAGACAGGCTCTTCTGCGGCTTCGAGGAGTCTTGTAGGATGCCAGTACCCGCACGCCCCTTTGCGAGCTTGAAAGATGTGAATTCTTATTATGTTTCTGTCCTCTCCTAAGGGAGGATGCTTTAATAATTCACTAATTTGGGTAACTTCTCCACAACAATATCACATAAGATTGCTAGCATTGCTACAAAATAATAAAATCTGTAGAAAGGATTTTTATTTGCTGGGAAAAATAGTATATCCTGAAAATGTAGGTAGCAGCTATCTCACTGAACTCTTGGCTAAGGATTCATAGTGCCATGGGAAACCAGTGCATTTCCTAAATCCAATAGCAATGATTTATTTTCTGCATTTTACTCTGAGATGAACCCATGTGCCTTATTATAAAACATGTGTATGTATAAAAGGAATTAGTAACATTGAAGTAGAAAAGAATTACTTGATCCAGAACAGAATTTAAGTTTAAACAAAAGTCTTCAGCTTAGTTACTGTACAATTCCTTTCTTCTCTAACATTTTGAAATAAGCTTCTTCTTTCTGTGACTACCATACCTATGCTTTCAGGTATTTCATTGCATAGAGATAAATCAAGTGTGTGGCTATGTGTGTATTACTGTGTGCATATCACCCCCAGTCAATCAGGTTTTCTACTGATTGTGCCAATAATGTGAATTGGTTCACTTTGTCCAGTGACCTGGTAGCAGGCACATTTGGTCACAGTGATATCTGTGCTCTGCTCTCTGCCAAAGATGGCTTTAATAGAAACTGTTTTAACAGCTGAGCGTGTCAATATGGGCATGAAGTATCTTACTTTCCACGGTAACAAATCTCTTCAAAGTCTCATGCTATCTAGTAGCAGAAATGTATCTCCTGGTGATGCTGAATGAACCAGAAAGATGCAATTTTTTATTTGCATCATAGAGAATTTGTGGGATTTACAGCTATGGGAAAAAGCCTGAGGGACAAAAAACGGGAGGTGGCAATGTTAGGTTTTTACTAAATTTTCAGAAGGCAGCTGAATTTTAGTCAAAATTCTCTGTAGATCAATGTAAAGTAATTAGTTCTGTCTTTTAACTGAGTAAATAATTGTGCCTTTGATTGCAGCATTAATAAATGAATGAATTTTGCCCATTACCTCGAAATACTTAGTGGCTCCTTGTTTTGGTTAGACAATTGCCGGATATATAGAATATAATCTACCGGTATTGACATGATCATTTGCGTCTGCTGAACCATTTGTTAAGGTTTCTGTTAGAAATGATCTTGACCAGTCCCAGTGATTCAAAGAAACCAGGATCAGTGATGATGAGAGATTCAAATTTTAACAATTTCAGTAGTAGGAAGCTGATAGTGGGGCCTCAGAGGATTCTGGTTTAGATTCTGACACACAGTCATCTCAGGAAAGGTTTTTAACTTTACAGTGTCAGCAGAGATACATTTGCAAGGATTTTTAATATGCCATCTTACAAGCTGGGCAATACAAATGTGCGCCCTTTTCAAAAATAGACCTACATTTTTTTCCCGAGAATCACTCTCCTGAAAACCAGCTACAATGAAAGAATATTAAAGGTTGAATTTTTAGCTGGTGTATATGATTTTGTTATATTCATTTTCAATAAAAGGCAACTGGGAAGTGACGTGATGCATAAAACAACAGTGTACTAGAAGCCGGTGTCTACATGAATTTAAAAGTCACAACTCTCAGATTTTCAGTGAACCATGCAATATTTTTAATCACGGGAAGGAAGGAATTAATGTATCCGCTTTACATAAAACCTCATTTGTGTTGTTGATAACAATAGTTAGAAATCTCGAAGCTGAAACAAACCTTATCTAAACAAAGAATCTGTTGATTCTGTTGATGTTTTGATTGAAGATGCAAATTTTTTGCGGGACTTGATGCTGCAGAAAACCAATACACACAGACTGTTGAGGTCTGCATGTGACTCTTGCAAGTATGTCCCTCCTATAACTACTGCTTATTGTGCAAGGCGAAAAGCAAGAGTGGTAGGCTGTAAAACCTATTAGTTTTTTTATTTGTGTTCAGGAAACCACTGCTCTTCTGCATCAGGGGAGATGGCAGCACACGTAGAGGCCTTCTTAAAAGAATGTGCTGGAATTGTGCTCACTCGCTGCATGCTTTTTGGATCATATATTTCTGAAAATTGTATAGAAGATGACAGTTAGACACCAAGAGCAGAGATCCTCCTTCCTTGTGTTCTGTCTGCCCCCAGCTCCATCCCACTGCACTTCCCTGTGTGCTGATGCTTGGGATAAATGAGCTAAAAGGAAGGGCACCAGCAGGAGCACAGAGTGGAAATTCAAATCGTACCGTGTTATGAGATTCAATTCTGCTTTATTTGCAACTAGAAGTTGTCAGGAAGTAAAAGGAAAAAGAAAATAAATCTTCATTAAAAAGCATGATCAATGCATTATTAAAAACATGTGAGCTTAATGTGGAGAACTTTCTCTATTCCAACAGTCTTTGGCACCATATTTGATATAAAGGTCACAAAGGTTTTCTCTGTTACAAAAGCCTGCTATAAGCTTAAATGCAAAGTTTAGACTTTTGCAAAATTTTGATAAGGAAGCTTGTGCAAACTTTGGTTTGTGCATATATTTTACAGGGTGTCTGAGAGATGTTAAGCCCATGTTTAAGAGTTTGTCAGTGGAGAAACAGACAAGTCATTGAGGTATGTAATGACAAATATCATAAATAAGAAGCTGGTAGAAGGATGTGAGCCTTGAACCACTACAAAGTAGGAGCATGTATGTGATGGCACATGAAGCCATGACAGCCAGGAGCTGCTCTCCGCAGCAAAAACCGTACGTGCCAGGTCCATGATCCATTTATAATCAAAAAGGAGTAAATGGGAATTAAAGGAATTCAACAGACCGCAGGATCATGCTACTAATGAGCCCGCAGGATGTGCTGACTGTTGTGGAAGTCCTCAATGTATTACTCATGCAGAGCAAGAGATCAGCCTCATCAGGTGTTCAGGCCTTAAATGCCCAAACTGGTGCCTTCGTTTCAAATATCAGTAGCAAGGAGAGATTTGTATTTCCAAAACCTTTTATGATGGTTACCAAACTTGCTCCCATTTACAAATAAACTGTGGGGTCTTCAGCACACAGCTGTTTTCTCACTGCTTTCTCAGCTTGCCCTGAAAGTGGTCTTGTTCATGCTCGAGAAGGCAATTTAAAGATTTCAGTAGGATCTGGACCTAGTGAGCTGGCTATTGTCTATGGACAAGTTAACTTAAACCAGATTACTAGTGAATCAGCGTTAGACCCCTGATGCCTTTCCACATATTATCATAGAATCATAGAATGGCCTGGGTTGAAAAGGACCTTAAAGATCATCTAGTTTCAACCCCCCTGCTCTGGGCAGGGTTGCCAACCACTAGCGCAGGCTGCCCAGCGCCACATCCAGCCTGGCCTTGAATGCCTCCAGGGATGGGGCAGCCACAACCTCTCTGGGCAACCTGTTCCAGTGCCTCACCACCCTCTGAGTGAAAAACTTCCTCCTAATATCCAACCTAAATCTCCCCTGTCTTAGTTTGAAACCATTCCCCCTTGTCCTATCACTATCAACACGTGTAAACAGGCGTTCCCCTTCCTGTTTATACGCTCCCTTCAGGTACTGGAAGGCCGCAATGAGGTCTCCCCAGAGCCTTCTCTTCTCCAAGCTAAACAAGCCCAGTTCCCTCAACCTTTCTTCATAGGAGAGGTGCTCCAGCCCTCTGGTCATCTTGGTGGCCCTCCTCTGGACCCGTTCCAAGAGCTCCACATCCTTCTTGTGCTGGGGGCCCCAGGCCTGCACGCAGTATTCCAGGTGGGGTCTCACCAGAGCAGAGTAGAGGGGGACAATCACCTCCCTCTGCCTGCTGGCCACCCTTTCTTTAATGCAGCCCAGGACATAGTTGGCCTTCCGGGCCGCAAGCGCGCACTGCCGGCTCATGTAATTATATATTAATTATCATATATTAACCTATATTACTCAGGTGGAGTAAGTCTGACAAAATATTTTGCTCACCAAAGGCAAAGAAACAGACCCAATCTGCCCTGCAGTCCACTGCTCCATCCAAAGAGCTGTAATGAAAGCCCTGAGTGGGTGGATGTTAAGAGTTAAAATCTTTGTGACATTGGTTCACTGGAAAGCTCCTTAGACAGTCCTGATCTGAAAACATGCTTCACTTCATTCTTTAGTACAAAAAATAATATTTCAAATCGTACTTTGGACATGATGTCCACTTTTTTGGCTCAACAAACAAGCCAGAAATTGTTTTTAGATTTCCTCCTTGGCATTCACAAAGTTTTGCCTAAAGCCCTTGGAGACTTGCTGAAAGAGATTTATTTATGTGCATTGCAAGGAGCTTGCCAAATAACTTCAGCTTCATGTTTTTTAATATTTTTCTAAATTTAAAAATTAATAAAAGGAATAAACTTTTGGTTTAGTCATTATTAATTATGAATATTTCCATCTATTCTGTCTTAAATATCAAACATAAACAAAAATGAAGATTCTATTAGGAAGTTAAAAAACTGGCAAATGCCCTACCCCGGTAATGTGCTTGGATTTTGTAGAGTGTTTTGGATTATTTTTTTGGTGACAATTTCTCCACTTTATCAAAATTTGGAGATCAACTGGGAGACTTCCCTTTGAAAGTGTTGTTGGCTAACCTGCTTCTATTAACTTTTGAAGTGTTCTTTGGAAGTGTTAGAAGGAAAAAAGTAGTTCTGCTGTAACAAAAAGGACAGACATTTTATGAACTGTGATGTTTTTCCCTTCAAAGTAGGAGGAAAAATTCCCAGACTTAAGTAGGAGTAAGACCAGGTTTGCTCTCCTTTCCCATGTACAGAACAGAGCTGAGGACATTATGGCTGACATTAGGGTTTACTTGATTTGTCTCATATGTAGTAAAAAATAATTACTCTGGTTGTTTTGTGGTTTCAGAGCACAGTGGTCTACTCCAGAAGTCAGTGACTTCCTTTGGCATACTCATTTAGAGTTTTATATTTGATTGTATCAAGTATTTGAAGCTTAATTGAAAGGTTAGGTAAGACGTATTCTATCTGTTTTATTTAGGTGTATCTGATAGCACGTCATTTTCCTATCTGAGCCTGTTTAGCCAGCTGTAACAAGTGATATATATTGATGTCTACTGTGCAAATGAGAGATTGGTAATGGCATGGATATATTAGATATGAGTTTTTGATATGGATTTGAATATAGCCACTATATCAAGAAGCAAAATGGAAGCACTAGAAAAAGTCCATGGATATACTCTGGATACCACACCAATGTTTAATAAACAATTTATCACTAGCATTGTTTGTTTACATGGGTACAGGGAGTAAAATGAACCAGTTGTGGCAAAACTTAGTTGCAGTGTGCTCACCAGGATCAAGGAGTGGCCCGAAGTATTGAACTAAGCCTCTAGGAAATTCATTTAAATTGTTTTGGAAGCAAAAATAATTATAGGAAAATGTAACAGAAGTGATTTTCCCAGCATTTTTGATATTTTTGTAATTATTTTTGTATTAAGGCACAAAGTGAGTACTCACTGGGGGATCCAAGACTAGAGACTGTGCTCGAATCTTTGGGTTCCCTCCCCCCTACCCCTTCAGAGCTATGCTTTGCCATTGCTAGCTCCTGGTTGAAAGCAGCTTGGCCACGGGAGATGTGTTGCTGAGCGGGCCACTTGCAAAGGCGCCCCGGCCCTTCCCCGGGCTGCCCCCCCAGGTGCTGCCTCCAGGAGGGGGAGGCCCTGGGCCAGCCTCCACTGGTGGGCAGCACGGAGCGCAGCACGGCAGCTGGACTTTGTTACCGGGCTGAGCAGGAGTCATAACCGAGGGGAATGGAGAAAGACGTACAAACAGAAATAAGGCCAAAATACAGCTTAAATACTATGTCAGCTATCCTTCTTCGGATCACTGTTGGCTTTTTCCCCCTGAACTATGTTTTGTGGTGGAAGGATATTGAAACAACTGTCTTTTTTTCTTCTCTTCCCCCTCCTTTTACTATGTAATATAAAAACAAAGAACTATATTGTATTAATATGAATACGTGCCAGAGTGTGTTTTATAGGGTCATTAATACATTTCTTGGGAGGTCAAAAGACATGAAACCGAAGGGCTTGTGACTCACAATAAAAGTGAGGCATGTATTGTTGGCCCAGGAAAACATGCCCTGGAGTATAATATTTGTGTATTTAAAAAATTATACTGGCAGAAAATACAAGGGCAGCTGCAGTGCTTTGGATTGTGCGTAACAGAAGTGACACAGGTGAGGGCTGGAATGGAGGTTGTAATGGTGGGAAAATTGGGCTTGTGCCTCTTTTGGTTCTTTATGAGGTAGAAAAAATTATCTTAACAGTTTAAAAAACGTTTTTCTCCTTGTGTGCGTGTGTTTTTTGTTTTTTCTTTAAATATGAGAAACTCCGGTCACCTGTAAACTAGGCTCTGGACACATGAACAGGATATCCCATGAAAACCCTGGAGAGAGGAAAAAATTAACCACCGAACGCAACTGCTGAACTTCAGAACAATCTCTGCTGAGGCAGAAAATATTACAGCATGCCAAGCCAGAGGAATTGTTCCTCTCCAGGCTGGTGCTGGGGCTGTGGTACCTGCCTGTGCCCTGGGGCAGGGAGGGGACAGGCAGCGGTGCCCAGGAGCGGTGCCCAGGAGCCCACCCAGGGCCTTGCTGCTGCCTCCGGTCCTGCTCCGCTGCCTGCTGCAAGGCTGCTTGTGAGGGGTGACAGCTCCTCTCCTTTCTCATAAATGACTGAGAATGAGCTATGTAGAAGCTTCCTGCAGAAGGACAGTGACAGATGCATCTTTTCTGTTATTTCTCAAGTAAAGTAAAACAACAGCCAGTGCTGAAAACTTCTGAACATAGCTGCTTTCTCCATTCAACTCCTTCATCTCCTGAATATATATATATATATACACATAATATATTTATAATAAATAAATAAACAAACCAAACCCTAAGCATGCCACTTGACTTCATAGCTGCATAACACCTTTGGTGGCCGAGCTGAAGCCTATGCAGGTTTTTAATGCAGATTTTCAATGCTCATCTTGATGCTACAGGAAGGGCAATACCCGCGTTGCTGCTGTGCCCCTGCAGCCCTGCATGGCACAGGGGTGCGGCTGGTGTCGCCCTGCCGCGAGCCGCTGCCATTGCCAGAAGTTGTAGTTGGCTGTTTGTTTAACACTCTGATGAAGCTTTTCATTATCTTACCACTAATGCACTGCAGAAAATGGAATCATTAGAGTACAGCCGTATTCAAATGTAAACATTTGAATAATTTACACTTCCAGCCACAGTTAAATAAAAGGTTTCAATCTCTGATGGAAATCCGACAATAAATATTCATTTCTAATTTTCAATAAGTAAACTTTATGACTTCTTAAAAGCCTTTTTTTTTTTTTTTTCTTGAAGTGTAATGGCAGTTTTGACACTTGGGTACATTTGGGATTAAAGTTTCCCTCTGGTCAACAGAACCATGAAGAGTCATTATAAAAATTAAAAGCTAGAAATAATTACAAACATTACAATTAGTAGCAATTTGGGGACCTTGACATACCAACAAAAGCTGTGTCTTTTCCACAAAGTTTTCCTGAGGGACATGGAAAAATGAGTGGAGGAAAGGCGCTGCCTGGCCAGTGAAGGCAAGCGACTGGAAGGTTGCCAGCACTGAAATAATTTTGTGGCAGAGGGGGCAGCAGCAAACCTTCAGGAGCATCATTTATGGGCATGGTTTTGGAAAAGGAGTCGAGAATTGCAGGGGGGAGTCAGTACCTGCAAGGCGTGGGAGCACCTGGTGCTCCCGTGATAGATGTCTCGATTTCCGCCAGAAACTTTTATTTTCAGAGGTTTATGGATCTGTAGTAAAAATCCACTCAGAGTTTACACTTGGTTTACACCAGGTCTCTGTCTCCCAAAGTTTATTTTAACAACATTTTTATGTGGCTCTTCTTCAGGTGGCTTGGGTTGAATAAAACCTAAGGCACACTGATTTCCAGTGCTGCCGTGTAGTTTTACCGCCAGAAGGAATTTTTGTGTCAATGAAATTGGGTGGGTCATAATTATAAGCACAGGCTTCCAAGCCAATTAATGCATTTTGTTTTTTTTTGATGTGATTTTACATTGTGAAAATGTTGTTGTTGGACAGCAAGAGTTTCATAAAATGCGGAGATGCAATCGCACAGTAAAAGTGTCCACGAGATACTTTATCAGAGACCTGCAGCGCCTTGCCTTGCTCTCCTGGTCCAGCGCTCCGTGTCCTGCCGTGGTCTGACATATGAAGTAATGGATTTTGGAATTATCTTCTCTTTAAATTTTACTCTGGTTACAATGTTGGAGATGGGCTTATGGCCAAGAAGATTGATGTACAATGTCCCTTCCAGAATATCTAATTGATGCTTCTGCTGCTTTGTGCTATATAAATGTCTAGTCTATATTTGAATATTGCTACCATGTCGATCCTAGCGATGTTCATTTGTCTGAGTTTCAGGCTGGGCAGCACAAAACTTCTTTTCATCTGCTTGAATTTGTGAGGCTTTAATTGATTGTGTGCTTTGAGTCAGAAGCTCTTGATCTGGCTCATCTGTGCTGATCAGTATGTTTTATACTGCATCACATCTTCTCTTATGTGCTTCCTTCTAAGGTATAATTGTTGTCTACCAATCTCTTTATATTTCATTAATAAATAGATTTTCAGTCTTCCTTTGATTGTTCCTGTCATCATTCTCTGAGCTCCTGGGATTTGCGCAATACCGCTTTTGTAACACAAAGTAACCACCACTGCAGCAGCAGTCCAGAACAATCTCCATCACTAATTTATATTCTTCAGGATAGTTCCTACAGAAACTTGTGTCTAATGTGATTGTGTGGTCTTGATTAACATCGGTAATCCCTGTGATAGAGTTGTTCAATAATCACTGAACAGCTCTGTGGAGGAAGGGAAGAGGGAAGAGAAATACAAGTAAAATCATTTTTGTTTTGGATCATTCACGAGTAAAGGGCATCAAACTTTCCACAAAGGACTGAAAATAAAAACAACTGTACTTTTGAAATCTTCTGTTGCATTTTTTTGCTGTGATTAGGTTAGGAGGAATGTTTATTCCTTGCATTAGTGGGTTTTCTCATGGTAGTGAGAGAGGAAGGGAGAGGGAGGGGGACCACAAGGGATGGTCACTCGGAGAACACCACCAAGGCAGTCTCTGCCCCTCTCTGCAGCCCCGCGCCTGCCTTCCCACCTGGGGTGCAGAGGCAGGGGTGAGAGTTTCATTGCTCCCTTTGCACTCTCGTGCTGTTAAAATTGTTAGGGTGGACTGAAATCTGACACGTTGAAGAGCTTGACCCCAGACGAGTCATGGGAGAGAGGACAGGACTGGGGAAAGTCCTTCATGCCAAGGGCCCTTCGCACGGCCCAAGTGTTGTCCCTCTTGGGGATGCTGCGTATCACCATCACTTCTACTAATTATGAGGGCTTTTGGCAGGAATCTGAGCCGGCGTGACTTTCAAACAGTGATTATTTCTGCCGGGCCCTGCTGGCTGAGGTGGGGCAGAGAGATGGAGTAGGATGAGGCAACGCACAGGACTCGCTCCCACAGTGCACTTCAGTGTGCCTCACCACTGTGCTTCGGGATGCAGCAGATGGACTTAAAAAAAAAAAGAAGAAATTCAAAATAGTTTGAAAAACTTTTCAGAAACCACTTTCTACATACATATATGTGCATATATAAAATGGTAGGAGCTTTATATATTGATATATGTGTATATGCATTTCTAGGATTGGAAAAGCTGTTGTTAGACTCCCGGAGCTGCCATTCGGTGATACAGCTGTGGCTGTGCTATAGCTGACCTTGTGTACATTGGCCTCAGAAAGATGCACGGCCATACTACTACATGACAGCACACTCCGTGTGTGCTTCACAGTAAATGTCTGTGAAAGCAGCAAAACGAGAGGAGCCTTAAAAGTCCTTTTAGGCAGTCTTTCCTGCTTTGCTGTGCTGTGGTCCAGAGGAGAGCTCTCCAGCACCATCATCCACTGTCTGTGGCATTCACAGAATGGAGAAAGGCATAAAATACTGCCTCTTAGAACTAATCGATACTGGATTTATTGCAGAAAGTATTCGGCTAAGCCAATGTATGGCCCAACACCACGTCCTCTTTTACCTGTTCTTTGGTCTCTTCTTGCCCTTCTGCCTCCTGGCATCGTGGAACTAGAATATACGTTAAGAAGCAAAGATGTGTGAATTGTTTTCCTTTTAGAGCAACTTGCCTTTATTGAGATGCATTTGTTATCCTGGACTCCTGAAAAGCACCTTGCCCTTTTCTTGCTCTATTTTCCATTTCTGTCTCTTCTTTATCCCTAACTTTATTTTCTCTTTATTTTCCTTCTCAGCTTTTCTGTTTCTTTACATCTTATTCCTTTCTCTACCCTTGCTCATCCTTCTTCTCATCACTCACTTGATTTAAGGTAAGGAGAGCACATGCAATGAGAATTGCTGTGTACAAAAGTTAAAGATATATATGGGATCCTTCATAATGCAGTTCACTCAGGCTGGTGATAGTGAAAAGGTATGTTTTCCCTGAGCTTGCCAGCAGTGTAAACCATTCAATTGATAACATAATACGTTTTTATGGTCTCTGTATAGCGATTTTCCATTTAAGTGTAAGTTAAATTGATGAATTCACATAGAGGCATAGAGGAAAGTTTTTCCTTTTTCTTTTGTAGTATAAATTCTACATGAACACTCCTGCCCTCCATTGTGAATGGGTTTTCCTCCTAGCCATACATGAAATGTGCCCTTAGGTTCTGTTACAAATAGGTTTACACTGATGTGTATGGCTGCTATAAGCATTATGGTCTTGATCCTACACTCATTGAAATCAATGGCCGCTCTCCCCTTCCCTGTAGCAGTGCAAGATCAGAGCCTGCAGGTCAGTCTGAGAACACAGAGACCCCATAGCTTTGGTTTTGGAGGTTTTTGCACCTATTTTATGAACATCAGTTTTTAGCCGGATCTGCTCTACCTGATATTCTTGTCTTGTGACACACAGCTATCACGTTTTGGTACTCACACAGGCAATTTCTCAGGAATTTTTTGTTGTAGGTTATTCAATAACAGAGTTTCTAGTCTTGTTCCAGTTGGCTTGGGAGATCTGTTTCTTGAGCCGAGGTATTTTTCCCTCCGTGAAAACTAACGGGCACTTTTGCCAGGTGGGTTATGGAAACGGGTTCTTCTGCAGAAACAGGAGTTGTTGCAGGGAGCGGTATTTGCTGATCAGCCGGTAACATATTTTCTCAGTAAGTTTGCTGCTTGGAGTGTCTGCCTTTCCCATGAAATGCAAAACGTGACCATTCGTGCTCTCTAACAGTATCCAGCGACAGTTTCAAAGTGTCTGGTCACATTTCAATGTGGCTAAGCTATAATTCACCCCTCTAAAATACATTAATCAAATATATTTTCTGCACTCTGTTTCCTAACAAGGACTCACATATTTATTTTCTGTGCCAGCACTGCTATATTTCACACAAATTCTAATATTTCAGTGGTCGGTAGGGAATCCTTATTCGTATAGATTAGAGATCCACTTGGCTGAAAGGTGCTATTAGAAGCAAGGGGCTGCATGTTTACACAATATTTGCTAAATTGTTGGATTATAACTTTTGGCATGCTTCATGATGAGCTAGCCTTGGCAAATCCATAACCACAAGTTTCAGACCACCAAATGCCAACTGCCCTATTCGTACGAGTCCTGTTTCGGACTCCAGTCCACAGGAACACCTAAACATGTTTCCGTGCAAGCACATGCTTAAGCTCATTATTAATCAGAATAGCCTGTAACCATTTTTAAAATGTTCTTAAAGTTCAGGACAGAGTGAAGCAACGCCCTGAACTTGGATGTTTTCTCAGTTGTGAGTTGAAGCAGCACATCTGGTAACAACTGCATCTGGGCTGGAGCAGAACCCAGGGGCTGGCACCAGCTGCCCCACATTCATCACACAGGTGGGTTCCTATGGGTGCTTTTTAATTGCAGTGCCCCTTTCCCCCCTTAAATGGTACTGATTAGGGAAAGATGTGTTCATTTTTTTGGCAATAGGTGCTAAAACAGTCTTAAAAATGAAAGAAAATCCATGAACATTTGTCTTCAGGCACATGAGACCTTTGACCCTTCCCCACTTTAGTGGCATATTTGCCATGTAAGGGTCTGATGCTTACCTTCCTCGGAACCTTTTGTGCTGCCTCTGCAGTGCAGCCGTGCGGAGAAGTGGGTCACTCTTTTGTTTTTAGAGTGAGAATTGAGCTTCACAGCCTCTTTGGCATACCAATAAACCTAGCAACAATAAAAAGGAACAGTGTTCATTATACTGCTGTGTGGGGAGTTTCTTTAAGAGTTGGGCCCTAAATGGTTTTTAATCCCAGGATGCACTGATTGTGATAATGTGGAGAGGCAAACCAAGCATCAGTTATAAAATCATTGCAAATATGAGTGGAATAAAAAACGGTCAAAAGGATCTTGTTACAATTTCTGCTTATTCCACAAGGGTTTAAGGAAAGTAAAATAGGCAATGATTTTGTTTGGGACTTGTTTACGAAAGATTACTTTTTGTATAGGTAAGTCAAAAGGTTAAGGAAGTAAACAGAATTTAAATACACTCAGTTTTAGTAATTTTTTCTGTTGTTTGCCTTAACTGCTTCCTAACATCATAAAAAAGCCTGAAGCACTCAGGTTAAAAGAATAAAAAAACAAACTCAAGCCAACAACAAAACCCCACACCAAGCCAGCTTAAAGAAGTAAAAGCCGTAAAATGTAAGCTATGGCGCACCTATAAAATATAATTTTGCTTTTCAGTCTGCAAAAGTGCTGTAGATCTAAAATTACAATAAATCTCCAAATGTCCAGCATTGATTACTTCAAGCTTGTGGCTTTAATGGACAACAGAGCAGCACATTATGATGCCATGATTAAGGAATTGTGGAAAAGAGTGAGAATGATTTTGGACTTTATTTTGGCACCTTGCAGAGCTCAACGTTACCACAATTATTGGTTTTCTGAAATATGTCCCTATGCATTATTCTGATCAGATTACTTGCATTGCACAATCCTCTGGTGAATAACAGGACAATAGCACAAAATAAATCTCTCTGTGAAATTTAATCTCCATGTCTGTAGACTGGCAAGAAGAACATCCACATCCTTCTGATAAGAAGTTGTATATTATCCTGAATGGTGGTATATTTTTGTTTTATAATTGTCCTTAATGTAAATTCTCAAGCAAGAAAGCAATGATGTCAAAGATTTCTGAGGAAGGAAGGGTTGAAATATGGGTAAAGTGTTCCCATAAGCTCAGCATGAAGAAACCCTAATTTTCTTAGTAAACTACAGGGGCGGGTGAATTCGGTGGCTTACAGAAATCATTAACCTTTCCCCTATTATTGGTTCTCAGTGTAATTTGTTTGATTATCTTCTTCCTCAGTGAATAGTAGTCCAGCTTATCAACTAATAAAATATCCTCTCGTACTTCTGCAATGTTTAGCACGTTGTGGCTATGGTACAGCTGACAGCTAAGCAAAATTACCTGCTCTTTTTGAGGTGCACTTCTAAGCCAGGGATTGGAAAGTAGCCAATATTTATGTCCTGAAGGGTGATCGTGTGTTTATTATTGCGCATCCACTGATCTCCATGGACAAGCTAGAGAATAATTGTTATATTAAGAAAGCAGAAAAAATGCTGAGTTTTAAGCACTCAGCTTCCACTTGCATGCATTCAGAACTAGACCTTTATAGATGTGCAGGTGCTTAGCAATCCTTGGGACACCCCCTAAGTAGTCCTCAGCCTGCAACAAGATCAATATGTTTAGATGGGAACATAGGGCTTGTGCTAATATAACTGAGTTGCCAGTGGCTGGTCTACGCATTGGTGTTTGCAGCTGCAAAACGAAGGTTTAAGTTCTGCTGGGGCAGTTCTCCGCAGACTTGCTGGTTTCCCTGAAAACTGTGGTTTGCTGAGCAGGCCCGCGAGCAGGGCTGTTTGCAAGGCACAACGGCTGCTGGATGGGAGCGCACAGCGCTGGGTTGGCTCTCAGGCTGGCACGGTCTCCTCTTGGCTGCGAACCTCTCCCCCAGGCAGCCCGAGCTCCCTCCCAGGCTCGTGCAGCAGGCAAAGCATCATTAGCAGGCAATGGCAGAGCCTCGGTGGCACGCTGGGCAGTGCGTTAGCCTCTCACCTCTGGAGATGGGCACAAACTGAGGCTCAATTCACAAGTGAAAATTGGATTTGGGAACTTCATTTTAGTGTCCATGCCTTTATATCATGAAAACCGCTCCGCAGGTGGGCATGACTGCCAATTCTGCTCAGAAATGCTCCAGGGCTGGGGTGGAGCACTGGACACTGCCAGTTGAGATGAAGATGTATTGGCAGAAGCTTCGGTGGAAGTTCACCCAGCAACTGGTTGCATGGTCCTGGCTCCAGCCCCGCTGTGCTATCCAGCTTGGTGTTTTCAGTCACTAAATAAACCCAACTGGAAGAAAAGTTGGCTTTTCTGAAGCATGTGACTATTCCATACAGAAATTATGGAAAGGATTATTGAATTTGTGTGATTCAGGAAGAAAGAATAAAATATGAATTTTGTTTAAGCAGGGATCACTAGGATCTATAAATTGTCACTGCTCCGAGGAAGCAATAGCCACCGGCACTGTGTTGCTTTGCATCTGGTGAGCTTCTGGCCGTTACGGTATGTGTGTGTGTATATACATACAGAACAGCCCCTATTTTGTGCTGTTTGGGAATAGGTGAGCTGCTCTGTGCTGTGTCCTGGGAGCTCTATGGAGCGATGTGATGTGGTGCACTGTGATTGCTGCTGCTGAGAGCATCCTGCCACATCTGGAGAGGTCGCAGCAGCTGCCAGAGGCACTTCTTGGGTGACTTTGCTCTGATTTAACAGTCCCCAGAACCAGAGAGCTAAAGGCTGCCTGTCCTCAGTTCTTCTTCTGGCCTTGTGTGAATCTCTTCAGAGATTAATCTGACCCAAAATTTGTTTCCCATCTGTGACTGGTACAAGATGCTGTCTCTGGCACATAGATTTTCCTCTCTATAAGTCTTTCCCATTCCTCCTTCATGTTGATACTTCTTTTTCCTGTCTGTGTCTGCTCTACTTTGTTTCCAACAATGTATTTTCTTCAGTCTTCACTTCTGTTTTCAAATTTCACTGGTCAAGGGTACTATAAAATACCAGTTTGAAATAGTTTTGCTTACATTATCATAAAACTTGCAAATAAAATTCTAGATGCATTCATTCTGTAGAATAACATGTATCTATAGCCAACACAGTTTGGTTATCAAAGATTCAGAGAGAATGTTTTTAATCAGCTGAGTGAGTTTAAAACTAAACATTGAGAAGAAGACTTTCATATCAGGGAACTGCAGCTTTTTGTTTGTTTAGTTAGCAAGGGTGGTGCTGAGTGAAAAGATGTTACAGTTTAAGTTGGTGTTAAACCATCCACACATCTCAACAAGATGGAATTTCAAATGCTAAATTTCCAGGAAAAATTAAATATTGTATGTAGATCTATCAGCATATTGCAATACATTCAATCTGACTATAGCTTGTCTGGTTGTTTTAGGTTATTGCTTTGTTCATGTAATTGAAAAATCTTTAATAGATACTATTTATATTTATATTCTGGTTTATCTTAGATATGAGCCTTCCATGAAGCAAGCCAATACTTAATCCTTTGAATATTTTTTAGTACTTTGTTATGGTGATTTATTGGTCATTAAATAAGAAACTGAAAATAAGAACCAGAGGGAAAATATCTAGCAAAACTGTATGTGTTGAATTTCAGTACTTTGCTGTGCTTAACATTAATGTAATTTAATAACAATTTGACTTCTGTGACTAGTTCACTGGCAAATATTCAAATCACAGAGAAGTTGATGCTTAGTTTTGTCATAATTTCTAGTTAAATATGTTTTATAACACTTAAAATTTTCAAGGTTCTTTATTAATTTGATTTTCTAAAATACTCAAAGTGGTCTGAAACAGAAATTCCCAGCAAAGGATTTAGTAGAAATGTTTTATCATAGAATCATAGAATCACAGAAAGGTTTGGGTTGGAAGGGACTTTAAAGATCATCTGGTTTCAACCCCCTGCCATGGGCAGGGACCCCTCCCACCAGCCCAGGCTGCCCCAGGCCCCATCCAGCCTGGCCTTGGGCACAGCCACAGCTTCCCTGGGCAGCCTGTGCCAGGGCCTCACTGCCCTCATAGTGAAGAATTTCCACCTAACATCTAATCTAAATCTCCACTTTTTTAAGTTTAAAACCATCCTCCCTTGTCCTATCATTATAACTTCCCAAAATTAAATAGACAAAGCTGATGCTAAAAAAAAAATAATAATAATAGCTCAGGGAAATTAAGTAGTTTTTAAGATCTTGATTTCCAAAGTCACAGAAAGCTTGTATACTTCTCTTAAGAATTGGATATCATTCAATGGTAGAAGTCACCTAGACTTTATGTATGTGTGCAGGCAGTGGAACAGGCTTGAAAATGCTTGAATGTGGTGAGAGTCAACAAACATGAAATGCAGGCAATGCAGTTGGCATGTCTGAATGGGGAGGAGAAGACCTTCAGGACAGCTTACTGATGAGTGTCCTCCTCTATTTTGTCTCAGCAGCTTCTAGCAAAACACTTGCCTTTTCCAACTGTACACTCAGACTTTTGTGCAGGATGTACTTCGTAAGCTCTGAAATTTTGTATTGTGTCCAAAAATATTGTTATGGGCAATTTAGCAGCAATGCAGAAGCAAAAGTCATTTTTTGCTTGTTTTTTGTTTTTTTTTTGTTTTTTTGGTTTTTTTTTTCAGCAAGATATTATTGGGCATTTCTGTCCAGGCATGGTTTCAGGGACAGAAAAAAGAAGAGATTAGAGAAAGTTCTGTCTTTTGAAAGCCTGCTGATATATGGAGAGACCTGATTTAATTAATATTTATTGGCCTAATAAGCCAAAGTGGCTACTTAAATGCAAAGGGCTTGTTGGTTGGTTGGTTCTATGTGATTCTCACTCTAATTTTAGCTTTATGCCAAAGTAGTAGGTGACTGCCCATTGCTGCTGTGATGGGACTGATGTGAGGAAACTGTTTTGGAACGTCGATGCTGGTAGTAGTTCGCAGCACTGCCAAGTTAGCGTGTTATTTTGTTTTATTCTTCTTACTTCAGAAAAGCTTGGTAAGTGCATTGTTTAAACCTGAAAATACTAGAAAGTACTAAACAAACATTAATTCCCACATCATTTGGTCATGTTTTAATCTCCATTTCATCCCAGAAGAAAGTGAGGAAAAACAGGACTGTTTTCTCAACTTTCAAGCATTAATCCAACAGCAAAGCTGGCGTACATTTTGGCTGTCTGTTGAGCGCTCCATTACCTCGGCTGTGCTGGTTTTCTCCAGCTTTGTGCTGCCGCTTAGGCTCCTCTGTCTTTACCGAGGCCGGACACGAATATCTGGTGTAACACCCTGAAAGGCAGTTATTTAGCAAAATCTACCATGCAAAATGAGATCTTTGTTCTCTGAAATGTTCACACTTGGCTTGTTGGTTGCTCGTCCCCGAATGTTGGTCGGGCGCTGCGCAGCAAGGAGCTCATGGGAAGGAAGTGGCGCTGGGCGCTGCGCTGCGCTGCCCAGGCCCGGCTCCTTTGTGCTGCAGAAGGTGGCAAAGCATTCGTGCTGGCTTTCTGCAAACATGTCCAAAAGGCAAAAAAGAACAATGCGGCGCGGCTGTGCGCGCTGCGTCCACCCAGACAGTTTAACCCTTGGGTCAGCGTGTTTGTATTTCACTTATTGGATTGTTAATAGATTTTCTTCATTTGTGCGAGACATTGTGAATGATGTGCTGAGGCCTTTCTATTACTCCACCGCTGGCGCCCGTGGTCCACCTGTAAGAAGATAGCTTTAAAAGCTGCTGGAGTTTCTACCTCTTGACAACATCCCAGCTGTAGACTAGCAATAGCAATCCTCCCGTGGCAGTTTTAATTATCGGCCCCGGCGATACCATCAGTAAGTGTGTAATTACGTGTCACTTTCCTGGCTGTTGGGTATGAAAAGTGGAACCAGTGAGATGATGATCGTTGAAGCTGTAGACTCATATTTAAACAATTCAAAATGTGTAACTGGCAGTGTCATTAAACAGAGAGAGTCTGACCCCAGCTGTCAGTTACTTTTCCTTATGCAGATTTTTTTTCATGCTGTCTGTCAAAAGAGCTCCATGGGCTGAAATGGGACAGAAGAGGAAGCGTAATGTGCCAAGCACAGAAGCACTGCTCTCCTCCACTCCCACTGAGGTGGTCTTTTACCCTAAATAAATACTGCTGGAGAGATTGTAAATAAACGGCCGACCATGCAGGAAATTATATAGACTTTGCCGATGAATAAACAAAGGGGACTTTCCAACAGATATTCGACCCTTCAAAAAATATGAATAAAATCTGACTCATTACCCTGAACTTAAAGAACAAGGCTTATGGTAATTTGGGGGCTTCATTACTGGAGGATAAAAATGGAATCATTTTCATTTCTCCAAGTTTCTGCTGAAAAATTTTTCAAGCCATGGCAGATAAATGATTAACCTGAAGGTTATTATTATTTAAATGCATATATGTACACACACAGACACACACACACACATATATTTATATATTTGAGGGAGAGACTTGCACACACATGCACACACATGTATATATAAGCAACAACATTTTTTGAATATTTCTTTCAAAAAATATTAGGATACCAATCTCTTTCAGTTAAACTTCAAAGTCAGCAGATGTTTAAGGTATGCAAAGTAATAGAAACTTGTCACCTGGCCAATATATGCTAAAGAGATGGAAAAAAATAAATATATGTGCATAGGAGTAGGCAAGTAAAGAACATTCTTTCTGGAAATACAGTCAGAAATTTCTAAAATGACAACTCTTCACTGTCTGAAGACAGGCACACTTGTTTGACTGGGAATTTGGAAAATACCAGCACTCCAAGAGTTAATTTTGGAAGCACAAGAAAATAAATGAAACAGTACTTTACAAAATAAATAAGTAAATAAATTGGAGGTTAAATAAATGGATTAATCTGTGAAGAGAGAGAAAAATGTTTCTTTAATTTTCAAAATGTTTGTATTTCTCATAATACAGATAAGTTTCAGTTGTGTACAAATAACATTATCTCACACCGGTAAGACACCTTAATTTAAAGCTTTGGAGTTCCCATTGACTCTGTCAGCAGCAGTGGAACAACAGAGACACACTGGATGCTCAGCCTGCTTCACATCTACTCTTGCAGATTTTAAGGAGAAATGAATATATTTGTTTATCTGCATATATGTGTATAAAATCTTTGCGTATATTTTTTGTTTCAAAGACAATGCTACAGACCAGCACATACAGGAGTGTAGGCTATATTAATTGCAGCAGTACTTTCATACTTGAAAGTAATAAATAGGCACATATTAAATCCTCTAAGGATTAATTTGTATTTTATCAGCTGTGAAAAGGGCAATTTTTTACATATCCAGACTTAAGAGGTAGCCCTATTAGACCTTCATTGGAAAACAAATTCTGCATATATTTCGTAGCAGGGCTTTTTATTTTCTTTCTTTTTATCTCTTTTCTCTTTTCCCCGTCTTAAAAAAAATATTGTAGCAAGTGGTTATGTAATTTAATGTAGAGAAGGAAATAAGAAGTTGCATTGTGGACAGACAAACACAGTTTTGTAAAAGTCTGCCTCGTATATATTTGCATGAGCAGTTAACTGAAAGACCAATAGAAAATGCCATTCTGTAATGTGTTAAGTGTCTCACTTTTCTGTGGCATTTGAAATATACAGTGCTTAAGGTCATTCAGTTTTGAGGCATACATATTTAATATAATTGTAGGTATCTTTATAGTTATATATACAAATTGTTTGGTGCTGCCACTAATGAATAGTTGCAGGGGAGCCCTCCCAGACACAGTGCCGTAGCAGATAGTTAGGAGGAGCGAGTTTTTGCATGCCAAATAGACATTTTTCTTTGTCTTTCATGGAGCTGTCTGTATGGTTGAGTATTTTCAAGTTCTGTTTCTGTCCTACTTGCATGTTAGCTGCAGGCTATCTGCATCACAGGGAGGAGGCAGTCCCTTGGGGAGGGCCCACTTTTCTGCATTTAGTTGGTTGCTTTGAAAGCAAAGGATGCTAAAAAAATTAGCTCCCTTTTAGGAGTGTTGGATGACTTGTGCACAACAAACAGATTCAGAGTTGAAGGCTCCTGTGTTTTTTGTTTTGTTTTGTTTTGTTTTTTTGAAAGAAGGCAAGTTGGGATTTTTAAAGGGACAGTGCACTTGTAATCTATGCCCAAAATCTAGAGGTGTTTCCAATAGATGAGGGGAGTTGAAGTTTGCAGATTGCATTTGTAGGGAGTCAAACAGGTTCACGCTATGCTGGGTGATGAACTGGCTTAGAGGTAGAGCTCAAAGGGTTGTAGTGAATGGGGATACATCTGGCTGGCAGCCGGTCCCTAGCGGTGTTCCCCAGGGCTCAATTCTAAGGCCAGTCCTGTTTAACACTTTTATCAATGATCTGGATGAAGGAGTTGAATGCACCCTTAGCAAATTTTGCTAATGATACTAAACTGGAAGGTGCTGTTGACTCTGGAGGGATGAGAGGCCTTGTAGAGGGATCTAGATACATTGGAGCATTGGGCAATCATCAGTGGCATGAAGTTCAACAAAGGTAAATAGGGGGTGCTGCACCTGGGACGGTGCCAGATTACTGCTGGACACAGGTACAGCCTGGGAGACAAGTGGCTAGGGAGCAGCTCAGCAGAAAAGGATCTGGGGGAGCTGGTTGAGTGCTGTCACTGCTCAACACAAGCCAGCAGCGTGCCCTGGCACCCAAGAGGGCAAATCACATTTTGGGATGCATTAAACATAGCATTGCTAGTTGGTCAAAAGAGGTGATTCTCCTGATATATTTAGCATTGGTGCGGCTTTACCAAGAGTACTGTGTACAGTTCTGGGCTCCACAATATAAAAAGGATATTAAGTCCACCAGAGCCCAGCTCCAGCATGGGGTGCAAATGTGTTGCCAGATACATTTATTTGGGTTAAGCTTTTTCAGCTTTTGCCCTGTGGCTTGATTATTATTACCTTTTGTTTTAGTATGCCTAGAAATGCTCTTATGGTTTCTGATGTGCAGGAAGGACAGGCAGTACAGGTTCTGAGAGAATTTGTGTGGACCGTTGGAGGCTGACCTCTGTTAAGGTCTCCTTTTGACATGACTCCTACTTGTTGGGGGTTTCAAAAGACTAGTAGCACAGGCTGGTCCTTACAATGGGCCAAAAGGTCTGTTCATGGGGTAACTAAAGGGAATTTTTTTTTGGTTGAGTTGTTGTTGAGGATGAAAATTATACACTTCACTTGTAAAAGAGAAGCAGCAATATATTTATTGATATAATGTAGGGATCTAACTAGGCTTAATCATAAGAAAGACAGCGACTTCACAGGATTTCAGATGACAAGGTACACTTGATTAATTACTGCATAGAGATCAGGGTAAGTCAGACGTGTCGGGTAGAACATCCTGTTGAGTCACGAGGTGCAGAATGGACACCCCTGCTTTCTAAACTCCTTGAACTGAAGAGGTAAGGGGCCTAGGTGTGGCTGAATCCACGCCTAGGCCCAGACTTGGTCAACAGTTTATGTTTAAGGATTATATGTGCACAGACAATCTAAGATATAATCTTAACGAAGATTACAATGTTTAGCAAGCTACAAACCACTTATGGAGGATCTGCTGTGGCAATGAATCTCTCATGAAGAGTACAGGATCTCTGCACCAGGTGTGACCTTGAGAGGTGGCCCTGCTCAAGGGCAGATCCTGTTGTTCAGCCTGCTGCTGTGCGGAAGAGCTCAAAGGGCTCTTGGCCTGCTCACTCTTTACAAGTAAAATGATGGATTAATAGTCATATTGTGTTTTTGGTGCATGCTCCATTGGCCCTCAGCAAGGCGTCTGTCTGCCCGTTTCTCCAGCACCCACTCTGAGCCAATATTGTGGTCACTATCTGCATGAGCAAGGCCTTGGGTGCAAGGGTCAGCATTTGAGCAAGGCAACGGCCAGGCTGGAGATGGTGGGGATGGAGCACACAGTCACTGGTGTCCTGAGAACAGGTAAGGCCTTTTTCAGAGTATTACCGTGATAAAGTTGCCTCAGATCTGACATGCATCATGGGTGTAGCCTGTTATGAGCAAAAATTAAAAGGAAAGGTACCACAAATAAACAAAGCCTCATCATTGTGCAGATTAGGTGTTGTGCCTCTCAGAAAGGAGACCAGAAGTCTTCAAAGACCAAAGCCTCTCTGCTGGCCTGCAGTACTTCAGGCCCTCTGAACGAGATGTAGAAATGGCTTTTCCCCAAAGGGATGAGTGCTGAGTAGTCCAAGAAGTGTTTAACTTGTACTATAATTAAACTAAATCAAGATGGTATGAGCCTTTTAGCCCACCATGGACCCAATTAAAATGCCTCCTTTGTGAGTGAGGGGGTTAACACCCTGGTATTAATAAAGCTGTGGCCTGCTACTTAAACCTATCATGTGTCATTCGTTTGCCTGCATGTACTGGTGAAGTAAATCAAACTTTATTTTTAGTTTTAATAACCAAGAAGAAAGGCACTTTTTTTTTCTTTCTTTCTTTCATTATTATTATTATTATTAATTTTTTTACAATTAAAAAGATAAGGACATGACAGCATGGCATTCTTTTGGAGTACTTATGTACCTTAATTACATGAATCCGTCAAATCCAGTTAGTTTATTCTACTTTCACTAAGTTTTTTTCTTTTCCCTCTTTTACCTAGGTGAGTTTGCCTCTCCTTGCTTGATACTAATGCTTTTTGTCTGTGGTGAGCTGAAATGGTACTCCAGGATACACCTTGCTCTGGGTTCTTCAGTGGTTATCTAGTCCAGAAGCCTATGAAAATTTTCATGAACCCATTTTTAAAGACACAAGCAATTAAAATATTGACTCACTAATTATTTTCTCTGTGCGTTTCAAATCAAGAAAATATTTTTCTTGAAGCATGAGCTGTATGAATGAGCATTGTAAATTTTTGTCATCTTCTTGCTTGCTTTTCAAATGCACTGATCTTTTCCAGGTCAGCTGAATTCTTATTTTCCTGATAGCAGTGTGGGAAAAAGTTTTGGTTTCTATGGGCTCTTGAAACAAAACTTGCTGTTATCTTTGCTGTCTCTGTCTGGTGCTCAGCCTTATTTGAATAATATGGTGATCTTAAATAAAGTAGTATCATAGGCATGGTCTGCAGTGAAGTTGCTTAAGCAACTTGACAGCTGAAGGGCTATTCAGTGAATTCATTGTCCAGTTATGACTGCTGGTTCTCCTCTCATTGTCAAATCGCTCAAAGTCCCTCTTACAGTTGGGCCCACTAAATAAGATAACATCAGTATTGTGAGCCGTCCTTACTGTTAGTTATCAATATAAAATTCAGAGGAATATCTTGCTAATAGTAGCAAGCACTCTGGGATTTTCTTTTGAGGGGAGATCTTCTCATTTAAAACAGTATTCAAATGTGGTTATGGGAAAATGACTATTTTTGCATTATTAGATCAGTGCAAGCACTTCCTTTTTGATATCCAAAGAATAAAATCAAGCTGTACTACAAGGATAGTCTTTTCAGATATAATGGAATAAAATCCAGTGGACAGTGGGGCTGGCAGCATTTTTCCTATGTGTGATTTCAGTAAGGAAGTGGAGATGCAATAAGGCATGTTCTGCAAGGGAGGAGCAGCCAGCCTGTCTGATAATACCTACTGTCCAGCTTCAGATAGAAATTCTATGCTCACATTTGGACAGATGCTGGGAGCAGTGCTACGCTCTGCAGAATTGGCACTGGTGTCACTGGGATGACAGTGGACACCAGGACAGGAGACTAGCAGGGTTGATAACCCTGAAATATAAGAGACAAGATTCTGGTTTTAGCTGTTTTAAAATAAGGTAGAAAACAATTACAATGGCTAAATCCCAAGAATGCAGTCAGGTTAGTACTTACATGATTAAGGGAAGCAGAATTTCTCTCAATAGTGTTGACCTGAGATTGCTAAAGAGTTTTCATTTTCTTTGTTTTTAATGTGTCATTATTGCCGCACTATGATAATTGCTAATCACTTTGGCTTAATTGTAGATTTTCTTTGCAAACTTATTTTCTTCTTTATTAAATCAGTTGCCAACTTGGTAGTGTTGTATGAATGCTTCAGGAGAAAATGTACAACTTTGTTATTTTATGAAAGAGCTATATTCATGTAGACAAAACTGAGCTGTGATGGTTGATTTGCAGTGTTGCAACATTCCCTCTGTTTCTGCCCCTCAAAAGGTAGATCCCCATTCCAACTTTGTCACCCTTCTCAAAGCCATGGCTTATTTCTCTCCCTGTTTTTACATATATAAAATGTAAAATGCTCCCTAGCAGTGTGCCAGAATGAACCCAGATGCTATCGTGATGGTTGCCCTATTGCAAATAATAACAAACGTTAAAACATGTTAGCTTAATATTTGAAAACTATCTTGCAATTATAGAGCAGGAGATGGACTTTGTTTATCACAGTGGAAACCTATTAGTCAAGTACCCTTGGTGCATGGAAAATATATGCTTTTAACAGTTTTAATCCTTTATCAATTATTCATATGTGAAGGTTTTTCTGTATTTGTACAGTTTCTTGGATGGAATAGCAAGCATGCCTTTATTTGTCTAACACTTTTGCTCAAACTGTATTGAGTAAGATATTTAACACACCCAAACATATTTAATTTAAGAAATAAAGAGCCATTCTTTCAGTGGGGTTTTACACATCATTCTTCTTTATTACGCCAGGTTTTGCTCATCATACCATGTTCTTCCTCAGAGGACAGAGACAAATAACCATTCTCCACAAGGACAATGTGTGTGTTGAATGCATTTTAAATGCTGCACTTTGTTATGATTGCAACCAACATTTTAAATATGCTGCAATCAAATTCCAAAATGACATGAGAAAAATGACATCAGAGAATAAATCTATTAGGCTGCTCAGGCAACAGGAGTGTTTGAGCTGGAACATACTTAACTTGAAAGTTAAAGATTGAGTACAATGTTTATTTTATTTGCTTAAGAGAGGCAAGCCTAATTCATCCCTGTTGTGGAAATCAATGGAGTTATAGTATAAATATACTCTCAAATATATTTGGCATATTACATGAGTTAAATAGCATTACCTAAATATAGTTTAGCTTTTAAATATCACATGAGATTACTGATTTACTTTTACATTGTGCTTGGTTTGTTTAAACTATTCAGTGGTCTCACCCACAGCATGCAAAGCAATTCTACCCCTCAGCCTGGAAGAGGGAAACCAAAATCATACAAGCTTCCTGGTGGAAGTCATATAAATGGCAAAGACTGGACTAGCCAACCTGGTGCCTGGCTGCATAGGTGGGGACTGCAACAACACTGTGGGTCAGGCTTCTGTGGTTTTGTTTTACACATTTCTGATTGACTCAATGCCATGCAAGAATGAGATTCTAAGCCTAAGTGGGTTGTATTTAGTCATGATTCAGTGATAGGTTTTGGAGATATCTGAATAAATGAATTTCTGAGTTCTCTTGCCACAACCATTTTGATTTCTTCTGTAAAAACCCAGCAGCTTTTAAGCTGTGTTTGGGATACAGGTTCTTCCAAGCAAGAACAGGAATCCAGTGAGGACTGAAAATGTTGCGGTCAGCCCTAGGGCCAGATCCTTTCCTGGGGCTCTGGTGGACCAGGGTACTGTGTTTTGCACCATGTTTCTAGTAACTGGGTCCCTTGAATGGTTGTTTACTACATTGTGGACTATTTCCTTGTTATTCTTACTGGTGTAGAGGAACAGGAGCTGTAGGATGAGAGATCTTGGATTACAAAAAACAAGAAAAGAAACAAACAAATAAACAAAACACCATTGAGCTTCTTGCTAAAAATGGTTCAGGTTTTGAGAAGGAAACATTTTTATCCTAGTAGGATCACCCGTCCCTGGGGTTTAGTAGATACTTTAGCAATTTCTAGACAGAGTCATGTTGCTTTCTGGCTTTTTATTAAGCTAGTAGCTCCTGTTACTGTTGGTATGAATATTCCTTACACACCTTCCTGAAAAATTCTGCTTGGAGAAAATAAATGATGTCTTACATTCAAAGTTCTTAAGTAAGCATGGCTGGCATGACAGATTTAGCTTGTTTTACATGAAAAAAAAAAAAAAAAGTGGGAAATAAAGTGGTATTCAAAAAGGGGATTTGTCTGACTTCAAAATTGTAGCTTTAGTTTTCTCTGAAGAATCAGAGCTGAGCAGGTGTTGCCCAGGTAGGAAAATTTCACTTAAAGATCTCTGAACTGTCCCAAACTGAAGTCCATTCTCATCCATAACGTAATTTAGCCCTTGACAGGTATATAGAGCTCTTGTAACTTTCTGTTCTTCAGAAAGTCTCCTGAGCTTCAAGTCTCACTGACCAGATGGGTTGTAATTTGGCCTCTGACATGATGCAGTCCTGCTGGAGGGTGAAAATTACCTGAACTGGCCAACGCCGAGGTCACACGCCCATCTCCTTAAAGTCATTTTCTTTTTCTCAATCTCCTGCCTCACATTTCCCAGCACACGGATCTCTGTTCTCTGCATTTTGAATAGTGCAGAGTAGTGAGACGTGGAATACTTATCCCCTCGGAAGTCAGGTATTATATTTAAATGTCTTAAGCCGCTGCTGAGCATCAGTCATAGGATTGATTTAACCTTAGCAATATCTGACTCCACAAGTAAGATGCTAAGATTGCCCTGTGTAGGGTAGATTGAAATACTTTGTAGTGTGCCAGGTGATGAAAATAGCAATGTGTGACATATACATGTGCTTAATTAAGGAGAGCCCTGAGTGCTTTTCTGGACTGAGACCTCATGGCAGAACAAATATTCGTTTGTGTTTTCTATGCCTTAATTTTCTGGAAATAGAATAAAAGTATTTTAGAAGAACTCCATCCACCTGCCACCTCCACTAAAGCTGTTACTTCCTCAGCCCCTTATGCCTGAGTGGATGGTGTGAATATATTTTACTTAGGATGAAGTGTGGGACCTTCTGCTCTTGTAAACAACAAAAATTGCAGAGTTTTTTGTAACAGCATTTTCTCCTTCCTTTGCTGTTTTAATTGAAGGGTGTTCTCCTTGCTGCTCAGCTATCTGTCTGAGCACCAAACAGCACAGGGGGAAATATATAGCTTGCATCTAATTCTAGGAGTTGTGGCCTTGCCTTCATTTAGTTGTGAAGATGGGGTTGCTTCTGATCGTCTTCCTCTCCAGGAGTTTTGTTTGCCAGTTCCTCCATGCAGCCCTGGCGTGGCGTCCCCAGGGCGCGGCCGTGGGGTAGCCACGGGTCAGCAGTGCCTCTTGGCATGAACAGAGTGTGCCCTTTCGCCTTCACATCGCCCTCCACTCTTGTACACAGCTTAATTTTTTTTTTTTTCTACAGCAAAAGTCTTTTTTTTTGCAGGTGCAAAAAGGAGCCTTTCATTTCCTCTATCTTAAGAAAAAAGTTAGAAAAAATACGCTTTCCTTACTGAAAGGCAATATTTTGCTTTTAGCACTACTTTATGTGCAGCGTTTTTTAGCTCCTCTAATCTTAAATTCAGTACATGAATGGATGGATAATTTCCTCCCTGTCAGTTTTTTCATGCTTCTGAATTATTTACTACTCCTGCAACTTGTAGCTGCGAGTCCACTTATTTCTGGCTGAGCTGTGGCCGTGCCAGAAGCGTCCCTTTGCCCACCGTCCTGGGGGGCTGCCTCGCTGCTGCCGGGGCAGGTGAAGCCCGAGGGGCTGGGCATCTTCGGGGGGACCCCAGTGTCCTGCAGGACCCTGTCCTTAAGTAACACAGCCTGAATCCGCCTAATTTGTCTCCATCATTCGCATCCCCCAAATCCTGAATCATTTTGGTTGCCCTCCGCTGCACCTTTTCAATCTCCACAATGTCCTGCCTGTAATATAGTGACCAGAATTGCACGCTATATTTCAAATATACTCCCACTAATGTCTTATATAAAGTAGTGCCAGAATAACTTGCGCTGATTTATAATCCTTACAAATATATATATTTGTTTAGCTGCTGTTGTTGTTTTTTTATTGCTGCCAAACATTGAACATATGTCTGGTGGTCTGAAGGCCTGTTAAAGACAACGAATGAATCACATTTTCTACATGACAAAAGAAAACACCTTTATTTTTTATCATTGTCTAGCTTGAGTGGTGATATAAGATAAATTGGAACAACAAAAGGAAAAGAGAGTTTAGGAAAGTCAAGTAATAAGTATCAGGTTATAAATGAAGTCTTCCAGTGCCTGAAGTTAAAAAGTATCCACTGGCACTTCACAGTTCTTAAAAAACAAATAAATCGCCCAACAGGATGGTGATATCCATGTCCTCTTTAAAGTACAGAAGCCTACCGCACCCTTCAGAGAAGATGCAAAGAAAAAGAACGTAAATGGGAATTTTCCACTGTTTTTGTCAATGGGAACAGGCAGCACGATGTGTGATACTAATGCACAGAGCAACTCTTTTTTGGGGTGTTGATGGTGCTCTATTTTTGGTGGTGTTGGGAGCTATGGCTTCTCAATGGAAATGAATTTCCAGCCGTTGCCTTACATCTGTTGGGTAGGATTCTGGCCTTGTTTTCAGAGCCATAATGCTATATTCTGAAGCAAAGCATTTCAATAGTGGTATTTATAGTAAAGAAGAATTGTGAATAACTATTTTAATTTATGTGGTTCATAGAGGAGGAAGCAGTACTTTATCAGATGGTCTTACTTGAACATCTCCAATTCCCAGTCCAGCCAGACCAAGCTCTACCTTTTTGCATGTGTGAAAATACGTTTAGAAAAACAGAGTATGGGCAAGGAGAAGTTACTCTGAGATGATGCTGGGAATGGCAGGCCGCCAAAGACCTACGAGTATTTTGCCTTATTGATACAGCAAGGTTTGCGCTCTTTTACTTTCCAGTTTAAGAATAAGTTTTTGATGGCTTCCACCTGAATCTGGTCTGAGCTATATAGCGCAGGTGACCTGCATTAATAGCCTCATTTTCCCAAGACAATGCGACACTATTAATGTATCGTACCAGGTTTTACCTTGGCGAGTGGCCATTATAGCTAATAAATAATGGCTCATGTTACATCAACTCCTACTGAGGTCTTGGGACACGAAATTCATGTGTGCTACCAATGTAGGTCGAACGTAACCTTGACATTAATCAGACAGGTGAAATTTAAGGCTTCCCCAGGTTTTCCAGTGCTGCTCTTGTAACAAATCATGAAGTTCTTCTGCAGTTTGCTGGTAAGGTTCAACAAAAAAAAAACCCTCACACCTTTCCTTTCCCCTCCCTGCATGTTTTTTGAAACACATTTAGTCTGTTAATATGACCATTACAGCGTTTACAAATATCTCTGCCTTCCTAGTGCTCTCCTGAATCCTAAAAGGGCTCCTGTTTTCTGAGAGCGAACAACAAATGGAGCAGACCTTTGAAGAAACCCACCCTCGATTAATAGTTAATGATGGCTCAGGAGAAGGAACAAAGCCCGTGCGATGTGAACACGGATTAGCCCTTTTATAAACACGGCCAAACAGTTTGTAGGCGCACCGATGCCCGGGAGCAGCCTGCTGTGCCCTCCCGCCGAGACCAAGGCCGGGCAGCGGGCTGGGCGCAGGGGGCCGGGGCCCCCGGGGTGCCCCCTCCGCCAGGGGGAAGCGAGCAGGTTGGTGCAGGAGCATCCCCTGCCGACCGACCGGCGCCGGGCACTAGCCGCCTCTGCCAAGGAGCCAGCGTTAACCCTCTTTCCTCTCCCCACCGCAGAGATGTCGAGCTTGGCTGGGGATGGTGCCCAGCACAGGGCTCTGGGCTCATGGATGGCGTTCAGGTCCACCCTATGAAACTGCTTTGCCCCTCAAATATTGCTTTCCCCCCCAAATCACTCAGTCTTGTCCCTGTGCCTAATGTTGGGGCATCTTCTCCTAACAGTGTTGGTAGGGGTCGAAACAGAAGCAGCACTTCGGCAGGGAAAGGCTTCGCATCCCCCTGCCCACTTCCAGAGCCATCCTTTCGTGCACAGAAGAATATTTTAAGTTTGGGACTTCAAATATTTCTATTAATAAATTACTATGCATCATGTCAAATTAGCATTGCCATTACTAAAAGATTAATAGCGACAATGCGTTGTGGCACTCCATTGCTTCAGGGTAATTTTCTTTTGTTCATGCTTTGGCATAATATTGTATAGCAGAGCGGCAGAACTACGAAGCATAAATTTAGCCCCAGCCCCTCAGCAGAAGAGGTAATCCTAATCACAGCAGAGGGTTAGCAATTAGCTCCTGCTGCCGTGCTGCAACGTGCGTACTATAACCTTCGGTGAAGGTTGCCTTCAAACCGCGATGCATGGGGCTGATGCCGACTGATGTCCCTCGCACTTTGCAGATAACAAGATAGAGCCAGACATTTATATGTTTTTATTTACTAAGTGCTCGGGAGGGATAAACAATGATAATTTGCATGTGAAGCCCTTTTATTTTAGACCGTGAATAATTGGTGGGTTAGCGATGGTGTATACACTTAAGTGTACATCACGCCAACAGTAATCTTTCCTTTCATAAATTCTCAATCCTAACTGGAGTTTACAAGGGAAGAAATTACTCTCATGCCCATGTCCCTTTCCATTGTGCTTGTAAAAAGGAGCAACTTTTTCCCTCTGCCTCTTCGGGTAGGGACATGACAACAAAGCAATTAAGCAACGTGTCTTAGTGGATACAATTTAAAATAAAGAGTGGGAGTGTATCACGTGGCGTCGTTTTGTTTGAAAGATATACACCAGGATTCTGTACCTGCAGTTTAATGACTGACAGGGAGAGGAAAATCATCTAAATCTCATTTTGAGACACAACCTGTTTTATTTTTCACCGTTTTAACAAATGACTTTCACAAGTGAAATTATTGTGTTATCTTCTATTTGACTTCATGCTGGATATATCCAGGAAAATATCTACATGATGGCTCTGTTTCTTGCTTAAATATCAAGTATTGGTATTTTTAATGTTTTTGTAAACATTATATATTTTAATACTTGAGAAAATGTATCTCATAAATAAGCTTTATTATCTGTCAAAAAGGATGAAAATATAACTTTACATTTCTGTTTTAAAGTAATTTTAGTGCCTATTAGCTATAAAGTAACAGTTATATATAATTTAGAGTATGTAGTCACTCGAAACAACTTGACATTTTCACACAAACACAGAACCTTAATAATAGTCTTGGGATTTCATTGGAAGTATACACCACTACAGGATATTAAAATAACTTATGGTGCACTGTAATTCTTGTTTTGTATTTGTCCAAGTAGTTTTGAAGCATGCTATAAAGTAGAAAAATAAAAACCTAAGCTCCAAAGTCAGCTAAGCTGCATTCTTAAAGTTATAGCAGTCTTTTCATATTAAGTATGATTAAACCAGTTGACATTTCTAGTTGTCATCTTTCTCTTCTTCCTTCCTATTAATATGCTATGCTTAAAATGTAAATGCTCTGCATACTGCATTTTTTATTTAAAGCTATTGCAATTGTTTGCTTAAAATAATGATGCTGATTGTATGCAGCCAGGGATCATAATAATAGCTTGAAAACAGTAATTTACTTGTTGATCTGAGAGTAAACTCCAGATTTGTGCAATCAAATATTTTTCCACAATCACACGCGGTGGAATGCTCCCGTCTCAGGCTCAGATATCGCCGACAGTCCAGCAACACTTGTGACTGTTGTTCTGCATCCACAGCAAAACTGAAACCATGAGGGCAATGGGCAGAGATTCACCATGCTGGCTATTTTTTCTTGAAATGATGTAGGAAGAAAAAAAAGTTTTTTCATAGGTATTATTTTTTTAAAAAAATTACCCTACAGACTTTATTATGATTAAAATTTCCCAAAGATTTGACTTGTTCTTTTAATTGTAATTGAAGTGGCATGTGGGATTAGGTGAGTGCACAGATGTGCAAAAAAATTAATATGAACTTGGAGGAATAGCCTCACTGCCATAAAAAGGCTGACCAAATGTTCACAGATGGAATTTGAGTGGACCCTTATTGAATAAGCTAGTAGGGCCCACTTGGGTCATTTCTACATCAATCCCATGTAGTCTATTTGGAAAAGGCACAGTCCAGGCCTTTTCTACAATAAATATTCTCATGCCCGATCCATTAATTGTGTAATTTGCGTTAAGGTTGCTCAGTGACAGTACCACCACTATAAACAAACAAACAAAAAAGAATTTAAAATGTGCTTTGAAGAAGACTGTTCTGCAATGCCATTTTTTTTAACCTTTCTTACTGTAATATGGTTAGACACAGAAATTACGTGTATTAGTCTTGTAGTCAAATAGAATATAGAAATCTTGCACATAATTAGATAAAGGTCTTGTTCTGTCAAGAAACTTTCAAAACCCAGTGATCAATAGGTAACTTGAAATAAGGAGAGACTCTGGTGATATAAAAGGAAATTACTTTAAAATAGTACTGCATATAACTAATGTCCTGTCTTCCTTTCCTTAGTATCCCATCCCAATGTTTATCTCATTCTTATCTTGATGATGCTTTAAAACTGTTGAATTTATAAAAATGCATATGAAAAACAACCACATCTGTAAGTTTTTCTCTTTATACCATTCTTTCCAGGAGTCCCACTGCATACACAGCAGAAGAGAGCAGAAAAGAAATGTAATCATTAAACTGTGAAATATGGAAATGCTCCTAACAATATAGTAAAGCTGACAGAAAAATAATTTCAACAAAGCAGTTTTTAAACAATATGGCGGGGCATAGAAGCACCTGTTACATAAATGGAGGATGGATGTTGTTACCACACTTGGGTATGGTCATGGAAAATTTTTGTAATCACCAGTTAAAGGAACCCTTGAGCCTCCCCGCACTGGACAGTGCTCTGGTCACCAATGTCATGTTTTGTGTAAGTGCAGGGATGGTCCTTGGCCATGGGAAGGCAATGGAGGGCTCAGACACCTGAGGCTTTTTGCCAAAGGACATATTTCCTCCATAGTCTGACACAACTCTTGCTTGGCTTGGCCATAAACATTTCGTCTCTGCTGTGCCAGTTTTGTGTGATGCCCCATCTAAGCCTTGATAGCTTTCGGATCTTCATAGGACATAATGTGAGTCAGCACACTGAAAGAAGCAAATACAAATCACCCTGAAGACCTCCTGTCATTCAGTGTAAAGCCTTGTTTGATTTTCAAAATCAGGTTGTGCGGGCTTGCCTCTACTGCTATTTAGGTTTTACTACTGAATCAGTCACCACTTCTTTCTTGAGCTGATTAGAGCTGGAACCCTTTATCTCAGTTTGTCTTATTGATAAAATTTGTTACTTTGAATATAGTATAGTTGTGGCCCAGAACACTTCTGATTTGGAGTTTGGTTTTGCAAACCTGAAAGATGACTCCAGCCCATTCCTAGTTCTGTAGGAGTTAATCTTGTTGCCATATGTTTCTGTAAATTTAAAGTGTCTGGTCAAATAAGCAGGAAGATTGGCTAATAATAATGTATGTATTTGACAGATATGTAGTGCATTTTGTTTCAAAAAATCCCCAAAGAATCCTGCAAGCTACTTCATGTATAGGAGTGAGCTCCCTTATCCCCAGGGTGGGAGCCAGCAGCAGCTCAGCCATGTGGAGCCACACAACAGAACCACCGTGGGAAAGAAATGAAGAGGGTTTCCGGAGATGATTGAAACTGCGAGTGAGGTTGGACAAGCAGAAGGTGTGTGCCCTCCCAAACACTTGGAGCCAGGGAGCTGGCCCCCTTTGTCATGTGAGACATGACGGGGCACTTCTGATAACATGGAAGTGGCAACCCTTACCATACTGCCGAGGGCACGGCGTTGGCACACAGGGCACGGTGCTGCAGTCCATCGCTGCTGCAGGGAGGGAGAAAAGGCTCCCCGTATATTAAAAGCAAAATTTGCTTAAATGCTTTGTATTTTCTGAATGATTTTTCTATCCACATGCTTTATGGAAAATCTTAGAAAGACCTCATTTCCTCTTCTTTTTCATCTTCTCTTTGTCCTGAAAGCCACCTGCCCCACATAGACTCCTCTTCCACACCATCTCCCTTTCTTTGCTGATGTTCCTGCAACAGCCTTCTGCATATTGCAGACAAAGAGTATGAGTATGAGTAGAGGATGAGTAAAGTAACTCCAGTTGTTTGTTTGAAAGGGGATAACAGGACATCTTGCTGGAGAAGGGCCAGCCCAGTTGTGTGGTATAGTGTCTGTTGGACTGGTGGTGGAGAAGGCGTTGGGTAGAAGGAACGGACTGTAAGAAGCCCATAGCTGAAGTTGCCTAAAGTGAGTGGCTAAGGATCCTTCCTGTTAAATTTAATTGGCTTCATTTTAATGCTATTTGTGCAAACATTAGTCAATTGACTTCAGTAAAGTTAGCTTTGATTGATATTTCTGCAGGTGGGATTCAGAGCCACATCTCAGGCAGAGTTTCTATGTCCTCTAGTGTGCCTCTCTTCTGTGAGAACCGAGAAGAAACTCATTCCAAGAGACCATATCGGTGTGTTGTCTTGGTAGTAAGCTTTCTCTCATTTAGTAGTAAAGCTGGTGGCTAATTTACTGTACATACCTGGGCGTACTTTCCTATCCCATAACCTGGGTAAGGGCAAGTTATTGTGGGGTTTTGTAGCATTGAAAGACTTTGGCAAGAAGAACAGCCACTATTTGAAAAGTGTCCAGATTTTTTATTTGTTGTGTCCTTCATAGTTTTAAAAGTAGAATGAGAATTACTGAAAAAGAAGAAATTTTGGTGTTGGCCATACCAAATGTTGTTTGCCTGGGAATTCACTTAATCAGGGCAACTTGAGAAAAACAGATAAACCCTGGAAGAACAGAAACAGGAATCTATACGATGTTGCTACAATTTACCTCTCTGAAAATCAGAAACTGCCCATTTGCTGTTGCAGGGGAAAAGAGATGGCTGCTTCTCTTTCTTGCTCCCTAGGATGTTTTTTCCTGCTAATCTTTTACAGCTGGTATGGAGAGAGGAGAGGTATTTGTGTTATTGAGAATTGGGTGAGATTTTTGAAGCTCTCTGTGTTCGATACAGCCCACCAAACTCTGTGGGAGCTACAAACACCCAGTACTTCTAAAAGTGCAGCCCCTGGCTGTATTTTATGTATTTTATGGGGAATGTGTAGTATATTATCTATTAAAGTTCAGATTCTGGTACTATAACTCACATTGAGCAGTACCATACTAGAGAAGCAGTATTGTATATAGCAACCTAGCTGGTGAAATTTGGATACAACTCAGTACTGTTTTTTTCTTTTGCTTTGCCTCACTCCTTTTCTTTACTTCATGCCTTTTTTATGGCTTATAGTTGAGTTTTTATAGTATTGTTGGGCATTTTTACATGCTCAAATATGTGGAAATTTATAAATAAATAAAGCAATTCTGGAATTGAAAAGCACAGTAATATGAATCACCTGGCTGTGAAAAAGGTATGTAATCAAAAACTTGTTTTGCCTCTGTCTGTCTGGGGTATAATTTCAAAATGTTTAAAAAACACATATATATTTTTTAAACTAAGTCTCATCTAAATGGCTGAGCAGGATGGAAAAGCATTAGAATATTGATCAAATAAATATGCACAAGGAATTGAAAATTAAAGTGCTGAATGTCAGCAGGAGTGTGATAAGAGAGCCCGTGTCTCTATAGCTGGGGTTTTGTAGCTCCTAAAGGCAGCAGGTAGATAAAGGAGCACGTGGAACCAGGAGGAGATCCCTATGGGACTGCAGATGACATTGTAACAGATGACTCCAGATGACAATGTAAGAGGAGGAATGGAAAGAAATTATATTAACAAACTGTTGTCGATGGTTATAATAAGATTTGAACTGCTGAATAACCGAACCTGAAAGACCAACATATTTTTCAAGATGGTTTAGAAGGATCCCACGATTGAGTATGTCAAAAGCTGCAATTATGTCAAGAAGTATTACAAAGGATGGATTCCCAACATCAGATACAATAAGTGTATTATTACAACTCCTGATGAGCCGAGCTTCACAATCCAAAAAAACAAAAACAAAAACAACCAAAAATGAACAAAAAAACAAACAGAAAGCCAAAACAACTGCAGTGAAACTTTTGGAATAAATTATATCCTTAAAATGTGTGTCTTATGACTCTTGTTCTCAACTAACAGTGATAAAAGATTTAAATCTGCTTTACTGATTAGTAGAACATAGGAGATTAAAAAATCTATTTAACATAGTTACTTTTTTAGACTTTTTGATAGTCATAGTGAATAATAATATCTTTATGATATTTTCAATATGTGAACCTATAACAGAGGAAGGATTTTTCTCAGAAAACTATCAAATGTTGGCTCCAAGGAGTGTGCTCTTGGATGATTTTGTTTCCCAAATTCTAATACTGAGAGAGAAGCACATGGAATTTTTTTTGTTGTGGGAAGAGGTTCTATAATAAGTCGATCAGTTTTCTGGCATTAATTTGTCAGGGGAATAAATGTGTCTAATACATATTTTTGATGATTGATAATGGTATTCCAAGTCTGCTAAATAAGGAAGCGAGACATTTTCTTTCTATGTTTAAATGATGGGAAAAAATATCCTGAGTATTATAAAATGACAAAGACTTCAAAGTTTTCTGAAGTTCTGAAAATTTTAGGTACATTTAGTAGACTTACTAGTTTTGTCAACAAGGACAACAATGTGCTTAGCATTAGTAATTCATTTTTTTCTTAGTGTGCCTCACACTTACCATATGTAAATACTAAGAGGTTCAAATAGTCCAAATTTCCATACTACAATAGAAAAGCTGACTCTGAAACCTCATTTGTTTAAGATTCACGTCTCATTTTTTTGCCAAACTAGTTGGCGATTTGCAAATCATGTTGTTTACATTGTCAAGGTTGCTGCCACGTGCACATTGCTGCTTGTCCTCCACACCTTCCAGTAGGGAAGGAGGGGATGGAACAGTTTGTTAAACATCCGAATGAGTGAATATGGCTAGAAATGTGGAAAGGTTTTGTTTTGAAATTGTTTGGTGGGATTTTCAGAAGTAGGTTAGCACCATGCTCCAAGTATTCAATGAAAGTTGGGTGTGTGACCACTCCTGAAGATATATCAAACACCTACTGGCAATGTGCCTCTTTCAATACCATGAAAAGTCTTGCTTTATTTGTACCTTAATTTACCATTGGTCTTGGTCCCCCTTCTGGCCCTTTTGTTTGAAAATATCTTTCCACTGAAGTTGCAGCTTTGGTTGCTGTTTTGATACTTTACAGTACCTGAAGCAGCTCTGATAAATAAAATTCACAAGAGCACTGGATAAAAAAAAAAATCTATCTTAATTAGATGCTTATTGAAATCTAGCACAGACTATATATGAAGCATGATTTCAAAACTGAAACAAGTGTTTTTAAATTTGTATGTACTCACAAATATAGACACCTAATGCTAATGTCATGCACCGCTTTTTTGAAACAAACAGGAAAATGGAGATTGCTGCTGACCTCAGAGCTTTCTGAAATAAGTTTCTCAGATGATTGTAAAAATCTGTAATGGAGACATTTTGTTGTGGTGCATAACATTTTGTTCATTGAACTTTGCATGCAAAGAATGACGGGTGTATAGGAGAGGAACACCTGTATGACTACAGGACTGGGCTCACTGCTTGCAGTCCTCTATTTTTGTCCTGTTTTATGAAGAAAGGTTCTTTTTCTTAGTGTCTGATAGGATGCGATATGCAATATAATATTCAGTGCTGAATTCCAAGTCTTGGTGTTCATATTGTTCGTCATCCACGTTCTTACCTTGTGAAAAATCTAATAAGGGGAAAAGCTTGAAAATGTCATATTTTACATAAAAAAAAATCAGTTTCTGATTTGGGAAAAGAGAAACTGGATCCCAAAAATAATTTGTTATTATCTGAGAAATGGCAAAATGTGGTGAAAGAAAAATGGGTACATTAACCTCAACAAACTTTATTCCTTCTGTTTTCATCTTTGTGTCATTTCATTGTTACTGATCTGCCAAACTAAGCAGAACAGTCTTTCCAAGGACTTGTGCCTGCCTCCATGCCAAAATCCTATGTTTTACCACCACTTTTCCTCTGCATGCCCATCCAGGGTTTCTCTGGGGCCGGCTCCTGCAGAGGAACCTGCCTCTTTGAACCCTCAGTCCCTCTTGGCTCACCCCAGTGCACATCGGCAGGGAAATAGTCAAATCAGGTTGGGTTTATTTGTGGGTGAACCTGTTCCGTGAGCACCGGGGCCTGTCGCCAGCTCCCAGGAGCCAAATATCATGTAGGGCGTAGAGCCCAAGGCAGGGGACTCTCCAGGTACCTCCTGACCTCTCCTTCACTGGAGCGACCACTGCTGCCAAAGCTGCCCATGCAGGACGGGTGTTTGGACTTCCCTTCTCCACTCCATGCCCTCACTCACAGGACTACATCAGAGAGACAAAGAGCCTTTCATGAATGAAAATTTCAGTAGAAGTTATTATTTGTTTTTTACTTTCAAGGAAAAAAGAAAAAAGAAATTGCAGGAACGGTGCTGCTTGCCCACAAATCTCCAACTAACCCTTGCACTCAATTAATCTTCGTGACCTTCTAATGCCCTGTGCCGTGAATTGTACCTTGAGGTTAGGAAATAGGTCTTGTAGTAGTTCCCAGCGACTCTTATATGGCTTTTGTGTTCTGAACCTTCAGATGTTGTTGATTTGAATTTGAAATTTCTTTCATGCATAATGTCTTGATCTGATAGAGCTTTTGCTTTTAAAGCTGAGCTTTAATTTGTTTAATCTGGCATATTCTTAATTATACGAGCTGTAAATTTTATTGTATTGTAAAGCCCTGAAATACACGCATAAAGATGCAGCGCCGATGTATGATTGATTAACGGGACTGCCTGGCTCTTGGGTGTGACAGTAACGTGCACGGGGGTGCCTGCGAAGGAAGCCCCGGCACAGAACCATCGTCCTCCCACCGCCGTGACCTGGTGCAGGTCACGCTGCCTTGGCTGCACCTGGGCCAGAGGCTCGGCTGGGAAAAGTGGGGCCGTTCTGCTGCTGGCCCATGGGGTTTTAGGAAATGGCATAAAGTGGGAAAGGGAGAGCTGATTTTTGAAAAAATAGGAAATGGCTGAAATATCTTCCCGATCCCTTGCTGGGAGATTGACTTGAGCCCCCCTGTCATTCATTACGGCGTGATTTCCGGAGCGCGCTGCCGGGACTGGTGCTGCACAACAATTCAGCCTTCAGAAGGGATTGCCTCCGCTGATGTTACCTAAGTGAAAATGGGAACAGCAGCAGTACTAGTGGAGATGGTAACATGCTAGAGCAATGAGTGAGGACACACAATTATTTCATTATTCATGCATCGGATCTCAGGAGACTTGCTATGAAATTTCAGCTTCAGAAACACCAGCTTTTTTCTGGTGAGCGAAAAGCTGCTCTGCTAGCTTAGCCAGTGGAAGTAATCTAGCAAGGCTTGGTGTTTGACATAGTCAGGCCAGGAGAAGGCAACCACGCAAAATTTCTTCAAACCGGGACATGGGGCCGTGCCCTGTACCCCACTGATGCTGCAGCACTGTTTCTGATGCAATGAGCTGGAGCTCTCTGCACAGTTAGCCCCGTTCTGAGCAAAAAGCATGGCATTATTCACACAGTCTGCTTTGCTTTCAGCCATGTTCTCCAGGTGGTGGCAGGAATCGCTAGTGCCTGAGTTTTCCAAAAAGCTGGTCATTGTCAGAGGTCCCCGGGGAGATGTGGAGGGGGATGTCTGTGTAGTTTCCATTCACCCATCTCTTCCTATATCATTGTTTAGGGGGCTGCTCAAAGCAGTGCCAAGTTTTTTTGTGCTGCATCTGTAACTTTGGTTGCATGCTGCCTTTCATCAGGAACTTTGCATGGTCTGTCTAGCAGGCACAGATAGTCGGCAGTCATCTGTTACCGCCAGATAAAGATGGGACAGTTTGTTAAGTGACTGATGGCTTTTGCTAAGTCTTCTAAGTATGATTAATGTGTAAAAATGTCTAGTCCAGTGATAGGTAAATAGGAAAAACAGAGGCACCCTTCTCAAGCCAGTTTTTGCATGTTCATTTATGTGCTTTGATCAAAAGGAAAGGTTATAGGAGCTTGCTGATAGCTTGAAGCACTAAGGGAAAACAGACATACTCAAGACATATCAAAGTCCCAGGTCCTAGAGTCGTCTGAGCACATGAAAGTCCTCTCTCAGCGAAAAGTAAAACCACAACCTTAGCCATTGAAGAGAAAAGGCTGCAGAAAGAGACTCACTGTATAAAAACCCATACAATCTAAAGCAAGTACATTCATATCTCTGGCAAATTCGTAATTTAGGGAATATGAATCATAATTTTTTAAGTGGTGAGAGTTGGGAATACTATGGTAGCTATGATTAAAAATTCAGCAAAATATGCATTGTTTTTGATTGCACGATTTCTGCAGTGCTGTAATAGATTTGTCTCATTATTTATGTTATATGGGGTCTTCAGTGCATCCTACTGACGTGTTTGTGGTGCTGAGTTGGGGGGTAGAAGATCGTGCTGGAGGTAGAATACCATGTCTGTCCACCCGGCTTGTTTTGGTTAGGAACAGAGTTGCATTAGTGGAAGTAATTGCTCTGGCTGCACTCAGCTGAATGCGTAGCCAGCGTTCAACACATATGTACTGACTTTTAGTCTACCCGTGTTTGGATACTTACGTTACGGTGGAATTTCTGAGCACTTCAGTCTTTAAATGTGCTTGTGCATAGTTCCAGGTTATCTGTCTCTGAAGGCTTTTCACGCTCCAGTAAGCTAATTTAGTTCACCAATGGTAAATTAATTACTCTCCAGTCTGCTATTTATTTTAATGTACACAACAGAAAGGTATCAGACAGATAGGCAGATATACAGCTTGTCAGCTTGCATTATTACTGACCTGTCAGGTAGGGGTTCAACCTGGGAGTGTCCTGAGTGTCCAGCTCGCTTCAGGACCAGCAGCTCGCCCAGGGCTCGATGCTTCCAGGAGCCACTTGCTGTTGTAGAGCCAAGCCCATGACCACCAAGAAACAATTTAAAAGTCCTGCAGATGCTTCTCTTCTCCTTGCGCTGAAACATGTCTTTTGTCTAAAGGGCTTGAGATCTCATCCTGCTCATTTGAATCACTGGAGGCCATGTCATTGACTTAATAAAATGGATCACATGTGTACTGGAGGATGTGTTGTGCAGTAGCACAGCAATTCCCAAAAATAATCAGAGGAGGTGAAATAGTTGTGGCCAGTTATGGTTTTCCAGATAACCTTTTAATTTTGCCTATGTTCTGTTTAAAGGCTAATATACTGCTTGATGCTGCTGCCGAAGACTTGCTCTGAAACCAGCTATCATTTTTGTACTTTCATGCATATCTTTGGAAAATGATGAAAATATTTCATTGCAAACCAGAATACAAAATAAATAAATAAATAAAATCAACCAGTAAACTCATGTACAGTGAGATAAAAATCAGTGTTTCATTACTTATTTATTTATTCATTTATTTAAAAATCTTTAACCAGAAAAATTCATTAAGATGCAATATCTCATGTACAATGATGGCCTAGGGACGGGAGATGGATTAAAAAATGTAAATACTATTGGGTCTAATGTGCGTACCATTAACACAAATATGAAATTAATGTAAAAGTTTCTGACAGTACAAACTTGGGTTTAACTCTTTAAATATGTGTTTAAATAGTGCAGAATGGTGGTAGGCTTTAACAGATGATAGATGCAGTAAACAAGTGTGTCTCAAAAGAGACAAATTGTCAGCAAAATAATTGCCTAGCAGTACTTCATATCAATTAATTCATTTGTATTTAATTAAAAGGAGTCATAACAATTGGCTGCTGTATAAAAGCCCCTTAGCTCTGTAGTCTTCCATGCCTTTTGTTAGTTTTCTGGGGCTGGATATTGTTAGCCTTTTTTAATAATTCAACTAAGATCTATTTCCTAAACAGAAAATCTATCTTTGAGTTATTCCCTTTTCTGCAGGGAAGTAGCAATAAACAGTAGCTTTGTGCGCCTTATAAATGACAACGAGGGAGACTAGGGATGAGGTTTTGAAAAGTACTTGAAACGAAAAATGCTGGGGTTCCTAAATCAGCTAGGTGCTTGTGAAGATATGCATTTGCCAAGATGACTCCAGGAAATCCAGTCTGGCCTGGCTGTTACAGTGAAGCCCCGGTGCCTCTCTCAGTCATTAGTGCAAATAACAAAGTTCTATACTAAACAAAAAGTAATTAATATTGAAACTTTCATCACACATGCTATGATTATCATGTGTAACTACAATACCTCTAGAGACACTCATTCCTGTGGTTAGAACAGGTGATCTGGGGAGATACTGTGATTTTGAGAATAAAACATGAAGAATCTGGAGCTGCATCCTAGGTGGAGGTCGTCAGCCGCTCTGGGGGCAGCCCAGCACGTGCAAGTCCACAACACACGTGTTGCAGGAGAGCCTCAGGAACAGACTTTTTCTGGCAAATAGTTCTGACCAGCAAAATATTTACCACTTGGGTGTAAATACTGAAGTTGCGTGGATATTAGCGCACCAAACTGTTGTGGGTCAATTCTTCCAAAGTCCAGGCTGACCTACCATGACAGATCTTTGAAATAAGGTATTTTTGTGGAGACAGTTGCCATGTTTGCTGTCATTACTTGCAGCATATCCCCAGTGGTGTTCGGTCAGTGCTGTCCATCGGCTTCCTGGCATGGTTCCCCCCTTCCTTTGGCATCCACCAGAGGTAGTGTTTGTTGAGTGTGCGGGCTTAGAGGAATTTAAACATCACCCCACAGGGTTGTGAGAGTTGCAGGAGTCTGTCCCTGGGCTCTGCTGCTCCTTGCATCTCCCATGCTGGAGGTGCCTCTGCTTCAGGATTCGTTCTGCCTGTGGATTTACTGTTGCCATCATCTCTTCCCATTGCTGGACTCCCCAAAGAAGGAAGCAGTCCAGTGTGAGGGAAGGCTGCCCTGCGTGGCGGTGGTGGTACGGAAGGGTTAAGCAATGTCAGCTCCCTCCTCTGCCTGCTGAAGTGCCTTGTTTGCAAAGGATTGATAGAGTACCCTTGAGAGAAAGATTCGCATTTTCACTGTTCCGTGTCAGGGAATGAGGTTGTGTGATTTTTGTGTCATTTTGCACTACCATATTTCTTCCATTAGGAATTCTAATATTTCACAACCTCTGTCAAGGAAACTGCTACTCCTAATGCATAAGGCGAATGCATTCCAGATGGGCTGGTAATCCAGTTCAGGTTTTTCACATACATTATTTCAGTTCCACTGCGGGCCCATGCTCAGGTTTGCCAAAGCTAGTTTCATGATTCATTTGCAACTGCAACAAGTTAATCCCAGAGCGAATAGCTATGTCCACTTCAGGTGAATTCTTCTTGCATGCCGGCTCCAGACATTGGCTGGTAAGAGGTGCTCCAAAATAGCAATTTATATTCAGCATCCTTGTGCCAAAATTCTTCGTCTCCATGTCCATGGCCAATGGATCAAGTAGATGTTTCTGAAACAAGAGGTTCCTTAATTTATGAATAGTATTAGCTAGCCATTGAAACCGGTCCAGTTCAATAAACACAGTTCAAAGCATCCAGAAAAATATTTAAAAGAGGAAAGCCCTCTGAGCTATGCATGCAGAATATTAAAATTTAAAATAATTTCCCAGATTGAATCACAATTAGCTCTCATATTCATTAATTCTCAGTCCAAAAACATAAGCAGTAGCAAATAAGCAAACGATGACTTTATGCAGCTTTCCTGAGGTTGCGTAGGGTCAGCCTTGTTTTCTCTTCGATTCCTTCTATATTTGTTTTTCACACAGCTTTTGTATTGCACTGCTTTATGCTGTTGGCTGTTTGGGAATTTCTATTAGGCTGTGCTGGGTGTTAAATACAATTTTCTATTTACATTTTGATAGTGAAACATTTTAGTAAACATTGCCCTAGTTCTACTCATCTCTTGTAGCCCTGTCACGGCTGCGGAGAAGCCCAGCTAGAGACAAAGCTGTCTCCATCCCTTTTTCTCTCCTTTTGTCTCACGCACGTTTGGCTCCATCACACCAGCTGGAATGAAATGATATTTCCTGAGCACTGACCTCTTCGACACTTATGTGGACTCAGCATCTTAATTGCTGTTAGTGTGAATCATCGAAAGCTGGTGCATAATTTCTGGAGACATTTATAGGAGATCTACAGTAGACATTTACTCTAAATAACAAAAATAAAGAAATCCATAAATCCCATGAAACTTTCCCCTACTTCATTTTAAGTTGTTTATACAAGGAACTTCATGTCGTAATAACACTTTTTGGCCTTTGTTTGATTGGAAATTTCTATTAAACTGTTATGAGAAAATAACTTTATGCTTCAGGTTTTATGTTTCAATTTGATTAACAACAGGCTTTTACAAGGACCATAGCACTGCTGCCTTTACTGTACGCATCCAGCATTATTGCACTAGCTGTTTTTCTGTATGGAGTGGACTTTATCAAGAAAATTATATTTCCTGTGTATGACATTTTGGAAATGTATTGTATGTCATATCCCTGTCTTAAACGCTGTTAGTGCGAATCATCTGACGCTGGTTTATAATCTTTGTACTATATTTATAGCAGACCGTTGCTCTGTAGTGTTCTAAATTTCCTGCTTATGATGCAATGGCAAAAGTCATTAAACATTAGCAGTAATAGTATTTTCACTGTAATAAAGTGTTAATTACTTCCACATGTTAATCGAGTTGGGGGGTAGAGAGATTTTTGCTATTGTTACTGTGCCTAAAATAATTTCCATGTGATAATTTTCCAGGATATCAAAAACTGAATAATTATGCACTAATTAAGAAAGTAGAGCCTGCTCTGGAGTTAAGACTGCATTAATTTTAATGTTTTTACAGTCCTTTAATTGGGGAAAGGGCTGTAAATTGAGAGCTGACGCACTCTCCTACCATAAGCAGGCCTGCCTTTGCAATCTGCCTCCTATATACTGCAACCCAAGGTCAACACAAGTTTGCAAAATCCCTCTGCTCTTCATACGAAATGTATTGGTGGTGAAGCGTGCATCTATCACTCTGACAAGCATTTAACTCTCCAAGAGCACATGCTCTCACTTCTTAAATTATTAATTGCATTAAATACATTTTCATATCGCGGACTGTTTGCTACAAACTGTTCCCTGGTAGGGAGAGGCGGTCCCCCCGCCGTGCGATACCGTTTGCCTTCTGTTGTTCGGCTTCGGAGTGCGAGGTGTGGGGTGGCTGCGTTTGAAGGGCTTGCGAATGAAACCCCACGCTACCGAAAATTACAGAAAAAGTCACCCTTGCAAAGTCTTTTTTTTAATGTTGATCAGTTGGCTTTGATTTTTCTCCTCTCTTTTGTTCTGCACTAATGTCTGTAAGTCCATATTGTTTTGGTTTGTTTATACCTTTACACTTATCAGCTCATGCAGTTTTCCAGGGTATTCTCCCTGTCACACCATTATCACAGGCAATGGCATCATCATCCGCTTCATTATCATCTCTGGGTCATTCCATCCCAGAATGGCTTCGTATTACAACTAAAAGGAGGAATCTGGCAAATGGATCATATTATCTCCCTCTCTCACTCCAGCATTTGAATGCATTATACAAGACGCAGTCTTTATATTAACAGGCATTGTGACCTTTGCCTATAACATGTTTATTTTAGCAATACTTGCTAGTGCTGCTGGAGTTCAGCTCCTGCCAGTTGCTGAAGCTATTGTAAGCCCCTGTGTTTACAGCTCGCTCGTGCCAAACCTGCTCCCAGCCTGCGGGGGAAATGCTAAGGCCCAGGTGGGCTGCGGAGCCGGGGGCAGCTCCCAGCCCTGCCCGCCCAGTGCCCAGGGAGGGGTGGCCCGGGGACCCCCCCTGCCGACATCGCGCGGGCTCAGACCTGGCCAGGGTGGTGGAAAATAAAGGTGAGCTGCATCAGTGTTTGCAATGAACGCTTGAAACATGTGGACCGATTCTGATGGGAGCACCCTACAGTAATCAAGATGAAAAGGGTGTTTGGCACAGAAGAGTTACTCCAAGTCATGGAATAGTGAGGGACTTGCATTGTTTTAAAGCAAAGAGTGCTTCAGTCTTCAGCAAAGATTCAGCGGGAGACTTGCTGGAGGTGTATTTGGGGTGTAGGTCCCCAGATTAAGATGTGGTCAAAAACACCAGAGCGTTTCTACCCACTGCAATGATGAGCTATCCATGGAAACCTGCAGCAGACCTTAACATTTGCCTGTGACTCTGAGCTTACATTTCCTGCAGGTTTGAATCTCAGACCTTCTTCTTGGTATCCCCTCTTTTCATTTCCACATGGTTCTAACCACCTCAGGGATTAACAGAGAAATTAAAATCCTTTACTAGCACCCATGTGTATGCTTACTTAATTTTCTTGCAGTTTGCTTACAGTTCCTCTTGCATATCTCTTCCACAGCACAGAGAGTTTTGTAAAGTGATTGGAAACCTATCACCCTGCTAACATTTTGTGGCACTCTGTTGGATGTAAGCATGGGTGAGAAATGGTACCCGGTCTCCATCTGAGCTTTTCTGGAGACCTCATTGGATGAACACTGCCTATCAACTAAGGCTCCCTCTAAAATCTCCTCAAACTTCTGATTTTATTCATTTCCTGTTACCAATATTTTAATGGCATTACTGTTGTTGAGATCAACATACAGCATCATTTCAAAGAGGTGTAAATATCTTGATGGTGGGAATAAACGTAGATCATCATGAATCTCCTCCTTATCATTTCAACACTAAACATTGAGAAGATGGTGGACACTTGCTGCTACTGCAGGACAAAGTAAATCTGAGACACCCTTAGGGGTGTGTTGATACATTTTGATGCATTTCCCTCTGTAACAACATGAAGTGACATGAGCTAAAATCGAGTGGGTTGGAAGCATCTTCGCAGTTTAGTACTCTCTGCTAAAACAGCGCAGGGAAATAATCCCTACCTTTCGGAGGTGGTGGTTTGACATACAGAGTGAGTGAAGCTCAAAGATAAATTTCTCTTTTTCCCGCGTTGTAATGCGGGCACTTACTGGCCATGGTGTGCTTTGCAGGATGCCTTGCACAGCTGGGCATGGAGCAGTAGAAAACTAGTGGATGGAATTGCAGCCCAAAGTGCAGATTTCTTAGCTGTTTTAAGATAACATTTCTTACATCATTTTAATGGCACATCCCTTTGAGGCAACATGAAGGACTTTGTTCTGCAGTTGGTACTTTTATCGTGTCTGTCCAACAGTTGAGGTGGTATATTTTTCAATAGCAAGCATACTTTTGTCCTGTTGGAGAACCATGGAACATCTATGCAGACATCAGTCTACTTGCTGGTTAAGAGGGAAAGACTGCAGGAAAGTTAACAAAGACAAATTGTAGAAAGGCCAGGAGAAACATTTTTCACCCAACTTTTTTTTTTTTTTTCCTTCTGCTCCAGTTTCTCTATTACCATTGCATTAATTAGAAATTTAGGTAAATGACATAAGTGCCCTAATTTTTTATTTCTGCCAGGAGAACAATTAGGCCATTAGAAGTAACAAATGGTCTGGACGTATGTTGCCTGTTGAAAATTTCAAGCTGCATTATTTCTGACATGAAAAAAAAACAAAAAACAAATAATAGTTGTTTTGGCCAATTTTTACCATAAGCAATGTCAGCTTTAGCAGATGCAGTGTACCATTGGCTTCCTTTTTTTTTTTTTTTTTTTTGCTATTGTCATGGCTCATTAAAGTATGCTGACTCTTGTGGATTCCCATTTCCTTTAGGTAAATAGTTATTTACATGAACTGCGGCATTTTTCTTTGGTGACAATTTCTAATTGTTCAGGCAACCAAGGGTGATATATTAACCACTCTGAATAAAGCTTCACCTATGAAATAAATTACTTTAAATTAACTATCCTTTCAAAAGAGGCAAAATTTCCAAATGGACAAATTAGACCCTTCTTAGCCACATATGGTAAGTGTTTTAAACATTTCCCCACTGGTAGTTACTCTAGAGAACAATTCTTCATGATGGAGTGGAAGACTTCTTAACTCATTTGGGGTCCTTTTAATGCCAGCGCTTGCCAACGGTGCGCTCTGAAGGGCTCGCTTTGTGGCTGAGCACCGCGCGGGCTGCAGGATGCACGGCTTTAACAATAATGTGCTCTTACGTTTTTAACTCTTGTCATGCTGTATTGGAGGCCAGTGGCAGAAAAGTCCCCACCCTGGTCCTTGTCTCAGTTGCACCCTTTTTTTAAGTGAAAATTTGATTTCCAGCTTTAGCCTTTTTAAAAAACACACAAGTATGTCAGGAAGCAGCAACTGTTTTGCTAATTACATCTGCCATGAGTATCTATATGTCTTCAGTCTGTATTTCTTAGCTTATAACTGCTGATAACAGGCCTGCTTCTGCTTTTGCTTATGCAACCAAATAGGGAGAAATCCCACCAGAGGCAATAGGCTTACACTGGTGTGAAACAGTTGACTCTGATGAATATTAGGTTTATTCCAAAGACTGGTACTATTTGAAATATCCATGGGCTTGGCCTTTTATGCAGAGAAGATGTGAACAGAAAATCAGGTCCTACGGGTCAGAATTTTATAAACACTTAAAGGAATTTGAAAGCGTCCCAATCCCTTTTCAGGCACCTAAGCAGCTTTAAACATTTGTAATCCCTTGCAAACTTGTGTCCTCTGGACCTCTGAGTACCTAAGTCCCATTTCAAGGTAACCTAGGGCAAAGCTGCTTAGGCACTTTCAGAAATGTTACTGACATAACTCTTTCCCTAGTGTTTGAGTTGTGCCAAATATTGCAAGATAGAAACCTAAGAAAACATGTTTTTCTAATTTAAGTCATAACTTGACCACATTTCAATGTCCACATTTTGTATTTAGAAACTAAGGACTTCTTACAAGGAAGCATCCAATCAGTTTAAATTATGCTTAGTTTGTTTTTATGGTTTCCCATGACTTTTTTAGTCCAGCGTAGTTTCCCGTTTCCCACACATTAGAAGTCAGTATGTCAATACATTGGAATGTATTAGGCTGGTTAGCATATTCTGAGCACACTTCTGAAATGGTTTCTACAACAAAAGACCTAGATATTGTACATCCATTTTATAAAAATAGCAAATTAAAAGAAGATTGTGTTTTCTGTTTGTATGGGAAAAATTTAATTGAGAGTTATTTTGGTACTAATATTTACTCTACAAGAGTAATTAAAATAGAGTGATCAGTAAAGTGGGTGTAGCTCTAAACACATGTTCTTGCTTTGTTTAATTATGTTGATTAGGTTTAAACCCCAATTTGGCATCACCTTCCTTGTCTTAATATGTTGTTGATGAAACCATGTGGAGACCTGACCTTAATATAATCGTGACAAACCTCATTTGATTACCTTTAGCTAATTAAAACATACATTATATGTACCATAATATTATTATTCATCTTACACTCTTCTCACTCTGTCGTTATGCTGGAAAGCAAATCTTATTGTGAGATTTCTGTCTCTGAAGGACCTCGTGCATTTTGTATAATTGGGAGAGGTGTTTATTTCATGGGCCAGTTATAATAACAGTAATTATCATATAAAAGCTCTGTGAATTTTTAAGTTGTGACTTGGTGTTAAGTTTACTGTGGCTGTGTGCTTGTGCGTGCGGGGAACAGCCTGCGGTGTGCATGGGAAAGCTGTGGGGCTTGTCCTGTCCCCCACCCTGTCCTTCTCCTTTCTCCTTTCTTTCTCCTTTCTCCTTTCTCCTTTCTCCTTTCCTCTTGCTCCTTGCTTCTTTCCCCTTGCTCCTTTCTTTTCCCTCTTATTTTGTGACCAGTTTGCAGTGTCTTTGCCCTGTCTCAGCTGCACGTACTGCAGCCCGATATTCTTGTCCTGTTTACCACTAATGCCCAGGCTCTGGCCCTAGGCTTTAGTGACACTTATTAAAGATACTGGGTTTTTGCCCAGAGCTGTTTCTTTGGGACTGAAAGCTTGCATGTGCATTTGGTGATTATGTATCATAAAGATATGTGTGACCTAGAAATGTCTTAGGGGAATCTTCCTGCCCACCCTGGGGGTATATCTTGTCCTCAGTGGGAGCCTGCTGTAGTTACTGCCTTGCTCACCTCTGGGGTACCACCCTGCTGCAGAAGCGGTTGTGTTAATCCACCATAACTGCAGGTTTTTTCTTTGCTAACAAAGTAATTCTGCAGACTGTGAAGTGTCGTAGAAGGGCAACTAATGGCCACACTGTGAACAACATTAATTATACTTGACTAAAATATTTTTATAGCATCTGTTACTGTGGTGCCAGAGACATCATCATAGACTTTAATTTCACATCGGTCTTGTAAGCCTGACAGTCCCAGCATCTCCAGTTGTATCTGCAAGAAACTACGGTAAAAATAAAGCAAAAAAAAAAAAGAAGTTAGATCTTTAAATGAAATTGCATGAAAATTCAAGAAGCGATTACATCTCTGTCTCTCTGTGAGCATGTCATAAAAAAGAAAATTTGAACCTCAGTCATCTCAGTCACAGGTTGGTGCCTACCCTACTGTACCACTTCCCTTCCAATGTGGTTTGAGGAAGGCACTGCTGCCACTAATATACAATTGGTGTGGCAAATTACCTTCCAAAATATATATAGAAATATTCCTGCTTACAGCACAGGTACGAAGCAGGAACTGACCTCATTTATCAGCCGGGCTCACCCGGGTGCTTCCTGACTTGACTTTCCTTCCAAGTGTGTTCCCTTGTCTTCCACTCACTGGCAGTGGGAGGCTTTCTTTTAAAATAATCCATCCCTGAAGAAGTTGGCCAAAACAATATTAACAAAAATAAATTAAAAGTTACAGCTGCTTTAGTTCTCCTGAGTGCCATAAGAGCAGGGCAAGGAAAGTGATGAGCACTCGAGGTATACTCATGTGAAGAACAGTCATTCCGGTCCTGGTCGAGAGCCTTGCACCAAGACAGGGCTCACGATAAGGCTGTGAAGCCATCGTGTGCTAATCTGCTGTGCAAAAACCAGGGGGAGTGCTCGAGGTGAGGACTGGAGTCACCAGTGTGATGACTGGGCCAGGGGACGGTGGCCCATCATCTATGTTCTTAGGGAGTTTCAGCTCCTTGCACCCACAAACAGTGAAATCCGGCTCGGAGTGCGCATGGGGGGAGAAAGTCCCCCACCTCTTGGTAAATCTCTTGGCTGTCACCACTATCCCAGTGTCCCCGAACTCATTGTGAAGAAGTAGTACCGGTATTTGACCACTAGTGGGTTGAGGAGATTAAATTTTAATGCTTCCATCTTCCCACCAATGCACCTCCTGAAAAATAAATAAATAACGGTTTAAAAAATGTACAAAATCTAATTTAAAATGACATTGGGGTTTTATTTAAAGTCATGGAAGCTGGTTAATTCCAAAATGCTCTCATTAACTCACATCATTTAACAAGTTTCTATTCATTTAGCTCTCTCTCTCCAGAGCCTCTCAGCTGCTCTACCTCAACACATTGACAGCCTTCTGTGCTTCTGCTTCCCAGGGGGAGCTAAGGTGACTTTAAACTACCTTTTCTTTCTCCCAGCGTTAGGGTGCACAAATGAAGCGGTGCAGCCCAGCCAGCTCCGGAGGTGGGTCTGGATGGCGGCAGCTTCCCCGGCTGCCTGCCGAGCGGAGTGGAGATGTGAGCCGCCGTCCTCCCGGACACTCCCCCTCCACGCCCCGAGTCCACTTGTTTCTAAAGTGTCCTCATCTCCTGCACGGGGGATATTTCCCATGGCTGCTCTGTAATTACTGAGCCATCACGGGCCTTGCAAGGTGTGCAAAGGGGCTGGAGTAAAAGTGAGGATGTCACCCCACTTGCTCACTGTGGGCTCAGAAACTTCCACCTCTGTGGTCCTACTTTTTTGTCCTTTACATTTCTGTTTCATCTGCTCTCCCTGGAGTCTGGCTTATTATCTTCCCCATTTCATGATATTTAGGGTTATCTTTTTTTTTCTTCACTGTTAACAGCAGTTTGTTCTGTACTCCCCACTAATATGACTCCCTAAAACTCCTTTTAAAATTGTAAAGCTTTTGCTTTCCTTTTGTTTCAGTGGAGACTTCTAGAAGAAGAGGGAAGAATCTCTTTTCACTCCCTTGCTTCCTTTTTCTTTTCTTTTTAGTTTCCCCTCTGGAATCCAGCCATTTTATTTCCAAAAGCGATTACTGATATATAATTTGTACATTTTTGGAAGCTCAGATTTGAGGCAGGTGTTTTTGAGTGACCGCTGAGCAAACACATTTCAGTAAAAGAGCCCCTTTCAGAAGTCTCAAGTGCAGAACATCCAAAATTCTGAGTTTCTACTGAAAATACATTCTTTTTCTTTTTTCCTTGGGTGCTACATCAAGAGCCTGCGACTGTTTGCAAGCCTGAAACCTGACAGGGGGCATTCAGCCCTTGGCTTGGGTGTTCTTGTAAAATTGTAAATACTGGATCCATCAGCCTGTCTTAGGTTCATTGCTTTATCACTGTGTATTCTCCTCTTTAGCCAAGTGACTGTCCATGTGAGACCTGGACACAAGAGAGGGACATGAGCAACATTTCTGCAGTCTAAACCTAACAGCAGCAATACAGATATGCTTATCCGGAAGAAATGCTGTTTCTCAGGGCTTTAGGGGGTGAAATCTGCTAGTTATGGCGGTAAGTTCATTCCAGGCACGGGTTTGAAAAGCACATAAACTTTCTTCTGGAAAGAGCAAAGTATTTCCCAGCTCTTGAGAAGGCGCGTGCTCATCAAGAACCGATCCGTTTGGAGCACGAAGCCCTGCAGTGGCAGTGTCCTCCAAGTGGCAGCGGGCGGTCTGAGAGGACCATGTCCCGAGCAAGGTCCCGTCCTCCTGACCCTGCTACGACAAATTCGTGGTAACGCTGCGGATGATCCCACAGCCCCATGTGGCTCCTGTGCCTGGGCTGCAGGCGTGCTCGCCTCCATTCGAAGAGCAGCAGCATCCCCTTCCACCAGCCCCAGGGGCCTCTTCTGGCATTGGCTTTGCTTGCGGTGAATTCCTTAGCCCAGGAGAAGAGGCCAGGAGGAAAGGCAGGAGGACATCTCCTGCAGCTGGGGCTGGGCGATGCTGCTTTCGGAGGTCGAGTTTCCTTTGCCTTTTTGTGTACATCTGTCTCCAGAAAACTGGACCAAGCCCAGCAGTTCCAGGGGAGATGCTGCGCGGTCACCAGCCATTGCCATTGCAACTTGAGGCCACCGCTGTGCCGGGCTTCGCTCCAGCCCTGACCGGAGGTGACAGGAACAGCATTCCTCTGCCAGTTGCCATTTAGTTCTTATTTGAAGTAATTGAAAGCCTTTTGAGTTTTTTATTTTGATAGTAGTTTGGTGCTTTATGTTAGTTTTACACTGAGCACTTAGATTGGGTGAGAATATTTATTCCTGAGAACTTACTTAATCAGTAATTGCATTTTACTTAGGAAAAAAGAAAACTTATTTTAAAGAAAAATAATTAAAAACATCATTTTACTCATGATCATTTGGGAATTAAAAAATATATTTAATCATGCAATGGATTTTTATTATTTTTATTCTTGTGTTATAGCCTGTGTACAGTGGTTTTATCTCCTCTTTGTACTTGCAATAACATATTATTTGACCATGAATCACTTTAATGGATTGAAACATAAGCATGTGAATTGAAAAATAGATACATTAGTCAAATCAATAAATAAATATGAAAATATATTTCTACTATGAAAAACCATCTTGGCTACTGTGTCCTCCAACTTGGACAGAGAAAGCTGAAATATATAGCTGTAAAATATGGCTTGCCGTGTCAACTAGCCAGTGCCTGCAGCCTAAAAGGAATTTTGAGCACTGGGTAAGTAGTATTTCATCAACAAAATCATAAAATAAAGACATTAAAATGAAGGAATGATTGAGTGCTACAGGACGTTTGTAAAATCACCCTTCAGTCTGGGGCTGGAGTAGTTTAGTATTAGACATTGCATACTTTTCATATAAATTTGCTTACAAATAGCATGCCTTAACAAGCAATATTGCCAGACTGCCCCTGTAGCAAATATTTTTTCACTATGTTGCTAAACAAACTCTACTCATGTATTCTATGGCATGGCGGCAGTCGGTATAAAGAATACATCTTTAACAGTATAAAAAGAATACAGTATAAACCTTCACACGGAGCAGTAAGACCTTGTAATGAGGGATGACAGGTTTTGAGCTGCTGAAAAGCCTTCCTCACATACTTCTCATTGCGAAGGTCCATCCGTGCCGCTTTCTGGAGCCTGGTTCTGCTTTATAGGACACTGGGGTAAATCCAAGGTTTCATTGACCTGAGTGAAACTTGTTTGGATGTACATCATTCCAGCAGCAGAATATGGCCCTTTGCATTTACCTTTGTGCAACCATTGTTGTAACAGAACTGCATCTTCAAATTCAGCTTTAGAAGCCGATAAAAAACCTCTGCGGACTATGGATCAACACAAGCAGTTCAATAAAGCGGTTACGTTAATTGTTCCTCTTACATGTTCTAGAAATAAACAGACTTCGGTGCTTTTTTTTAGCTGACATACAGTTCAGAAAGGACAAGCTTTCAATTTTCTTTCAAGTTACTAATTAGCTATATAAGCGAATGACAAAACTACAGACTTTACCAAAGTTTATTTGCATTTTTTGTACCTTGACAAATTATGCAAACATTGAGTTGTCATTTACATATGACAAGAATATCTGATATTGTTTTACTTCAAGTCACTTCAAATGCAGATAGAAATTAAAAACGTTAATCAAGGTATGATATGTTTTATGTGTTTTACGGGCTACAGCATTACTTTTTGACTGATACTCAGTTTTACGTTTTACGTGTGAACTAGGCTTTGTGTGTAACCATCCTGAATACCCTTGTTGAAATGTCTTTGATCTGAAATTTGAATTATGAGTGTGCTTAGCACTCCCCATGAGTTAAAGTGGGTTGAAACTTCAGATTAAGAAAAACAAGAAAAAGTGACTGTGAACTGAGAAGCAATAATTTTTGCTTGGGTTGTGGCATAACAGCTACAAAATATTCACCGACACAGCAATTAGAAGGCATCAGAGTAAGGTAAAATAATGTTGAAAAAACAACTTTTAAGTCAAATTTCCTTGTCAGGACAAGACCTGTTTGCAATTAATTAGAGCTGATGATATTGCATCTCCTTGCTAACACTGAGACGCCCTCTTCGAGGTTCTGCAGAGCGTGGTGTGCCCGGGGCGGCGCTGGGCACGCTCAGCCCAGCCAGGGAGGGCTCGGCTGGGGAAACCTCCCGGACCGGGCTCCAAACACAACCGTCCTCTGAATCTCTGCAAACAACCACGCTTCAAATTATTGTGCAGCTTTACTGGATTTTCAGCAACGTGCGTTGCTGGCAGTGGTGAGACAACTTCAGAGGTAATACCCCGGAATCTCTTCCTGTTGTATATAGCTATAGCTCATATAGATAATGTGATTATTTCTTTCATTAGAGGAACTAAATAATGTTATTAGATTTTGCTTTTTTTTTTACTGCACCAAACAGTTTGTTTTACTGAGGCTGGAATTATTCTTTTGCAGAAATCTAGAGGTCATTTATTACACAAAGCACCTTGCACTTACAGAAAAGAAAGACAGCAGCTTTAGCTGTATTTCTTGTGTCTGCTTCCTCATTGCCTGAGTGTGAAAACTTTATTGCTCATTATCTACTGGGCTGTGATGAAGTGACAGATGATTTATTGGGAGCCAAAAACTGTGTTTCAATGGTGACCATTTTTATCCTTTTGTGTTGCAGCCTGCCAACCCCTCTAACTGCTGAGGCAACAAATAAAGAAAACTCACTGCTGGAGGGCCCTGTGACTATCACTCATAAATGTCCACATTTCAGATCCCACTCTGTTTCTAATTTGATTCAATTCCCTTTTGTTGCTTAAAAATTCAATTTGTTTAATTGAGCTGTTTGACAGTAAAATCTGAATTCCATGCATTTTAACCATTCATATTAAATTTCCCTCCACATAGTACTTTTATTAATGTGCTTTAAAAGAGGTCAGTTTAATTTAAATTTGGTGACCTTACAAGCTTATAAAAAGATCTATATGCTATCCTTCTCAACCTGAAATTAAATTGAATAAATGTAAGATAATGTTACAATAGATATTTCTGACTGAGGTTTGGAGTTCTGCAGAAATGAAACCTGCACTAAAATGCTGGGAAGCGCCTGCACTGCTCAGCCTGTTTTCCACAGCAACACCACTGCTGGTGCAAGGAACTTCCCGTGATGTGTCAACTGAACCACTGCGACTGTGGTACGCCTTAATGCTGAAGTTACAGGGACAGCTGCGCTGCCGGGGGCCACTGTGCAAGAAGTACCCTTTCTATTGCTTGGGTTGCTTCTTTCTATTTTTAAAGAGGGTTACATAGTTTTTGACATTTAAATAGCTGAGCATCTTTTCCTTTAGGATTAATAAGAAATATTGGAACCAGCACAAGACTTTAAGATTTAGTAAACTTTAATCTGTAAAATTTAATAGCAATATCCAAGTCATTATGAGTATATAGGATGCCGAATGGCTTTACAAACACTTTTAAGCGATGAGTTATGTTACAAGAATGGGTTTGCTGTGTATCATTATGTCCAGGTAAATGCCAGGATGATGACATAATTGGTAGTTGGGAGTAAAATACAACCTCTGTAAAATGTTACTAAGGTAAATGTAGCAGGATTGTAATTCATTATATGTAAACACGACTAGTAGTTATTTATCATTTTATGAAATATAGAATAACCTGAGCTGGTAGTGTTTTGCTATTTCTTCATTACTTTATTCAAAATTGTAATGATAGTCTCGTCAGAGGGCTCCCTCTTTTATTTCCCTGTAATGATTTACCAAGGCTGTACCCCTGAATTCACGTGAGGTTGCATTCCGCGGTACTCTCTGATGGTACTCTTGATATACAAAGTCCTAAAAACTAGCCTCATTAAGAATGATATCCTGCCAGTTTCAGACACTGACAAATTTATGGCTTTGGATTAAAGGTCATATGGGCATTTCAGCCATTAAAATAGTCCCATTTCATAATACCTGAAACCTTAAGGAAATACTTTTTTTTTTTTTTTTTTGCACACAGATGCCTGTTATGTTAGTTTCTGCTAAAGACATACAGTAATAGTTTGAAAGCAACAAAAGCCTATTTTGTACCTGTTCAGCTTGCAAGTGTGTTAGCCCTAGGCTACTGTTTAACTTTTAACCCTCTTGTTCACACAGCGTACATGCATAAAACTACAATGTACCACATAATGAAGCAAAGCTAGCAACATTTGTTTTATACTGTTTGCTATAGGACGTGCTTCGCTCTGTCTTTAAAATCAGTTTTGAAAACAAAACAAAAATGAAGGCATTTTTCTATGATATGAGTGATTATGCTGTTTTTTTGCACACATTTAATAGCAGAGCTGCTATGCTTTCTGTATATTAACAGGGCTTTCAAGGAAAAAGAAATAATTCAGCACAAAATGATTTTGAAGAAGAATTTCTTTTGCAATTCTTTTTCGGTGTCTGATTTTAAAACATTTTATCAAGCTTCCACTATATGTGCCAAACACTCTCTTGTCAGGTGTAGGATGAACTACAGTATAACTGTGAGATATTTCTTTCCCTCATAACAATCTTGAGCCATAGCCTATGATGAATTATTTGTACCATCACAAGGAAATTCCCCTCTTCTGCACTTAAACCCAGCAAAATTACACACCAATTGTAGCAGAGAAAACATCTGATGTGACAGCTGTATAGCACACGGAGATCCATTGGTCCATTGGTTAATCAGCAGATTTTAATGGTGCTGGGGAATATATGGTAGTGGTGTCCTGAATTAGAAATGGCTCTGTGTTCTCACTAATAGGACAAATCTTCTACCTGGAGATGAAGCATTCCCGCTGTTTTAATGCTTCAAATGTTTAAAATTAAAAAAGAAGAAGAAGAAGAATGTGGAAAATCTGCCATAATTCAGAACACAAAAAGGAAATCCTGTGGATGAGTCAATTATATGGTTCCTAATGATAATTCAGCCTCCAGGCCTTGTATGAGGAGTGGAGGAAATAGGGAAGGATTAACTTGGTTAACCTTCTTCCATTTCCCTGTACCAGGCTGGTACTTACTGACTGTTTTCCCTCCTCTGTAACCCATGATGTTATTTCCCACTTTAGTCAGGGACAGCTTGAATTCCTGTAAGTCTTTCACAAATTTCATCTATATTTGCCCTTTTCTTTGTATTTTAAAGAAATAAATAATTAAGATCACAAAAAGACTCTAGGACTGCACTGGAAAGTGATATTTAGGGTCTTGAGTTGTTGCTACATGTCATCATTAACACTCAGGAAAAGTAAGATCACAGTATTCTTAGTTGTTCGTTATTAGGGATACACCCTGGAAATGAGAGGTCTCCCCAAGTTACAAAGAAAATTGTCAGAGGCCTCTGAAGACAGCCGTATCTGTAGAGAGCTAAAGGCCTGGCCAAGTGCAATAATGATAATGATAAATAACCATCATTTATTTTTATACAGGCCCATATCATTTAGGACCTCATAGTGCTCCACAATAAAATCAAAGAAACATTAACTTGAAGTAAACAAATGACAAAACAAACATTAGCAGATGGGAAATCAACAACAAAAATAAACAAATCAGCAGGTCGGTGAATGAGCAAACGTGTTTGGAGCAGGGACTTTGAGAAAGGCCAAACGACGGCTGAAACACTGCTCATCTCCCATGTCCTGGTGTAACGGCACCCTCAGACACCTTCAGATAATGTCGTGGTGCCATTAGCGACATGGCTTCCTGTATTCTAAATTTCCAATTTCCATTATTGTATATTTTTTCTTTGTCCTTTTTTTTTTTTTTTTTCCCACCCACGAAGCTCCCTAAACACCCAGGGGAAGCCTTGAACACGGGCACAAGTGGGTGGCAGATGCTGTGCACATTGGACTGAGACAGAAGGTGGCAAAATGCAAAAGTCCATGCTCTGGTTATGCTTTTTTGACCTACTTTCATTACCGACACTCTGACTTAAAGAGAATATAAAAAGAAAAGAAAAACCTTTTGAATCTCTTTGGTCCTTTGATGTGGTGAATGGGGCTTGTGAGGCCACACGTGCCAGGGGCTGCAAACCTCTCACCTGCCTGATTCCCGCTAAATTCGTGGTTCCTGGGTGAACTGTGGTTGACATAAGCATTTTTGTCAAGGCAAGTAGGATCTTGCAGCTGAGTGGAGAATAATATTATTATTTACAACTATTTCTGATAATTACTTGTACTACAGCTGGACCTAAAACTTTATTACACCAGGCATCAACTAAATGCTTACTGGAAAATTCCCTTCTCTGAAATCATGGAAAAATGTCTTGATAGCCCATTTAAAGCAAAACTTAAAAGGAGTTTGTTATTTTCACTGTATGGGAACAACTCCTATGGCTAAATAGGAAGGACTGCACAAATCCTTCGTGCCCACGGACATGAAGCACTTTGACCTGTGACAGCAGATGATTTTGAGCCAAGCACGACCTTTTCCTTTTGTTTTTATTTAAAACCTGGGAAGAGGCTGTAGAGGCAGGGAGGTACCTTCACCTGAGCCTTGTTTAGCCTCAAAACAATAAAAAGCATGAATGCTCATGGGAGTGCTGGAGACTATTGCTCTTGCCATCCTCTTTGTGGTCATTTGTTTTTAGGAAGAGCTTACTTTGGGTATTTGATGACCAACTGCTAGGAAGAGAGTTTAGCCTGCAAATGAGGATTTTGTTTTCTTTTGAAAATACTTTTCATAGACTATGCAATGACAGATTTTAGATGAAGTTTTAGAGTAGTATATGCAAGGTCAGTATTTCAAACTCATTCTGGATTGACATGCACCCAAAACTGAATGTTTGAAATTAGAAGCTATTTGAAAACTTGGATTAAAAAAAAAAAAAGAAAAAGAAAAAAAACCTCTGTACAACAGAAATGCAGAATTAAAGTTCCTATCTTCAAAGACTGTTGCTGTTCCTTCCTGGCTGAAGAATGATTTGTTCTTGCAATTTTGTCTTCAGCAAGTTTTCATGTGTCTGAAAAAAAAAAAAGAAGAGGAAAAGTAGAAAAAGTGCCTGCATGTTGGCTTGCCTTTGGATGCTATTTGTACCTGCTTGCTTTGCAGCTGGCACTGGGAGCAAAGATCCGATGGCATTCTGTGCTGTCAACCTTCACAGTGAAGGGAGAGCCCTGCCTGTGGACAACATGCAAACACGCATGTTTGCAAACAGACAGAAGGGCTGTAGGGGAAACAAAGGGTAATAAACACGGCAGGTGAGCAGGATAAGCAGTACTAGCAGTACAGCAGCTTCCTAACCATACCAGATTTTTCTTTTGGTGTCAGTAGCATAACAGTGGTTACCTGAAGGTGGAACATGAAGCACGCAGGATGGACAGGAAAAGCATAATAAATAGCAAAACTGATGCTGTTCATAACTGGATCAGTAGCACTGGGATGGTTGTTGGCAAGAAGCACAAAGTGCTCCATTCTTTTAACAAGCAGTGCTATTTAATCTCTGCTCTCTCCCCTCGCTCCTGTCGTGCCAGAGCGCAGCACCAAAGCGGCAGTGCCTGCCCGACGGCTGTGCTGCACCGCGCCGCGCTTCCAGCGTGGAGCACGGGATGCTCCGAGGGGCGGTGGCTGGCGTCATAAGGCTGGAAATCAGCCCGAAGTCACTGCCTTTAGGTTATTTAGCCCCACAAAAGTAAAGAAGTGATGATAGGCAAACGGGCAAACCTAATGCACTTTAATGCATCAGACTAGCCATAAAGCATGACTTCTCCCTGGGCTCACGACAGTGACTTTCCTTTGCGACTTCGGACATTGTAAGACTAGGAAACGATGCTGGCAGACATGTTCCAGGTCATAGAACAAGATTACATGATCAATAATGTTGAAAGCAAACTTCAGGACCAGATTCCCGGCATTGACATGGCAGAAAGATGCCACCAAAGGTTGATGCAGCGGGAGCTCTGTGAGATGTCGCTAACGCCCGTGCTGTGCCTTGCTCTCGGGTGCTGAGCTTCATTTTAGCTTCAGGGCTGGTTTTGCAATTCCACGTGATACAATGCAGCGTAAAGGTGTGTGTGGGGGGAATGGTGCCCTCAGAAATAGGTGACGTGACATCTGAGCACACCGGCCTCCTGAGTGTCGGTGCTACATCACCTACACATTGCCATGCTCTGGGGATGTCATCTCTTATCCAGGAGAAGAGCTGTGGCAATGCTGCAGCTTGTACAGAGCCAAGGCATGTTTGCCATGAAAGCATTTAAACCTTCCTGTTTATATTCACAACCTTTACATACATCTAAGTGATCAAAAATAGGACAAAATTAAAAAAAAAAAAAAAGAGTTATGCCTTTGGATGTCCACATTTTAAATTTCTCAATCAGATTATAGTAAATGATGTAATTCACAATCTGTTTTCAAGGCCAAGTGCCGGGTCCTGCACTTGGGGCACAACAACCCCAAGCAGCGCTACCGGCTGGGGGATGAGTGGCTGGAAATCTGCCTGGCAGAGAAGGACCTGGGAGTATTGGTTGATAGTCGGCTGAATAGGAGCCAGCAGTGTGCTCAGGTGGCC